>CM039595.1:18540018-18885513 GCA_022457205.1 Saccharum spontaneum | reverse complement strand
TCTTTCTGTCTCTTAACATAGCTGAAAAAATGAGCTGGGCAATTAGAAGTGCTGCTCAGTTTGTAAACCACAATAAGAAGACACTGGACCATCACTTCTGTCAGTGGCGCTGCCAGTGCATCCTGGTCTAATTGCACAAATTATCATCAATAGCAAATTCGTGACTCCTGAATTTTAGCTTTCTGTATATGGGAACAAAGAAGTTTCTTATCCACAACTGTTCATTTATGGAGAACATCAGGTCTGATCG
The DNA here is from genome assembly GCA_022457205.1 of Saccharum spontaneum. NCBI lineage: Eukaryota > Viridiplantae > Streptophyta > Magnoliopsida > Poales > Poaceae > Saccharum > Saccharum spontaneum. The sequence goes on along the minus strand of CM039595.1, from coordinate 18,885,263 downwards.
TTTATCAATAGAAAAGAACAAAGGAGGCAAGTTTGGTAGATGGCATTCAGATAGGCACAGCATGGTCAATTAATTTACATAAAGAAAGCTGTAGGGGGTGGGCAGTACCATTGTTGGGCATCATAGAATCCCTGATGGCAAACAAAATGCAAAGCAAGCAGGCTAGGCGACCTAGTCATAACGTCAAGAGGCCTTCGTATACCTGCATGGATAGGCTAAGGTTTATTTCTTTGGCACGAAAGAGGTAGCAGTATCTATGGAAGAACCTGAATGTAGTTCACTGTACCTAATTTTGTTCAGGAGAAGCGCCGTAGCTGAGCTGCCTCCTGGTGCGAGATTTATGGTAGACAGTTAGATCATGAAGGACTCTTTTCTTAAACCATTTCATGACAACTATGTACAGAGATTCAGTCTTAACTATTTTCTTATCTCACTTCGACATGAGCTGTAAAAGTAGTAGATAAGTGGTCACACTTTGTATTGTGTATACGCAACGAAGTAACATCTTGAATCATAACATCATCAATGTAGCAAAGCCTCTAATTCACAAAAAACTTGTAATATATTAAAACATTAAATGCATAAATATAGTGTCGTGCAGGGATCGGCGGAGAAGTAGTGGTGGACCAACTACGGCTGTCACTGGCCAATATTTCTGCTAGTTCTACTATTTCTTCCAGTTCTCATGCAATGTACCAAAATAGGGTGGACACATTTAATAAGATCCTTAAAATATCCAACCACACAAACTTAACCGTAACAGAAAACTGTCACATTGCAGGCCTAGGAGAGAACACAAGCAATAATTAGACTCGACTCTGCAATTCACAAAAAAAAGGAACAGGAACTGGGGAATGGAACTTACCAAGATAGTAGTATGCTGGAAGCATATTAGCTGGGTACCATGGGTGCATCCGACAACTAATTTGACACTGCTGCATCTGTAGAACCTTGTCGAGTTGTAATTTCAGGCACTGCGTCTGCTGCCATTTTAAATCCTGAATCACCATGTAAAAGCACTGAATCACCAATACTAATTATAAATCTAGAAAGGCATGAGGCGATGCATTAACATTACTATATTCTGTAAGTCCATAGTTAATTGTCTACTCTAGAATAAGGTAAAATCAGAATACTATTGAGCAACACTGTCTTAGTTTGCTGCCATACAAGCATAGATGCATGTACCTTTTTTCCACATAATTATTAGGAGATATGTATCTTACCAGGAACTACCAAAGCAAAACTAACACGAGTTCCTTATATCTCAATACATGAAAGATTGACTGTGCTGCGAACATATTGACAAAAGTTAGTGCATCCGTAGTGCCCACAGTCGTGTTTTCTATTTGCTATGCTATATATATATCAATTGCATTGTCACTCAACATGACAGCAGCAACATTGACTCACTTCAAAGTGTAGGGGAGGTTCTATTGAATTTTTCAATTGATGGTATTTTGTTCCTTTTGTTTGCAGAGAAGAGCCCGTCGTTGCTGAGCCGGAGTATCCCTGCGCCGTTCCAGGTCTGTCTACACCGCGTCACCTCGCCACTGCACCGACCCTTCACGACCCCGCTAGCCTGACTCCACCGACACCTTAGGTATAACCCCTCTTTCTGTATTATGGTCGTAGATGGCGTAACTCAGTTAGGCATCTCCCGTTCAAAATAGATACGGTTGGAGGTATGCAGATCTTTGCATATCGATAACCGTATCTGTTTTGAATTGTCCACGTTTTTTTGGACAGCCCGTTGATGCGTAGCTGGGTTTGTTTCCATGGTCTGCTCCCATCCTAGACTGAGTTTCGGCCTTATCTCCTAGTTGTTCTCCGGATACACACTCTCCTTGCCAGAACGTGTATCTGGAGAACAGCGGGGAGGTGCTGCCGAAATTCTTTCCCGGATAGGATTAGAGCTTGGAAACTAACCTAATCTACGCATCCACGGGTGGGATTAGGACCTACCCTCACCTATTAGATGGTAGGAACATCGTGTACATGTAATTGATGCTTATATCACTCACTGATATACATGTTAGAGGATGGATGACCGTGAGTGGATGTACACGGGCCGCACAAATCAGTTTGATTTCAGCAAAGAATGGATGTGCAAAACTGATGATTTCTTAGAGTTAGCTTTTGGCGAGACTGGTGGCAGACATGTTCTAGCTTTGTGTCCCTGCAGCAAATGTGGAAACAGGAAAAGGCAGAACAAGGTGAACATGGGTAAACATCTTGTGAACAATGGATTCACGCCGAACTATACCCGGTGGGTCCACCATGGTGAAGCCCATCGTATGAGAGAGGAGGCGGTGAGACCACGTGTGGAGGGTTTTGATGCTGATGCCAGGGTAGCGGACATGTTAGATGACTTTCACGATGCACAGTATGTTGAAGGACGTACGGAGGAGGAGATGGAGGCAACAGCAAAGGCATTCTACGACATGCTAGATTCAGCACAGAAACCCCTGCATGATCGGACAACGGTTTCTCAACTGGATGCCATTGGACGTGTAATGGGGTACAAGTCCCAGTATAGCCTCAGTCGAGAAGCCTACGATGGTTTGTTGGCCCTCATTGCCAGCCTCCTTCCGGAGGGCCACATTCTGCCAAAGAGCATGTACGAGTCACAGAAAATGCTCCGTGCACTTAAGATGCCACATGAGCAGATACATGCTTGTCCGAAGGGGTGCGTCCTATTTAGGAAAGATCACAAGGATGCAAATTACTGTCCAAAGTGTAAATCCTCCAGGTACCTGGAGGTAGACACTGGTGATGGCCAGAAGAGGCAGCTTTCTATCCCCGTGAAAGTCCTTCGGTACCTTCCGTTCTTGCCGAGGATGCAACGGCTATATATGATAGAGGAATCCGCGAAACAGATGACATGGCACAAAAAGGGCAAACGATACAATCCTGACAAGATGGTACATCCATCCGATGGTGAAGCATGGACACACTTTGATCACATTCATCATGACAAAGCTCAAGAGGCTCGTAATGTACGTGTTGCGTTGGCAACAGATGGGTTCAATCCTTATGGTCAGATGTCTGCACCGTACACTTGTTGGCCCATCTTTGTTATCCCCCTCAATCTCCCCCCCGGCGTCCTCCTTCAACGACAGAATGTCTTTTTGACATTGATAATTCCTGGACACCCGGGGAATAACATGGGTGTGTATATGGAACCTCTGATTGATGAATTGATCGTTGCTTGGGAGGACGAGGTATGGACATACGACCGAGCTACAAAGGAAAACTTCAAAATGCATGTTTGGTACCAGTACTCCATGCATGACTTCTTGGCATATGGGATATTCAGTGCTTGGTGCGTTCATGGGAAGTTCCCATGCCCAATATGCAAGACAAATGTTAGGTTCATTTGGTTACAGAAGGGTGGCAAGTACTCGTCGTTCGACAAACATCAACAATTCCTCGCTCTTGACCATGCATTCAGACAAGACATTAAGAACTTCACGAAAGGTGTCGTAGTGAATGATCCCCCACCGCACATGATGACTGGTGCTGAGGTTCATGCTCAGATAGATGCTCTCGTGGCCAATGAAGAAGGAGGTGGTTTCGTGGGATATGGTGAGCAACATATGTGGACGCATAAGTCGGGCTTGACGAGGCTCCCCTATTTTGATGACCTTCTTCTGCCACATACCATTGATGTAATGCACACTGAAAAGAATGTCGCCGAGGCACTTTGGGCTACACTCATGGATATTCCTGATAAGTCTAAGGATAACCCTAAGGCTAGAGTAGACCTAGCAGCGTTATGCGATAGACCAAAGCAAGAGATGCAGCCTCCTAGAGGCGGCAAGACATGGAGAAGGCCTAAGGCCGATTTCATCTTAAGCAGAGACCAAAGGAGGAAAGTACTTGAATGGATGCAGACATTAATGTTCCCTGATGGATATGCAGCGAATCTGAGGAGGGGAGTGAACTTATCTACTCTACGAGTCTTAGGGATGAAGAGTCATGACTACCACATATGGATTGAGCGGCTTCTTCCGGCTATGGTTAGAGGCTATGTCCCTGAGCCTCTATGGCTAGTGCTGGCAGAGTTGAGCTATTTCTTCCGCCAGCTTTGTGCCAAGGAGTTATCTCGGACCGTGGTTGATGACTTGGAAAAAGCGGCACCTGTGTTGCTCTGTAAGTTAGAGAAGATCTTTCCACCCGGCTTCTTCAATCCGATGCAACATTTGATTATGCACCTCCCGAACAAGGCACGAATGTGGGGGCCCGTGCAGTTCCATTGGTGCTATCCAGTTGAGAGATGCCTAAAGGTTCTTCGCAAAAAATGTAGAAATAAAGCCAAAATTGAGGCTTCAATTGCAGAGGCGTCCGTTCTGGAGGAGGTATCAAACTTCACAACATCATACTACGCTGAGAACCTGCCTAGTGTCCATAATCCACCCCCTCGTTATAATGCTGGGGAAAATGAATCGAACCTTAGCCTTTTCCAAGGGCAACTCGGAAGCGCAAGTGCATCGACCCCCAAAGTGTTGAAACCTGAAGAGTGGCGTAGTATCATGCTATATGTGTTGACCAACCTTGCCGAAGTAGAGCCGTACTTAGGGTAAGTTCTGAACGAACTTGTTGCATAACACCGTCACTATTCTGCATCCAACCCCTTTGTCTCTTGTTGGTACAGCGAATTTCTTCGTCAATCTTGGCATCGACGAAGGGAACCTACCCCACAGGAATGTGATACCCTTCTTAGACAGGGTGCGGGAGAAGGGAGTCCCGATTTCATTTCTTGGTTCAAAAAGAAGGTACCAAGTTGCTTTCATTTCTTAGCTCGTACTTGTTTTCACATTCCAAGTTGCTTGTACATGTGAACAATAAAATGTTCTATCTTGCCCGAGCTTGTAGGGCCAAAACGATCCATCCATGAGGCCTGAGTTGAGACAGGTTGCCAATGGCTTTGCCTATAAGGTGAGGTCATTTACCTGTTATGACGTGAATGGATATCGCTTTCACACATCAACCTACGAGCAGAGTCGCCCTAATCGAAAAACCACAAATACCGGAGTTTTTACGGGCGGTCAAGATGGGGTCGAGTATTATGGAAGACTTGAAGAAATATATGAACTTAGCTTTCATGGTTGCAAACATCTTAATCCTGTCATATTCAAATGTCATTGGTTCGATCCTACAGTTACAAGACGGACTTGGGATAGTCTTGGGGTAGTTAAAATTCGACAGGATTCCGTCTTACCAGGAGACGATGTCTATGTTGTGGCCCAACAGGCTACACAGGTTTATTATCTCCCATACGTGTGCCAAGACAAAGAGAATCTTAAGGGTTGGGATATTGTGCACAAGGTATCGCCACACGGTAAACTACCTTTGCCAATCGATGAAGATTACAACTTCAACCCAAACACATATGACGGAGAGTTCTTCCAAGAAGAGGGGCTAGCAGGGAGGTTCGAGATAGACTTAACCGAAGCGATTGGAATGGAAGTAGACAATGAATGGGGTGATCAAGAGGACGCTGGAGATGAGGTGGTAAATGTGAAGGACTTACAAATGCTTGACCGATTACAGTTAGGCGATGACAATGTTGACAACATTCCTCATACGGATAGTGTCAATTATTTCGATATGGTTGATAGTGATGATGAGACTTATGATCCAGCTAATCCCGATCCTGAAGATTATTTCTAATACATGTAATACTATGCTATTTTGTAATTATGGTTTGTTTCTTTTGCATCTATGTAATTATGTCATTTCTAATACAACATTGTTTCTTGTTTTGAATTGTAGGTGACTGAACAAAGATGGTGGGCGGGCGTCAGAGGAGAGTGGCCTCGGTTTACCAAAGATCACAACCTGTAGATGGCACTGGAGATGAGGACTTGCAAATGCCGTCGGCGTCCTTGGGGAGGAGGGGCAACAACCGCCACAGGAGGAGGCAGGAGGAGCAGCCGCCACCGCGGGAGGAGGAGCGGGTGGTGATGCCCGAGGACGAGGACGAGGACGAGGACGAGGAGGAGGAGGTCGACGAGGAGGCAGTGGGTGATGCTTCCTCTAAGTTGCCGAGTGTGTACTTGCGAGGTACCGCGAGCCTCCCCCAGCGACCGATACCTCCTTATAGACGCCCAAAGATTGCTCCCGATGGGGAAAAGTAAGTTAAGAGATGTTATCACTACTTCAAATGATATGTTGAAAATCACAATATAAAATAACAATTTTTCTTAAAATTTGTGCAGGAGTTGGATGGTTGTAGAGTCTGCAGGTTGTCACACACGCTCGGTCAGTGGCATCCTCGGCCTTCTGCTCAAGGCACACTTCCCTGGCTTGGTTCAGTTCGCTGGGAAAGAGGAGCCGCCCTACACGTTTGCCCACTACGCTAACGCCCCCGATGCGAGGGATTTGCTTGGCAGGGAATTCCCAAACAAGGCGGAGCGGGTGAAGGTCGAGCTGTGGGTAAGTCTTCCTCGCACTACATTGTTCAATACATCACATTCATTGGACATTTTTTGAAATAATGAATGGATACGACGCGTGTATATACAGGATTTCTTCAGATGTCAGGATGGTTGTGAGGACGCGGCGGCTTTGGTGCTAACCAAAGCATGTAAAAGAGGCGTGAAGGACCTGCATTATGAGGCACGCGTCCAGGCCGTCATAACATACAACGGGGCGTACCTTGGGAAGAAGGTCAGGAAGAAAGAGGCAAGAGAGATGATGCTGACCAAGGAAGAGTACATGAAGGTAAATGTAGTCTAACATTAATAATGATTTATTATGTGCTTGGGTAGATTTAATTTAACTTCTTATATGTCATATACTTGATGACTTGTAGGTGATTCTGTGCTGGTGCTCTGGAGATCCACGGTGCTGGGAAATGATGGTGGACAAGTGGTGCGACCCCGAGTGGCTTCTCCAGCACAACGCTTGTCGGGAGCGCCGTTTGCAGATGGCTGGTGTATCACACCATCAAGGCAGCCGTAGCCTCAGTGGATACGCGCAAACATGGGTACGAGAATTCCCCATTTTATTGTAACACTCCATTCTGCATGATTTCTAATCATCTTGCTGTTTTTCTTGTAGTCATCGTCGCACGGTGGCCAGCAGTGCTCCCAGTTCATGGCATATGCTATGGCCCACAAGGGCAAGGCGACGTCTGATGTATCCTACAACCCGGAGGACCCTCCCTCAGCGTACACCAACCCGACCATCCATAGCCGCCTCAATCAGTACACTGAGATGGCAAGGGCAGTCCATGGTCAAGACTTTAATCCGAGCACCCAGGACTTTGACGGAGAGATCGTCATGAGGGTGGGAGGAGGCAAGAAGCATGGACGCTACTGGATGGGCGGCGGCGTCATCGACACGTCCTCTACTCCCTCCCTCTCCTAGATCCGAGCACGGAGCACGAGCGCAAGTCCGGCCATACGCCCACGACCAACCACTGCTTCGCACCTTGTCAACGAACTCCAGGTAATTTCTGTTTTATTCGTTGCTTGTTGATTTGTACGTACCTTTGCATTATTTTAACATTTGGGGTGAAATGTTATAGGCCGAACTACAAGAAGAGAGGAGGCTGCGGAACGAGATGGAGATGAGGCACTTGGCACAGAACCAGGCACAAAACCAGAGGATAGAGGAGCTGGTGGGGTTTGTGTCCTCTCTTGGCGCCGCTATGGGTCGATCTATACCAGCTAGCCTAATCACTCCACTTGCCCAGCCAGCTACTCCGGTGAGTACCAATATATTAGTTACTTTGTTTTGACCTGACATAGGGCAAACTAGAAAAAGCATGCAATCTCAAACATACAATGTGGTGGTGGCGGCGGTGGCGGCGGTTGTTGTTCTGGCGGTGGTGATTGTGGTGTTTGGGTGGTGGTGGTGGTGTTGGTGGTGGTGTATTGATATATATGTGTTTGACAGCCATCGTGCTGTTTGTTTTCTTGCAGGGTTTGGAAACCTCACCGTGCAGGGGAGGTTCTGCCGAAATTTTTAATTGATGGCATTCTTTTTATTTTTTTGCAGCATCAATCGGGTGCGGCATTGAATCACATTGGTGGGTCATCGGCATCACAGTTTGGAGGGTCGCCGGTATCACAAGTTGTGCCAAATCAGCTCGAAGGGTCACCGGCATCACAAATTGCGCCAAATTGACTAGGAGGGTCGCCAGCATCAAATCTCGGGCCTCCTCACCCCCTACAATCGCCATGAGCAGCTTGATGTGAACTTCGGTTAAGATATTTGGTTACAGACTTGTTAACTTGTGAACTTGTGGCATATTTGGACTTTTGGTTATGAACATGTCATATATGTGAACATGTGTGTTTGTGGAATATTTGAACTTGTGAGCTTGTTGTGATTGTGATTTATGACTCCTATGATAAATTTGTGGTGATTTAATACGATATATAATATATTTGTGTATTCTGTCGCAAATGGAACAAACAAAAAATACAGATTCTGGTCAGTTTGCCGAGTGTCAACTCCATGACACTCGGCAAACTGACCACACGTGGCATGCCTGGGAACACACTTTGCCGAGTGTCAGACAGTTGACACTCGGCAAAGCGTGCACAGTTTGCCGAGTGTCATATGTTTGACACTCGGCAAAGTTTACATACTTTGCCGAGTGTTACACTCGGCAAACTATGCACACTTTGCCGAGTGTTACACTCGGCAAACTATATAAACTTTGCCGAGTGTCAAACATATCACACTCGGCAAACTGTGCACGCTTTGCCGAGTGTCGAACGGTTGACACTCGGCAAACCGACCGTTAGAATTTCGTCCGCTAGCGCCTTCCTTTGCCGTGTGACGTCTTTGACACTCGGCAAACACTTTGCCGAGTGCCCGACGTTTGACACTCGGCAAAGCACGCTTTGCCGACCAAACCTGTGCCGAGTCCAGTTTACCGAGTGCGGCACTCGGCAAAGCGTTTGCCGAGTGTTTTTGGCGCTTTGCCGAGTGTCCCAGGCACTCGGCAAACCGCTCGAATCCAGTAGTGCCTGATGAATGAACTAATTATATTTTTTGGTCGCCAAGATATGTAACCACATTTGATCGCCAGGATATGTAACCACATTTTGATAGCTTTGGTCCCTTTGGATGGGAATAGAACGAACTCTGTATAGTTTAGCTGGTTGGATTCCTTTATTATGGATTTAAATTCTCGGCTTAAAGTAAGTGATTGTATTTCTATTCCAATATGTATTTGAATTAGACTATATCATCGCTGGACGCACAAATACGTATGATTCTGACTCATATAAGCAATGTTCATGAGGCAGGTTCCAAACGAGATAATGAGATATGTATAGGCATTGTGGGACGTAGAGAGAGAGAGAGTAGAGATGCGAACGGACCGGGTTGATCCATTAGATAGTTAACCTGACTTTAAAAGTAAGGCCAATGGATCATACGGGTTGGTCTTAAAGTCTAAAATGGATCAATCTAATAATCATATAATAATTTTTTAAATTTTCATTTTTTTCATCTTTTATGAGCATGATTCATCATACTCTCTCTATTTCATTAGGATATAAGGCATGCACGTATTTCAAAATTCAAACTTCGTTATCTTTGACCAATAATTAGTCTAGTAATATAAAATAATTATAGTACAATAGTGGTAACATTAGATTTGTCTTTACAGATACTTTCTAATGATACATTTGTTGTTGCCATAAATTACATACAATAGTGTAAATTAACGGTTAAAGTATGATCTTAAATACTGCACCAAGTCAAATCGCGTCTTATATCTTGGGACGAAGGGAATAAGGCCCTATTTGGTTTGACCCTCCTAAACTTTAGCCACCTAAATTTAGTACCTTTTAGTCACTTTGGAGCCAAACACTATGGCTAAAAGGGACTGTTGGGTGAAAAGTTCAAGTTAAGTGACACAATTCACACAATCATCAAAACATTTCAGACAAGACAAAGTCGTATACAGAATTGTATTCATTTCATGATCATACCATACATGTCAAAGGGGTATTTATAGGGCCCTAATCTTCGTATTTTACATAAAATGACTATTTTACCCGTGACTAAAACATTTACAACTCTTCTTCTATATAAGGGCGAAGTAGTCATTTCTTCCTGATTCGGTCTTCTTTTTCACGTTCAATCTTATTTTCTTCAGAGAACTTGCTCTTTTCATATTATTTCTTGCTCTTCGTCTACTTCTCTGTCCAGCGAAGTTGATTTCTTGCCGAAAGTCAATAAGCGAAGTTGATTTCTTGCCGACGAAGTCAATAAGCGAAGTTGAAATCTTGCGGATGAAGTCGATAGGTGAAGTTAAATTCTCGACGGCGAAGTCAATAGGAGAAGTTGAATTCTGTGCGACGAAGTCGAAATACATCTTTCGCTATACTTTTTCCTGCAAGTGAATTTCATTAGGATACTTTTATATTTTTTCGCACTCCAAAGTTTGGGCTTGAGTTTTTTGGACGAGTTAATTTTTCCAACGGTAGCCCCTCGCGAATGAAGGCCTACTCCAAAGGTCTGAAATTCATGAATTTAAATTTTTTTTTAAAGCGATGTCACAAGAAACACCGTCCCAAACTTTGGAGTTGGTCGTTTATGACCGTTATATTATGAACAGTGTTTTTAACGGTTAATTCCCGAAGCCGCCTATATATACTACGTTGTATCCTTCCCGTTTGGGTACTTGATTGAAGATGGGGAGGTGTTGCTGAAATTTTTGTCGCTGCGAAGTCAATTTTCTTCGAAGCCGCTTTATTCCTTAGTTTCTCTTTGTCGCGAAGGTAATTTTTCTGAGGTTGATGTTTTTTAGTTTTGTTATGTTTTATACTTTCGTATGCTTATTTATTTTTATATATATATTTTTATATTTTTGTATTTAGATGTCAGACATAGAAAAGAATGCTTCTAAAAATTCTCCAGCTGAATCTGAGCAATCTATTTCGGATGAGGACTTATCTAATGTTTCTACATCGGAGTCAGAACTTGTTGGTGATGATACAAAGTCTTTGAACTTTGGCAAGTCCTTATTTGATGAGTCTGAATTGCAGTGGATGGTTAAAAATAGAATGCTGAAAAAAACGAATTTGATGAGTTTGAATTGCAGTGGATGGTTAAAAATAGAATGCTGAAAAAAACGAATGTTAGGTTGCCTCCGTAAAATGAGACAGTTCCTAGGCCAGAACCTGATGAATGTGTTGTGTTTCATGATCATTTTACAGCTGGTCTTCGTATGCCATGCCAAGATTTTATTGAAGAAATTTTGAAAGCTTATAACATTAAGATGCATCACTTGACTCCAAATGGTATGACAAAAATTGCTCTTTTTATTTGGACAGTGAAATCTCATAGAGGGAATATGGATATTGGAGCTTTTTGTTCTATTCATGAGATGCATGCTCAATTTCGGAGTAAGATGGTTGATGAAAAAAGTGTCATCAAATATTTTGGATGCTGTAGTTTTAAGCAAGCTCGTGGTGCTAAACAGATAGCTCCTGCTTCAAAAAATAAGTGGGTTGAGAATTGGTATCGCTATTGGTTTTATCATAAGGTTCCTCTTGCCAAAGAGAAAAATCAGGCTAACAGAGTTGTAAAAAGATATCTTTTGGCTGCAAGAATGCATAAGAATAGTTTTGACTGCAAGCCTGAATTTTAAAGTTCAAGAAGTTCTAAATCTTGTGAGAAGTTTTATAAGCTTGCTGCAAGTATGCAAAGTGCCTGAGATTTTTGCGAAGAGTATATTGCTGCTCGAATTTGGCCTTTGAAGAAAGGTTGGGGCTTTATTCGATTTCATGAAAAGTTAGTCAAAGGGAAAACTTATATTTTTCCAAATAATGAAGTTTTTCGTCCAAATAAATATACTGAAGACAAATATTTTGTTTCTGGTGTTGAAACTAAAGCTATTGAGATTCTTGACAAATTTTTGAAGAAAGAGAAAGATCTGATGGATAAAATCCTTGGCTCAGATTATAAGAGATTGAATAGAATTTTTGATATTTCTCAGATAGGATATGGTGAAAGGTCAGCTCCGGCCTATACTAGAAGTGCGAAGCCTAGTATTGATAATGTTACTAGAAAAAATAGAGGTGGAGCTTTGCTTACTTAAAAAAGTTTCAAAGAAGAAAGCGAAGACTACTGGGTTTTCTGATTCCGATGTGTCAGAAAATTTTGTTGATGAAGCATTTAAGAAAATGTCTTGTGATGATGAGGTGAGAATGTTTAGTTTAGTTTTTTATTCTAGTGGGTTGACTCCTCCTATGACTCCACTTGATGACTATTTTCAGAATTTGATGGCCAACATTGCCTATGGTGGTGTTGTTGAAGCTATTTTGTCTTCGTCACAAAAAAAATGTTTGCGAAGATATTTTTCCTGATCCAGTTAATCCGGTTTCTTCTCCGGTGACTGTGGCTGCCACTGTTGTTGGATCACAAGAAGAAGGTGAGGTGTTGGCTTCGCAGGAAATTGTTGGGCCATCCTCTCAAAGATTTTCTGTTGAAACTCCTCGAGATGGTGCAGGGAATTTTGGTGATGGGATGGGCGCTGTGATTTCGTCTGGAGGTGGTGAAGTTACAGAAAATGTAACCCAGGTTGTGATGGAAAATGTTTTGCCGGTACAGCATGATGCTACAGTGGGTAGTCAGAAGGGTGCTTCTGAAGATGCTATGCTTGGTGCGAAGACACAAAAAATTAAGGGTACTACAACTTTTACCCTTGATTTTGATGAATCTGATGATGAAGTTCATGACGCGGAGGCTGAACATGACCATGCCTCTCGTCTTTCCGAGTCTACTATTAATGTGAATATTGGTGAGAGGGTGTCTTACCAGCTGGAAAAGGGTGTTTCTACATGTGATTCTATTTTATTATTGCGCGTATTTTTTGTTTTGTTTTTATTTTCTTCTAATTTTTGTTTTTGTCTTCGCAAAGAAATTTTTCCCTGATTCTTCTTCTCAAAGAGAGACGACTGTGGATGTTGGAAAGATGAAAGAAGTTGCCCAGGATCCTGCGACTCCGGCTGAAGCTTTGGAAAATATTCCTGATGGGGTAGATCTTAAAGCTTACAAACGTTGTATGGAATACTATCAGGCTCAAGGTATGAATTTAGATACTTTCAAATTTGTTGGGATTGGTTTGAACAAACTTCGTATTATGCCGAAGAAGCCAGAATTAAAGTTGTCAAAGTGCATTGATGATGCCTTCGCAGTTCCTAATGAAGAGGCCAAACTTATTAGTAAATCTTCGCTTGAGTTGGCAGATGCTAGTGTTTCGATGATTTACAAGGTTCGAGTCTTTTGACTTTGTTGTCTTTATTGTGTAAAATAGATTTGGATTTCTTATTTTGATTTGTAATATATTTTTGACTTCGTATGCAAATGTTTATATATTTTTTTTGTAGAATGCACTTTTACAAAGGAGTTTGCGTAAATCGATTAAAGATGATGCAAAAAAATGCAGCACTTCGCGAAAAAAGTTTGGTTGAAGAGATCAAATCTTTGAAGTCTCAACTTGATGCTAAGGAAAAAGAGAGGATAGAGACGGTTGAAGCTCTTCATGATATGGAGTCTAAATGTATTTCGGTTGGGGCTAAACTTGAAGCGAAGATTGAAGATTGTGAAAATTTGAAAAAAGATCTTGAAAAAGTTATGAGAGAAAAAAATTATCTTGAGAAAAAATCTTCTGAAAAAGATCAGAATTTTCATGATAAGTGGAATCATTTGTGGGAACTTTGCAAAAATTGTTATGATAAATTTGGTGCGAAGCCAGAGGATCCTTGTTGAGAGCTTGGAGAATTTGATCCATTTTTTGCTTGGCTCTGTCGACAATATAAAGATCTGCCCATAGTTTTACAGACCTCTGCTGATTTGAGCTGCATGTATTCTACTCGTGCACTTTTTCATTTGATGAAGGAGGCTAATGATCCTTTGTATAAGAAACTGCATGACAAAAGTTATAAGTCTCCGTTAGTGGAATCTCTTAACCAAGTTTCCTCTCGTACTCAACTGCTTTATAAGAAGTATTTTCATGAATATTAGAATCAAGGTGGAAGGGAGCATGCCTTTATGAAAGCTAAGCAAAAGATGGAAAAAGTATGTTATCTATGTTTGATTTTGATTCATTGTTTTCCTTGTGTTGTTTTTTTCTTATCTGTTGTTTTATTTGGCTTTATTGTAGCAGCTTGAAAGGACACTTGCTTCTGATGTGGAGGCTGAGAGGAGGCAAGAAAGGCTTGAACAAGAGAAGGCGAGGGATGATGATGCTCGTGATCATGTACTTTAGTTTGTCATAGTTTAGAATTTAGATTCGAGGGGTGAGGATTTGAAAACTTTTAACGTTTTGTAAATGTTGAACTTGAGCAGGATGAAGTTGTGGTTATGCCTTTGTTAATGTGTAAAGGTAACTTTGTTGCTGAGCCTACCTTATGGTTGGAGTATGCTACTGAAGAGGCAAAACCTTCTTTTGATGCGTTTTTTAAACGTAAGCGAACATAAATTTTGTTGTGTCTGTTGTTTTTATTTATTTATTTATTTATTCTGATGGGATGTGCTTGTTTCTAGAATTTGAAACTGAATTATCTATTGTTGAAAATGAGAGATGTTTACCTCATATTGTTGATTGCAGCAAATTTTCTCAGGTATTTGTGCTTTCGTTGTGATAGGGAGACATATGTAAAGCAAATTTTAATGGTATGTTTTTGTGTGTTTTCAGTCTTCATGTTCAAGTGCTTCGCCGAGCTATGTTTCTGAAGACTATCTTAGTTCGGAGGTGGATCATGTTTTAGATAGGGTTGTTGAAGATTTGATTGATGAAGCAGCAGCCATTGTTGCTTCAGAAAATGTTTGATATGTATATTTGTTGACATAATAAAGCATTATTTTGTGTGTGTATTTGTATAATATTTTGGTTTGGGACACACATTTTTTTGTGCAATATGGTTTATTATGCGAAAGGAACGATGTCGAATGGAACGATGTCCCCTTACTTTTTTAAGCGAAAGCAACGCGCAGACTTTATTTTTTTAAGTCAAATTTCACCTTGGTGAACTTAAAAACACCGTCCCCTTATTTTTTAGCGAAGGCGACATGTAGACTTCGTTTTTGAAGTTAAATTTCACCTTAGTGAACTTGAAAACACCGTCCCCTCACTTTTTAGCGAAGGCGACACGTAGACTTTGTTTTTGAAGTTAAATTTTATATTAGTGAACTTGAAAACACCGTCCCCTCATTTTTTAGCGAAGGTGACGCGTAGACTTCATTTTTAAAGTTAAATTTCACATTAGTGAACTTGAAAACACCGTCCCCTCATATTTTAGCGAAGGCGACGCGTAGACTTCGTTTTTGAAGTTAAATTTCATATTAGTGAACTTGAAAACACCATCCTCTCATTTTTTTAGTGAAGGCGACGCCTAGACTTCATTTTTGAAGTTAAAAATTTCATATTAGTGAACTTGAAAACACCGTCCCCTCGTTTTTTAGCGAAGGCGACGCGTAGACTCCGTTTTTGAAGTTAAAAATTTACCTTGGTGAATTTGAAAACTCTATTCGCTCTTTTTGGCGAAGACAACATGTAGACTTCGTTTTTGAAGTCAAAAAATTCACCTTGATGAATTTGAAAACTCTATTTGCTCTTTTTGGTGAAGACAACATGTAGACTTCATTTTTTATGTCAAAAATTCACCATGGTGAATTTGAAAAAACTTTATTCACTCTTTTTAGCGAAGACAACATGTAGACTTCGTTTTTGAAGTCAAGAATTCACCTTAGTGAATTAAATGTTCTTTTATGATGTTTTTTGATAGGTTAGCATCGTTTTTTGCTTGTTCGAATAATGATGCTACCTACTTTTGGTTGTTTTGCCGATGCATGAGTATATTTGAAGTATACTCTTCCGTCTTTAATAGGATTATGTTTTAGGGAAACTAGTTTTCTCATTTATACTTTGATGAGAATTTACAATAGAGACTGCCTCGTTAAAAAACCACTCACCCTGCGAAGGGCTTCCCCTAAGTGGAAAAAGAGTGCAACTCATTTACATTTGAATTGAAATTTTTTGAAATGTAAAAGCTAATCTATTTTGTACAAAAATGGAAATAAATTCTAGGGGTAGTATTTTCGTTGGTCTTGAATGTTGAATGTGTGATCAATTTCCTTCCCACTCATGTCTGCTAGGTGAAATGCTTCTGGCTTTGTTCTTATGATGAGATATGGTCCTTCCCATTTTTGCTGAAACTTTCCGACTGTGTCTTCATTTCTTTTTCTTTTCAAGGCGAAGTCTCCTGGTGATAATTATCTTGGTTTAAGTACTAACTTTTTTTTTCTTCTGATATTTCTCAAGATTTTGGATCATTTTCATTCTTTCTTCCTCTAGTAAGTTTTTGCTTGTCATTTGTTGGTCTTCATCTATTATTTCGATATTTGTTCTTGGGCCTTGAAATTGTATCTCTTCAGGCGTCATTGCTTCTTCTCCATAAAGTAATTTGAAGGGGGTGAAGTTTGTTGATCTTGAAACTGCAGTGTTGTGTACCCAAACAACTTTAGATAACTCATCCACCCATTTGCCTTTGGGCAGCCCCACTAGGCATTTTGATATTCCTGTGCATATGATTCCATTTGCTCGTTCAACTGCACCGTTTGACTGTGGGTGTTTTACTGATGCAAAATATAATTGAATTCTCAAGCTTTCACAATACTCTCTAAAATTTTGGCTGTCAAATTGAGTTCCATTATCTACTGTTATGTGCCTTGAAACTCCGAAGCGACAAATGATATTTTGCCAAAGAAATTTCTTCATTGTGAACGATGATATGTTTGTTACTGGTTTAGCTTCGATCCACTTAGTGAAATATTCCACTGCTACTACTGCATATTGAAGGTTTCCTTGTGCTGCAGGGAATTTTCCAATGATGTCCATTCCCCATCTTGCCAATGGCCAAGTTGGTTCTATTGTTCGTAAATTTGTTGATGGAGCTTTTGTTTTGCTTGCAGACATTTGGCAATTATGACAAGATTTGACAATTTCTTTGCAGTCATTTTGGGCTGATGGCCAATAAAATCCCTGACGAAATGCTTTTCCTGCCATTGTTCTTGCTCCAGGGTGTGTGCCGCAAATTCCTTTGTGTATTTCTGATAATAATTTTTTCTCTTCCTCTGCTGATATACATTTGAGTAGTGGTGCACATATTCCTTGTTTGCATAGCTGATTATTGATGATCTTGTAATTTCTTATTCTTTGCTTCATTCTTGTATCATTGACTTCACTGTCAGGCTCATAGTGTCCACGAAGGTAAGCCATGATTGAGGCTCTCCAATCTTCAATTTGTATTATGTGAATTTCTCTGGGAGTGTCTTGTACTGTTTTGATGGATGCTTGTTTCAAAATTTGATAGAAAACATCTTGAGGGAGGCTTGTATTCTGTGCTGCTGCCTTTGCTAGTTCGTCAGCAACTGAATTGTCATTTCTTGAGATGTTTTTGACTGTGAAACCTTCAAAATATTTTTCTTGATCTCTGAGAAATTGCATGTATCTTGCTAATTCTAGGTCTCTTGCTTTGTAGTCTTTTCCGATATGTCCTGCTACCATTTGCGAATCTGTTTTGATTACTAATCTTTGGATTTCCATTACTTTTGCTTTGCGAAGTCCTAGTAGCATGACTTCATATTCTGCTATGTTATTTGTACATTAAAATTCCAATCTTGTAGCATATTTCATTTTTATGCCTGAAGGTGGGGTAATTATTGCAGCTACTCTAGCCCCTGCGAAGCCCCATGTGCCATCGCAATATATTGTCCATTCTGGTTGCTTCTTTTCTTCGCTTGAACTTTGGGAGCGTGTCCAATCTGCTATGAAGTCTGCTAGAACTTAAGACTTTATTGATGTTCTCTTTTCAAACTCTATGAAATGTTGAGATAATTCTGCTGTCTAGTTTTTCAGTCTTCCTATTATTCTGCAACTTTGTAATACTTCTTTCAGAGGGTAATTTGTGAGAACTCTGATTTTGTGGGCCTGAAAATAGTGCTTCAACTTTCTTGATGTTGTTAGAACTGTGTATGCGATTTTCACAATCTCGGAATAGTATGATTTTGATCCAGATAATGCTTCTGAAACATAATAAACTAGTACTTGCTATTTTGAATGATTTGTTTCTTGTTCTTGGACTAGTACTGCACATACTGCCGCTTCTGTAGCTGAGACATATAACAGCAAATCTAATCCTGGTGTTGGTGAAATCAATGTATTTGGCTGTAGTAGATACTTTTTTATTTCTTCAAATGCATGTTGCTACGAAGGTCCCCAGACGAAGTCTCTTTTGGATCCTTTGAGTGCCTGAAATATTGGTAGGCTTGGTTCTGCTGATTTTGAGATGAATCTGTTTAACACTGCAAGTCTTCTAGTCAATTTTTGAACATCTTTTATATTTTCAGGAATTCTCATGTTCAAAATTGCTTGAACTTTGTCTAGGTTTGGATCTATTCCTTTAGCTGATACGATGCAGCCTAAAATTTTGCCTTTCTGAACTCCGAAGGTACATTTTTTGAGGTTTAGTTTCAAATTTCCTTTTCTCAAATTTGTGAATGTTTCTTGGAGGTCCTGAATGTGATCTTGTCTTTTCTTACTCTTGACAACTATGTCATCGACATAGGCTAGCAAATTTTTACCAATCAGACTTTTTAGCACTGTTGAAGTCATTGTGACAAATGTTGTGCCTGCATTGTGAAGCCCCTCTGTCATTCTTACAAAACAATATGTTCCAAATGGTGTGATGAAACTTGTGAATTCTTCGCCTTTTTTTCTCATCCAAATTTGATGATATCCTGAGAAACAATCCAGAAAGCTTAGCATTTCACTTCCAGCTGCTTGGTCAACTAGTGTGTCAATTCTTGGTAACGGAAAATTATCTTTTGGACATGCTTTGTTGAGATCTGTGAAGTCGATACACATTCACCATTTTCCGTTCTTTTTCTTGACCATGACGATATTTGCTAGCCAAGTTGTGAATTGGACTTCTCTTATGACTTTAGCATCCAGCAATCTTTGAACTTTAGCTTTTGCAGCTTGTATTATGTCTTCAGCTAATTTTCTTAGCTTCTGCTTTTTTGGTCTAAAATTTGGATTGATGTCGAGTTTATGCTCAATTATGTCTCTACTTACTCCTTCTAAATCATTGGATGTCCATGCGAAGACATTTTTGTTGCTTCGAAGAAATTCTATGAGTCTATTTTCTTTTTCTTGGGAAAGCCCTATCTCTATGATTACTTTTTTGTCTAGGACTAATAAGTCGAGAGGCACTTTTTTTGTTTCTTCAACAGCTTGAGCTTTTGCTTGTTGCTTCACACTTTCTGTTTCTTCTTTCTCTTCTTCTTTGATTGTATGAACATTTTTTCGATCAGGAGTGTATTCTTTTTCAATGTTTCTTGCTTCAGTTTGATCTCCATGAATTGTGATGACTCCATTTATCACAGGCATCTTCATACATATGTAAGAATAGCTTATTACTGCTTCAAATGCATTCAAAGTTCCCCTTCCAAAAAGTGTGTTATAGGGATAATGGATGTCCACTACATCAAATGCAATTTGTTCTGTTCTTACATTGCTTACTGTTCCAAATGATACAGGAAGAACTATTCTTCCTATTGAGTGAATTGGCTTCCCACCAAAGCCGTAGAGTGGGTGTTCAGCTCTTTTTAGAAGTTTGTGATCAATTTTCATGGCATTGATTGTTGCTGTAAATATAATGTTTGCAGAACTTCCACTATCAACTATAATTTTTGAGACAACCCATCCGTCAATATTTGCTTCGACTACCATTGCATCCATGTGTGGATAGTCTTTCAATTGCAAATCTTTTTCTGAAAATGTGATTGGTAGATGAGACCATCTTGTCTTTTTGTATGGGCCTTTCGCTGAAATAGAGTTTACTCTTTGAAAGTAATTCTTCTTTTGGTTGTTGTTTTTATGATCAATGTTATTTCCTCCAATGATTGTCATGATTCTTCCTTTGCTTGCCATTGAAGTTGATGGAGAGTTGTCTAGTTTGTTGTTTTCTTCTGGATTGCTGTTTGCCACAGAGGATTCGGGTTGTAGTGGTTGAAAATTTGTTTATTATTCATTTTGTCTCCATTGGTTTGGATCATAAATTGCTACTGGTCCATAGGTATATAATGGTGATGGTCCTGGAATTATTTCTTGAGAGTGCCCAAATTGAATTGGGTAATAAGAGCTTTGTTGTCCTTGAATCATATGGTTGACAGCTTTTGATTGACTTGACATTTTGTTTTCTTCTTGTGTTTCTTCAATGCTTTTCTTTATTTTTTGACACATTTTTGATGTGTGCCTAGCCCCTTTGTCATGAATGATGTAATACATGTCTTCCAGTCTTAGGGGTGTTCTTCCTCTTCCTCGTCCTCCTCTTCCTCTTGCGTTGAAACCACCTCTTTCGAATGTCTTTTCATTGTACTGACTGTAGTATTGATTTTGAGGTGGAAAATTTCTTTCGGTGGTTGAATTGCTGTTTTCGACTTGATTGACTTGGCTGAAGTGTCTTTGTTCGTAGTTTTTTTTTGCTTTGGGGGATGAAAATTGCTGCTTTTGTTTTGATTTCTGAAGATGTTTTCTTCCTCAATTCTTTTTCTGTAATCTTCATCGGATTTGCATAGCCAAAGCCCCCCACTCATCACCATCATTGATTCATCATCTTTGTGAGATTGGGAGTGAATCCAAGTACATTGCTTGGGTGATTGCATCTAGAGGCACTTGGTGATTGTGTTTCGCAGTGGAATTCGCTCGTTACTCTTAGTGGTTGTCGCCACCTAGACGGCTTGGAGCAGCGAGGATCGTAGAACGGAGGTTAGTGATTGTCTCCTGCTCCGATCGTAGTGATTGTGAGGGGTTCTTGATCTTTCCCCGGTGAAGAGCCAAAAGGTACTCTAATGGATTGCTCGTGGCTTATGTAATCCTCATCTTGTGTTGGTTGTGCAGCACCCTATTGAGGATTTGATGTGTGATGCCAATTAGCACGTGAACCTCCAAGTGAGTGTATCGCCACAACAGGGACTAGCTTGCTGGGAAGCAAGTGAACCTCGGTGAAAAATCATTGTGTCATCATCTTGTCACCGGGTATTCTTGTGATTGATTGGCTTCATCTTGTGATAGACTCATTCCTCGATGCGGCGGTATAACACTCTACCTCTTATGTATTTACATTCCTAGTGTAGTTAAGCCCTTTAGTGTAGCTAGTTTTGAGGGCTACCAAGTGTCGGTCTAGTGAGGTTAGTAAGGCTCTTTAGTTAATCGTTGAGAGCTCACTAACTTAGTGTAGTGACATAGTCTTTGTGTGCTTAGAGACTATAACAACTAGAATTGTGGTAAGGGGCTTGCATTTTTAGTAGGGTAGCGCAACATTCGCTTTGCCTCATAATTGTCTAACCGCTTTGCTTAGTGTTGTTGTAGAAATTTTTTGTAAGCTATTCACCTCCCTCTAGCCATTAGGACCTTTCACCTGTAAGTTATCTCTATTCTGAAGTAGAACCAAAGCACAAAATTGTTAGGGTTGTATTTTTAGCGTAAGTTTAGGAGCTTTACTTAAATTTATTTATATGAGAGAAAAAGAAGTTTACAAAAGTCCTAGTACAGACGAACATAACTATCCAGCAACAGCACAGAAACACCAACCAATGTACAGTTAGAGCATCTCCAAGAGTGCCTCATATTCCTTTCACATCCATGTGCTTCGGGAAAAAATCAAAAAAAATCATCTCCAAGAGTACCCCATATCCCTTTCCTATTTTTTGGCACTTCGCAAACCGGCTTCCATCGTGCATAAAAATACACCGTCTGTAGTTGCGCGCATCCTCGCGATTCCCCGCGCCGTCTCCTCCTCCCACGCGGTGTCGTGATTTTTTTGCTGCAGTTCCTCTTAGCGTTTCATGTTACAAGTGTTTCATGAGCCGGTGCATGAAACAGGCGTGGTGGGTCCGTCATGTAGCAAGTGTTTCATGTAACTTCAACCTGAAATTTCTGCAGCAATGCAACACACAGATATTCACCAGACAAATTTAGGCGCCCTTGATTGGTTTCAAAGGTGGTTTTGCCAGCCACCACCATGAAGTATCGTCGATGATCTACTCATGTGGTCTAGGGCCGAGGCGTTCAAGCGCGGCACAGCACGGAGAGACGGGTGAACGACATTCTGTCGTCGACGACGTCCAGGTCGGCGCACGAGAAGCTGGAGACCATGGAGGAGCGCGCTCCGACTCCGACCGTCTGCTACAGGACAGCAGGACTCCGATCCAGAGCATCCGCGATCCGGGCCCAGATCACCGACGCATGGGATATCTTGGAGCAGTCGAGCGAGATGGCGGCCGGCCGGCTGGCGGACGACGGCATGATGGCGCGGGTGGAGGCCTGTCCTACCGCATGCCTCGGCGACGGGATGTACATGGCAACAGGCTCAGGTAAACTGGACCAGAAGAATTGTTGCCGGCACAAAATCCAAGTCTAGCCCAAATAGCGCGGCGGCAGATTAATCCCTTGTATTTGTTTAGTGCCACATTGCCCGGCCAACCCTTATTGGACCAGCGAATAAACTGCGATTGTGACAGCATGAGCACGCGCGGCAAGCGCGTAGAGCAATTACCAAACATGAATAGACAATGCTGATCAAATTGCTGCCACCGGCCAGTGGTTCGAGAATAAGGTTTCCCACTGGTCGGCTTGGCCCCACAGGCGCACGACATGTGCGTCTTGCTTTTTAGAAGTTTTATTATTTGTTATTATTGTTAGTCACAAAATGAGAGAATATTTTATTATCTTATATTATATAAACTTATATATTGATCTCAAAATATTATGATATTTTTATTCTTCTCTTTTTTGAAAGCTTTTTATTCTGCTTTTAGTTCACAAGATTTTTGCTACGACACAAACCTACTATAATAATTTGCAAAGACAGGTAGACCGACCACTAATTTGCAAAGTTAGGTAGACCGACCACCTTAGGGCATGTTTGGATGCATCTGTATTTACCTTAATCTACGTGTATTCAAGTGGATTGAGATCGAAATTCATTAGTTTTCCACCCCAATCTAATATCAATGCATATGGTTTCATGTGGATACGAGCGCATCTAAATAAAACAGTAATGGTGTTGGTATATGATTAGTAGAAATGAACGCCTTAAGTTGTCTGTCTTTGTTAATAGTATTAGAGACGTGGGCACCTCTATATTGTTTATTTTAAAATTTTGTAATCATGTATTGAATATTTTGACTTCTGAATAATCTCAACTGGAAAAGTTTCAACTACAAAATTTTAGATCTTGTCCAGCTGTACAACATTGGTATAAAGGTTGTTTGTACACGATACTCACAAAATAATCAATAAACTCGTTGCAACATTGTACATTTCTAGAAATGATGAGGCAAAAAAGTTCCTGCAAAATATAAAAATGTTGTCAGAATAATTCAAAAAAATTGCAATATGGCTGCCACAGAATCTGCACACTTTTTGTTGGTCTTTGTCGTCTTTGTGCTGCCCCTTACCGCACATAGTGGGCCACAAGATCCTACACCTTCTGCTATTTGTTTCATATCATCATGTTTGTTCATTGTCCATATCATCATGTGTGTTCATTGTCCTTTCCTCTTATGGTGTCCATTGCTCCATGCTCATTGTCTGCCTCTAAGGCCAATCATAGTGGGGATTTCATGTTACCAACGTACTCATATTTTGAAAACAGTGTAGAAGAGTTTCAACCCCATGAAACTATCTCTACTCCCATAAAACTTCTATCATCTCTCTCTTCATCAATGTAATGTCATTTCAGCATATTTAATGCCTGTGAAACCCACATTGAGATTAGCCTAACGACTAGTGTGGAGAATGGAAGAAATTCAAGCGGTGGTGAGTAAATGAGCGGACAATAAATGATAAACAATTTTATAGAGAGATGGGATTGGAAAAATCAATAAAATTATGTTATCCTATATAAATGAACTATATATTATGAAAGTATTGCTTGTAATGAATTTAATTGTGTGGTAAACCTATGTAAAATATCAGATATTTGTGGTCAAATTTGAAAAAAAAAATGACTTAGAACAAACCTAAAATGCCTTCAAATTTTCTAATAGAGTTAGTTTATAGTACCAGGCATTATCAATATATACATGTGATAGTTGCAACATAAAGCCATATTTTGCCACGGTCATGTAGCATCACCGCTCTACTAGTAAAAATAGGTTTCGACAATCAATAAGTAATTTATTTTAGTCCAATGAAAGTAAGACAAGAACTAAATGTTTGATGTGACTCATGACACAATAATTTAAAAGTACTCCCTCCGTCCAGAATACATGACGTTCTAGCATTCAAATGATCTCCCAAAATATTTGACGTTATAGCTCTACACATACTCCCTCTGTCTCTATTTAAATGTTGTTTTCGGTTTTCATGTCACAAGTTTGACTTGATTTGTAGAAAATACGTGTAACATTTTTATCTTCTAATAAATTTATCAAAAAACTAGATTCAAAGATCTATCCAATGATACTAATTATGTACTATAAATATTAATATTTTTTAATATATATTTTGTTAAAGTTATTTTTCAGAAAGCGAAAGCGACAAATATTTAGGAACGGACGGAGTAGATCCCACCCGGTCCGTTCATCTATCAAATCGTTGTCCTCTGCTGGTAGAGTGCAAATGTGACATCGGCTTGGGAGGTGCATCTGGAAATGTGAAAAGCTGGTCCACTGGATGGTAAAGCATCTCCAAGAGTTTGCCAAAATTTACTTGGTAAATATCATGATTTGGCAACTTGCTAAAATATATGGCAAGTGAAAAAATAGATTTTCTCCAAGAGTTTGCCATATGGACTTGGTAAAATAAGAAGAGGCCCGCTAAGCAAACGAAGAGCCCCGTTAAGAAACGAAGAGCCCCGCTAAGAAACGAAGAGCCCCGCTTAAATATGCACGCGAAGCCGGATGCGCGAGCGATGCGCCCTTGCGCTCAGCGCGCAAATATGCGCGTGGAGGGGAGAGATTTGCCAAGTTGCTAAAATTTGCCAAGTTGGATGACAAACTATTGGAGCACAATTTTTTCTGTTTTGCCAAAAATAGATGGATGCTAAGTTGATTTGGCAAACTATTGGAGATGCTAATGAGCATATCAATTCAAATGCACAGCAGTGTCATCATAAGTTTATAGGGGTAGTCAGGTTTTTTATCTTAAACCTTCGTGGATGCTATATTTGCTACAACGTCTTTTACTGCGGGACACAGAGAGTAGAAACTAGCTCACGACATAAGAATCCAAAGAGGGTCAACAAAACTACAAGAGCAATAAAAGCTAACTGCACGTCGCGTGTCCGTATAAAGACACGTCCATGCGCCCTTATGGGTCGTCCAGTGCAACCAATACCTGCGTCTGAGCATTTCGCGATTAAACAAGGCTAGAAGTACATTATGTGAAGTTGAAATGGAAAGAAATGAATTTGGATTATATTTTAATTGAAATACGTTAGGAAGGATGGAAATTGATGACTGAAACATGGAAACTTATTAAAGAAAGAGACAACATGATTATATATTCCTAAGAACATCAGGAGATGTTTTGTAAAATCTCCTTCCTCCTTGGGAATTGAGATGGCCGGCCATTAGAGAAGTGGCCGAGGAGGGAAGAAATGGCATGGCCGGGCTTGGCTCGGCTCGGCCGGCATCCAACCAGCGCTGGCAGCGCGAGGGGTAGGGGGAAGGGCCCGGCTGCGCAAGCCTACGCGAGGCGGTGCATGTGTTGGGGTCGAATCAGGCGTATTCAGGCGGTCTACAAATTGGGCCTTTGAAAATCATCCCACGACACAAACTGAACCAGAAGAATTGTTCAAACCCCAAAAATCCAAGTCTCACCCCAACAGCGCGGTGGCAAATTAATCCTTTCTGTTTGTTTATTAGTACCACATTGTCCAGACAATCAATAGCGCACCAGCTAATAAACTCCAATTGTGACAGCCTGAGCACGCGCGGCAAGCGTGTAGAGCAACAACACAAAGATTACCCAAAGTTTTCTCTTGAAAAAATTGCTACGGCCGGCCAGAGGTTTCCCACTACCGGCTTAGCACCACAGGCGTACAACATGTGCGTCTAGCTTTTTATTAAATTTTTATTATTCACTTTATTGTTAGTCACAAAATGGGAGAACATTTATTATCTTATTATACTAACTTATACACACTGTAGTGTCTATTGATCTCAAAACATAATGATATTTTTATTCTTCTCATATTTGATTTTTTTACTACGGCACAAACCTAGTAAACTACCGTGGTTGCAACCACTGAATTTACTACAATGAAAAGCATTTCATTTGCAGGTTTTTTTACATAGCCAGGTAGGCTGATCATCATAGGACTTGGTTGAGTGCGCTCATATTTATGTCAATCTATGTGTGTTGAAGTTATGTGTGTTGAAGTGGACTGATGTCAAAATTAGTTAATTTTCCACGCCAATTCACATTAATTCATATGGTTTGAGGTGGATACCAATGCATCTCAACAAGGCCTTAACAGTGTTAATCATTGATTGATAGAAACGGACATCTTAAGTTGTCTGGTTCTGTTAATACTATTAACACCCCCTAAGAGAGGCGCCTCTACACTATACATTTAATTATAATTAGGTGCAGGATAAAATTTTGTAATCATGTATTGAATATTTTGACCTCTAAATGATTAGGTTTCAACTACAAAATTTATATATTGTAAAGCACTACAACTTTAGTACAGGGGTTGTCGCCATCCAAAATTGTTCAAAAAATTGAATTTCAAAATATGATAATTAGAAATGAATATTTAAAACTCTAAATTTCATTTGTTTTAGAGGTAAGTTTCAACTGTTTCATACGGATGTTGTAAAAGTAGATTGGGATGTTGCATATGTTGCAATGGTTGTACACGTATATTGCAAGCGTCTGTCCCCAATGTTTCATCTGTTTTTTTTTCATATATATATGTTGCAGATGTGTTTATCTGGATGTTGCATATGTTTCACACATATGTTGCAAGTGTTTTAGCTGGATGTTGCATATGTTCGCAATGGTTTTCAATTGTTTTTGCAAGTGTTTCATCTGTTTTTTGTGTATATTGTAAGCATTGTATCTGGATGTGTTTGAAAATATATCGGAGGTTGCACATGGGATGCATGTAGAAACAGGGAGGGGCGTGAGCAGTCCCTACACGAGCGACGTACGGGCGGTGCGGGCCTCGCGTGGGCGCGGGTGATGCAGGTGCGGTTGAGCGACGTCCGGGCGGCGTGGGGCCACATGTGGACGTGCAAGCATATGTCCCGACGTCTATGTGGCTCCTGTTTGGATGCACTTTGGCCAAGTCCACTTAGGTTGGTTTTTATAGACAAATTCCTTTTCAATTTCGTTATCAATACCTAAAATTTCGCAAAGACCAATAACACAGGCCTTTTTCAAATATATATGTACTTTCACAATTATGAAACTTCTAGTTTAATTTAATATATATATATATATATATATATATATATATATATAATTATTATATTATGTATTTACGATAGTTGGTAGCAAAATAAAATAGCTATACACAGCATGTAGTGTGTTAATCATCATTCGAATATTGTTTGTATGAGTGTTGCTGCCCACATTTACCACGTGGTGAGACACGGATGAAGGTAATAGTTTATTAGCCGGTCCGCTTTGAGTTTCACGAATAATGTGGTACTACCTCCTTCTCTAAAAGAATACAATTGTAGCACAGTGTCACGCTTTAGTACCTTAAGTTTAAGTTTGACTAATTATAGATAATAAAAAAGTATCCATGTTTATAATACCAAATAAATACCATCAGATTAATTACGAAATGTATTTTCATAATATATTAATTTAAAGGCATAACTATGAACATTATTCGTTAAGAAAACTTGGTCAAATATAAACCATTTTTCGTGGCACGTAACCCATAGTTACATTCTTTTCAGGACAGAGGTAGTATTAAATACAGATTCCTCTAAAAAAAAGTTGGTACTACTAAACAACTTGCATAATTCGTCACCTACCCCGGCGTGCATGCTTGGTCCACTTGGGCCTAACTGTCAGTTGCCAGCTGGGCGGTATGGCCCAGCAGCAGCTGCGCCAGCTAGTTGGTCTGGGCTGGTGGCCATTGGCGGCCCAGGCCCGTTAGCCAGGTTAGCGGCTTGAGCACGCTGCGACCAAGCCAACCATTGCACAGTGGCATACTGGCCTACGGGGCAACTGACCTGCCATTGGTCGGTTAAGTTTAGAAACTAAGGGTCTAATTGGTTTGCTTCTAAAAATTTTTCATACCAATGATTTGGCAAGCCATGATTTTGGCTAATATTTAGTTTGCTATCAAAACTTACCAAACTCTCACATTTGGTTTGTCAAATCTATGACATTTTTTGCTCAACTTTTGGTTTGCCAAATCTTTGACATGGCAAATTATGGATGTCAACTAAGCAAGCCTTAAGCCGGAGAGAGAGAGACAGAACAGGCCTTAACTTGTCCTTACGTGGAGAGGCTATTTTCCTTTTCATTGAGAGGCTATTTTCCTTTTCTAATACAACGAAATGCTGCTACTAATAATATATTGAAAATATTTGTACTAAGATCTTTGGCGCCGAGCTCGGCACCATAGGTCGTGGAGCCAAACCCTGACACGTCACTACCACACCAACAGCCACGCAATTCCATACCACGACGCTGAGTGCCATGATCTACGGCGCCGACTCCTAGGGTCGAAAGTCAGGATTTTGACACCAAGGGCTATAAACATGGATTTTAGATAGTGTCTGCTGTAATTTTTATAGGCATAATCTATAATTTTTTGGAACCGAAAAAAAACTCCATAGACAACTATAAACCTGGCAAAAACTAATATATTGGCATAAAAACAATTAAGAAGTTATAATATTTTTCTATAGTCAAACAAAGGCCAAAAATTTAATATATTATAACACAAAGACAATTTACAAATTATAAAAAAATCACAAGAGGACAAATACAATGTGACTGTGGCACATGGCCAGCATGTCGTCTGATGTAACTCAAATTTTCAGACAGCTGACCTTTAGAAAAGGTTCCAAAACAATCTAACTTATGCCTAAAATTTCCGCAGCAAAGCAACACACAGGTATTCACCATTTGTCAAAAAAAAACACAGGTATCACCAGACAAATTTAGGCGCCTCTGATTGGTTTCAAATCTACTCATGTGTGGTGCAGGGCCGAGGCGTTCAAGCGCAGCACAGCACGGAGAGGCTGGTGAACGACGATCTGTCGTCAACGATTTCAGGGTCGGCGCAGGAGAAGCTGGCGACCATGGAGGAGAGTGCTCCGACTCCATGGATATCTCGGAGAAATCGAGCCGGTGGACGCGTGTCCTACCGCAGCCTCGGCGACGGGATGCACATGGCAACAGGCTCAGGTAAACAGCGCGGCGGCAGATTAATTAATCCCTTGTATTTGTTTAGTGCCACATAGTCCGGGCAATCCTTATTGCACGAGCTAATGAACTGCGATTGTGACAGTCTGAGCACGCGTGGCAAGCGCGTAGAGCTATTACCAACATGAATAGACAATTCTGATCAAATTGCTGCCACCGGCCAGTGGTTCGAGAATAAGGTTTCCCACTGGTCGCCCTGGCCCCACGGGCGCATGACATGTGCGTCTTGCTTTTTAAAATTATTATTATTATTATTATTATTATTATTATTATTATTATTATTATTATTATTATTATTATTATTATTATTATTATTATTATTATTATTATTATTATTTATAGCAAATATGTCCGTGCGTTGCAATGAGATTTATATTTTGTGTCATTTGTTCTAATGCGCTTTAGAATAAGACTCCTTATGCTAGTTGGACATATATTGTGCTACCTAACTTGTGTCGAATGAGTACGGCTCATGAGTTAGAGACAACTAAGTAATTATGATTTTAATCTCTTCCATAAGAAAGGGGGAACGACTTATAATTTGTGACGGAGAGATTATTAACATAATGTTCTAATCTGTCAACCCTTGATAAATCTAATGCTGCCTATTTCAATTTTCAACGTGACCCTCTCTTTGGAAAAAAAAAACAGATAGACAAAGATATGAGAGAGACAACCCCCCACTCTACCTCATATATACTCCCTCCATCCCAAATTATAAGACGTTTGACTTTTTGATCCCAAGTTTGACCATTCGTCTTATTCAAAAAATTTGTGCAAACATAGTCAAATTTAAGTCATTCTTGAGGAACTTTTATTAATATACCAAGCCACGATAAAAGAATTGATATTTTGCACAAATTTTTGAATAAGACGAGTGGTCAAACTTGGTGTCAAAAAAGTCAAACGTCTTATAATTTGGGATGGAGGGAGTATATGAAAAAATACAATAAAGTAGAATATAAGTGCATATGAATTATTAAATAAATAGACAGAAGAGATGTTTGTGCAACTTGCAAATTATGCCTTTTTTATTAAAAAAAGTGTGTTGTTTGTTGCAAATCGCGGTAACTCCAATATCAGTAGTAAATAAAATCGTCATAAAAAGAAAATGAAAACTAAATACAATATATAGATTCAATCAAAACACATGTCCATTTTCCTACAGAAAAGCAATACCTCGAGTTGTTTGGTCTCAATTTTGTCCATGGTTATCTCGATTTGGTTTTTATTTGATCTGGTTTCCTCATTGCTGCGTTAATTTTGTCTCAATCCGGCCCGTGGTGGTCTCGATTTGTAGCATACCATACGTGCTTGTGTTGCCTGTGCGGATTGTTGGGGGGAGTCTTAGGCAGAGGCGGGGCGGATTGTTGTAGGAGTCATAGGCGGAGGCGTTGCATGCATGCTTACACAGAGGCATGTGTATGTGACGGAGAGCAGGCAAGCGAGGGCAATTGGGCTGACTCTCTCTCGCGGGGAGAGGCCAGACGGAACCACGCGAGGCGTCTAAAATTTTGCCTTTTTATTAGAGGCCAGACGGCGGCTAGAAGAAGGAAAGTATGGGCTGAATGCGACTCCAAATAGAATTTGGTCCAACATGAGTCCGAGCAAGTTAAGGCCAATATCAAGTAGATGATTGGGCTGGACAAAAAATCTAAAATGATTAGAAATTTTGCCTTTTTATTAGTAGCAAAAGGTGCCCGTGCGTTGCAATAGGACTTATTATTGTGTGATCACTTGTTTGAAGTTAGCTATATTACCTCTTTTAAAAAAAGTTAGCTATATTTTTTTGTTTAATTGGGCAACCTTATCTCGATTGAAGTTAGCAATATTGCCTCTTTTAAAAAAAGTTAGCTATATTTTTTTCTTTAATTGGGCAACCTTATCTCAGTTAAATGATTGTTTATCATAAATGCAGGTGCAATAAATCTTTGCATGAAAATTTGACATGAGATTCTAAAATAGATGACTATTGTGTGTATGTGTTGTAAGTTTGAGAAAGCTAAAAAATAAGCCACACATCCTTGGGCGCACCGTTGATGGCAAAAATTATCATATTAAATATATATGTTTAGGATTGTAAAAGGTATAATTAAGGTCAAACATGTTTGGGATGAGCAGCCCTGAGTTCCTTTGTCTGGGTCTCATCGAATGTCTGCCGTATCCAGAGTCCAGATATGAGTTCTATGTGGGCTTTTTGAGATTTGTAATTGCTTTTTGAAGATTTTGTATGCGTTGTCTAGCAAGTACCGCGCATGTTACGTGATTAATTGGGAAAGAGTCCGATATGATGGACCAGTATTCTAGCGCTTCTTGTTTGCTGGAACTTGACGAAGAAAAGGCAAGAATCTGAATAGAAAGCGCAGAGGAGAAATCTGAAGAAGGAAACAACACATAATTGTTTAGTCACTAGGTAAATGCCCGTGCGTTGCGATGGGAGCACATAATACCACGAACATATGTACGAGCGTGTGTTATATAGTTACCTAAAACAGATAGATTGATACGCTCAAAGTTTGAATGTGAAACTGAAACATCATTTTAATTGTCCATAATGTAAGAACCTATTGCATCACTTCATGCCTACGATACACGAAAGATAAGCTTACACTTCTTTAGGAATTGAATGTCGTCTTAAATTTCCTGTGTATGTCAATAGTTCGATCATGAAGTTATTTCGTATTCTTCGGCCATCCTGTACATAGTTAAATATAAAACCATAAAACCAAAAAATTAGATAAATTATAATAAATCAAACAATATATTATCATTTATACTATGTACAGGATTGCGATAGTATAGTGCTCGTGCTAACGCTACGGCTTCATTTCAGAGATTCACATGAAAATAACCAAATGACAATATTTTATCTATAGTTCAACTTTCATGTTCAACTTTCACACAACTGTATATTACCATGTATATAATCCAGAAAACACTAATACACAAGGCATAATTGTATATGACCTTTGCATTGTTTGCTTTCTTTGGTTTATTATATTGAGGCGATGCCTTCACATTTGTGGTCTCAACTATCGCCATCACATCCTCGTCAGCACGCTTCGTTTCTTCGTCTTGTTCTAGATCAACCATATTTTGCCTCAATCTCTATTTTTCAATTGATCTGTATCAAGATGAGAAAAACATAATTAATTTTATAGACCAAATTATGAATCTGCAACAATGATTAGAGTGCAGACTACAGGTGTATGAGATAATAACATCGAGTAAAGGCTTTTTCAGCATTGCAAACAACACTAACGCTTCCTTCGACCCATCTATTCCCCCTGTGTATCCATTACCTGGTTATAGTACATTGCTAATGCTAACGCTACGAGATGTTTCGTAATGCAAATCTAATAAGCAAAAGGCAATACATATCATGAAAGCTAGCAGGCCATTGATCTGACCAATTCATGAACAATCACCGGTCACGACTCATATGGCCAAGACAGGGGACAAACTGGTTGTCGGCTTCAGGTTCCATGGAATGCATGTTACTCCAATGCTATTAGATTCATGTCTTAATCCATCTCTAATCCTGATTCTAGTCAAGATCAGTGATCTTTGCACAGCTGCACATAGCAAGTTTAACAGATCAGTGCACAGAATTTAAAGCTAACACTCACAAGTTCACAATACTCTTGAAGATGCCCTTAGCTGACTTGTGGAGATTGTCATATAAACCTATGCAATATGAGATGCTAACTGAACCTATGCAATATGGGATCAGAAAAGGATGATAATAAATAACAAAAATATGAGATGCTAACTGAACCTATGCAATATGGGATCATCCTTGCCTTTCTTCACCAACTTAATGCACCCACAGCAAGAAGTCGCAAGGCAGCAGGCATTACAGTTGTTGACTCATACCCTACACAGGATTTTATATGTTGAACACTTTTAGGAAAAGTGTTAATACAGTACTGCAAACTAAAAAAAGAATATAAATTCGAACAACGACATTTTGCAGTCCCGCCATCTTCTCCTCTGTGGGGCTCATTAGCATGCACAGAAATCATAATTTTAGGTAAGTTATTTTATGTTTGAATTTTAGTACACTATCAGAGACTCATTAGCATGCACTGAAGTTAAACAAGATCCAACATCCTAGAGGAAAGGATCACAAATTGTGCATACACTCATCGCTGAACCTGAGCTGAAGCGCCCCCCAAGTTCAATTATTCCAACAAATTTTTATGCTTTGTTTTGATTCTAGTTTTTGATCTGTTACTCAACCAACAGAAATGTCATCTAGTAATCCCCCAAAGCTGCATGTACACTACATATTTCTGCTAGTCATTACAAATCCATCACTCACATCTATTGCAGATTTGCAACAACAAACCAGCAGCAATTGACGCTCTCTTTAGTTTGAGTGCCAGGTTTTACATATTCATGGATGGTTTTTCTACCATTCAACAACTATTCATAGCAAGAAAAGCTTTGGCACACATCACAGAAACTATGCTCTGCCACACTTCGCCATAGATTGTTTGGTAAAGTCTGGCTTGCAATCTAAGAAGCCCTATGAAAAATACTCCTAAATATTCAGTTTCAGATCATAAATTAACTTCTCACTATTTTCTACAGACACAGATCTGTGCAGTGTGTGATGACCAAACCATGTACATCATACAAAGGATAAGAGCCATGATTTGAAACACAGCTCATTGGGAAAAAAACCTGGCCACCAAGAGCTGCTTCTCACAGCAGTTAGATTGTTTTTTTAAGTTTAGTATCAGACTAACATGTATATGAACAAGAATGGTTGTGAATCGAAATCGAATGGAACAGAGAGGTATCTGTTTCGTCAAATACCTCGCATCAGGGGCTTCCTTCAAGGTGGCCTCCAAGCCGAACCCAGCGTTCTGGGGGAAGAGATCCATGGTCTCCTTCATCGTCTCCCCCTTTTCCGTGTTTGCCGACGTCCTCTTTGCATTGCCCTCAGCTGAAATCAGAATAGAGCAGTCTTCTTCTTCATTAAAAGTTCAGCACATAATTTTCAGGCAGGTTGTACAGAGCTGGATGGGAAGCTATCAGATTCGGATGATTGAGATGACAGAAGCCGAAATTCATGATCGAAACAAAAAAAAGTGACAAGTTTTGCTTCCAGATCAAACATAAGACGACTACGGGAGCATCTCAAAGTACCTCAAAGTAGCAACTTTAAGCATGAATCGCACCCCAATTCACCACTTCTCCCCTCAACAGACAATGTTAAACTCCCAACAGATAAACATGACATATACCGAGCTCCTCAAGGCCCCAACTTTTCCTCGACAATAGAAGAGAGTTCACTTCTGATGGCAAGGCCGAGATAGGCGGCGGCGCCGTTCCACCTGATGTAGCGGCTGAGCAGGCTGTAGGCCACGGCGAAACTGGTCGCCTTCTCTCCGAATTTCGCAGGTGCCATCTTCGCCGCAGACCTAAAATCTCCACGGGGAACAGAAACGAAAGCCTCCGAATCAACACGAAACCTCCAAATCTCCAGCGTGAGGCCGCGCAGGGCAGCAACGGCCGCGTCCATCTCACTCCACAGGCGGGCCGCGCGGGTGCCACGCGGCCACTCGGCATCGGTGGCGTGCGGCCAGGGCCGCGGCAGTCCGCACACGCCCACGGCGGCGGACGGTGAGGTTGCAGATGCTGGCCCCGGTGGCGCGCGGCGAGGGCCGCGGCGGCTGGCGGATGCGGCAACCCGCGTCGGGGAAGGAGAACACACGCAAGGCCAGAGGCAGCCCGACGTTTTTCGAAGAAAAGAAAATGGAACGCGAGGATGGGAATCGAACCTTGGCCGCCCGAGCATCGCGCGGTGCAGGGGCAGGTGCGGGGGAGGAGCGTTGCCCCCGTGCTGCCCGCGCCGCTCCGCCTTGCCCTCATTGTGCCGCGCGCCGCTGATGCGTCGGTCGGAGACGTGAGAAGAGCCGCGACGCTTGCCCTTGCTGCCTCCGTCGTGGGGATGCCGTGCCGCCTCTGCCTCCGCGACGCCGCTCTGCCGGAAGGTGGCCTCGCGGGGCAGACGGAGCCCGCCTTCTCTAGATGCCGGCAGCTGTCGCACCTCGCCGCCGTCACTCTTGTGGTGAGGAAGAGCCGTGCCGCCTTGCCCTCGCTGCCCGCGCTGACGCTCGGAGTCGCCGAGGTGGTTTTGCACGGGATTGGTGGCAGGATTTTGTGAGGGAGGGAGGCTTTGTCCTGGGGAGCGTGCCGCGCGTGCGCTGTGGGAAGCGAGCGAGCGAGCGGGAGTGTGATTGGCGGTTCCACCGCGGGGATCCTGCGCACGAGCACCGCGTGATTGGTGGCAGACTGTTCGGAGACTCCCCACATCTGCCGGGTTAATTTTTAATAGCGCGCGTCATCTGCCGTGTGAGTGAACGATTGCGGGAGTTTTTCGCACGCCAGTGAACGATTCCTTTAGAAATATTTTAGTTGTAGAGATAGAGATTGGTTTCGTGTAATTTGGTGGCATGCATGGCCACGCATCCATCCAATCAATGAAGGCCTAGGATCAAATTCGTATACTTGCACCATCAGATGGTCAGGCTTATTCCTATCAGATCTCGTTCTATGAACGGACTTATTTTGTAGCAAAGATGGACACCATATTTGGATCGGAAAAGAGTGGTTAGTTAGTTAGGGGGAGGTGGACCAAAAAGAATGAGCTAAAATTTTGGCTCTTTAATATTAGGTAGTATAGATTAAGGTAGGTATAGAAAAAAGTTTATAGAAACAAAAAAAATGAAAAATCTAGAAAAAATACGAACCAAAACCAGACACCGACAAAAAAAAAAGACGAAACGTTCACACAGAAAAAAAAAGGGAAGACAACAATGCAGCTTA
This sequence comes from Saccharum spontaneum, assembly GCA_022457205.1. Taxonomy (NCBI): domain Eukaryota; kingdom Viridiplantae; phylum Streptophyta; class Magnoliopsida; order Poales; family Poaceae; genus Saccharum; species Saccharum spontaneum. Next base: position 18,848,971 of record CM039595.1, on the reverse strand, counting down.
GACACGTGAATAACACAGGAACCATTTCGGACAAAAAAAAGCTTCAACGGGCTTGATTAAATAAAAAATCAATCTTTAATAGATAACAAGTAGTAGAGGATACAGATACTCTAGATTTATATGCACAGGAAAGACAGACAATGTATTGGGATAGGAAAAGAGTAGACGACACATGTGAGCACAACTTATGAGTTCGAGTCACATGCATGACCCAATATGTTTTGGAATCGGACTTCGTATCGGGCTAGAGAAGAGGTATTCTAATTCGTATGAATAAGGGTTATATATATAAGTCAGGATGGGAGAAATTCTCCATTATCCGGTAGTTAGAGTAAGACGGAAAAAAAAATGGACGGACTAAAAAATAGGTTGAAATTTTGCCTCTTTATTATTACTAGCAAATATGCATGTGCGACACACACGTATTTATTGTTTCGATTTATAATATATGGAAAAAGTCTACATCACCCCCTGAAGTATGGGGTGGTGTCTAATTTACCCCCTCAAGTATGAAACGGTCTAATTTACCCTCTGAACTTTCCAAAACCGTCTACTTTACCCCCTTGGGCAGTTTTGGACGGCGGTTTGCTACAGTCACCATGGTTTTGCTACAGTAACCGAATCTTAAAAAAATCATAGTAAATCACAGCAAAATCGTAAAATGAAAAATCCAATTTTGTTAGACTCCACGTGAGTAGATCTACACAATGAACATATAATATGGTATGCTTTAGTACAAAATTTTTGCTATAGCTTTAAATTTATTAGGATTTTCCAATAAATTTAAAGCTACAGCAAAAATTTTGTACTAAAGCACACCATATTATATATTCATTGTGTAGATCTACTCACGTGGTGTCCAACAAAATTGGATTTTCTATTTTACGATTTTTCTGTGATTTACTATGATTTTTTAAAAATTCCGTTACTGTAGCAAAACCATGGTTACTGTAGCAAACCGCCGTCCAAAACTGCCCCAGGGGGTAAAGTAGACGGTTTTGAAAAGTTCAGGGGGTAAATTAGACCATTTCATACTTGAGGGGGTAAATTAGACACCACCCCATACTTCAGGGGGTGATGTAGACTTTTTCCTATAATATATTGTCCAAATTATATATGAATATAAAATTATGAACTAATTATCTCTTGATTAGATTGACGCCATCAACATTGATATGTGACAATTGAACCATATATATTAAGTATAAGATATGTTCATAAATAGACAAATAAATAATCTACGACCTGCTAGGTTAGCTCATTTACATCACTCATGTGTGCAACAGGAAACTCATTGCAGGCAGTACCCTTTACCTAATCAGGTCAAAGTTAGATGGACGGATTGGCTTATTGAGAAAAGCATTGGAAACTCAAGAAGGAACTCATATTGATAGCCATTGGTGATGCACAATTTTCATAAAATTATTTTCAGTTTCACCTTGAAACCTATTTATCCTATCTGATGATCAATATAGATGAATACAAATATGGGACTGTCTAAATAGTACAAATATTATCAAACATAGTCTATTCTAGAACGTTATCAAACTCGTCGAGAAGTCGGAGCACATCCAGGTGACGCCAACCACCGCCAAACTCATTCAAGCATCACAGTTCATGACTCTTAGATCATATATTTTGCAAAGGAATATTTTCAAACTTTTACTAATTATATAGAGATTTACATGTGTCCATTCTCTTCTTCAAATTTGATCCGTGAAACACATGGTTACAAAGCAAAAACCTCTGTAGAGATGATGTACAATAAAAAAAATAACCTCGTTTACACAAATCATGTAAAAACAAGATAGTACCTCATAAGCAGTTATTGGGATGTCGCGCATGTCGGCATGTGCAGTCTGGCCACCGATTAAGTGCTAATCTGCCCGTCGTCATCCTTCGTTGCCTCAAGCTTCTTCATCACCAGGATGCCCTTGCTTGCTGTGCGTGGCCATGAGGATTATTTGTTTGTTGTTCGGCTATCATGGCTGTTACCTGTTAGTATCTTCATGATTGAAGAAGGCATGATGATTGATGATCGGCGGGAGATTGGATATGTGGTCAACAAACTTTGACTGAAATTAGCAAGTCCCAGTGTTAGAGTTAGCCGTGAAGGGAGGATATGTATCCGGAAGTAACGTACTAGGATTTTGCAGAAGATGTAATCAAGCCCGCGCCGGTGTTATCCAAAGAATCTATTCAGTAGTTTAAACACGTACATCCTTGATGCATAGGCCTAGCAAATGAGTCCCATTATATTACGTAAGAAGCAAATATAGATATATGAATTATTACGTGAGACGTACGTGCGATTGAGTCTTATGTGAGATTGAGTTATGGATAGTTACATCTTACATGTAAGATGTAAGATCACGTATGATGAAGGGCTCATATAGCACAAAGTCCAAATCGAACGGTTATTACACAGAGAGATCCCCTCAGAAAAAACTCGCTCTTTTATAGTAGGATTAGGTATAGAGGTATAGATTTATAGTACTCAGATCTGAGGAATTTATTTAGATTTGAATTCCTAGTCCATATTCGTCTAGACACGAGCTATTCTAACTCATACGTAAATAAAGAAAGTAGTGCAAAATAAAGAACGTAACGCTTATCCTTTTCTATTTATTATTAGAGTTCTATTTAGAGTACTCAGGATATTTAGATTAGGATTCCTACTCCATATTGGTTTAGACGTGAGCTATTCTAACTCGTATGAGCATAGGTTATATATATAAGTCCAGACAAAAAAAACTCTCCATTGTTCGGTAGTTAGAGGAAGACAGACAAAAAGAATGGATAGACGAAAAAAAGGGCCTAAAATTTTGCCTCTTTATTATTAGGTATGTTATAGATTAGGGATAGATTATTATTGTTAGTCACAAAATGAGAGAATATTTTATTATCTTATATAAAAAACTTATATACACTGTAGTGTCTGTTGATTTCAAAATATTATGATATTTTATTCTTCTGTTAGTTCAGAAGATTTTTTCCTACGACACAAACCTACTAGTACCGTGGTAGCAACCACTGAATTTACTACAATGAAAAAACATTTGTGGATGCAGGTATTTAATTTTATTTGCAAAGGCATGTAGACCAACCACCTTAGGGCTTATTTGAATGCATCTATATTCATCTTAATCTACGTGTGTTCAATTGGAGGTGGAAGTTCATTAATTTTCCACCTCAATGTATATCAATACATATGGTTTCAGTGGATACAGGTGCATCTAAATAAAAGCTTTAATGGTGTTAGCCATTGATTAATAGAAATGGAAATGTTAAGTTGTCTATCTTTGTTAATAGTATTCAAAGGCGTGTGCAGGTATACTATCCATTAAATTATAATATAGGATTTTGTTGTTTATATTAACATTTAATAATCATGTATTGAATATTTTGACCTCTAAATGATCTTAAATGGAAAAGTTTCAACTACAATTTTTAGATCTCTTCAAACAATACAACTTGAGTATAGGACTGTCTCTGTCGGAGATTGTTTGAAGTTTCAGAATATGACAACTAAAAACAAACATTTGAGACTAAAAGATTTCAGATAAAAAAACTTGTCGACTACAAAGTTGAATATCATGTCGATCACTACAAATATGGTATTGACTAAGTCAACATTCAACATCATTTAGAAATCTTAAATTTGAATTTGAAACACATTGTTGGGACTTTTAATGACTTCAAATAAAAAAATTGTCAACTATAAAGTTGTAAATCGTATTAACCTATTTGTAGATATCAATATTAATACTATTTTCTATAAATTTGATCAAACATAAGAATGTTTGACTTATCTAAACCTAGAATTGCATTCATTTTGGGATAGGGGATAGAGGGAATACTCTCATTTAAAAAAGTTGCATGTTTTAAGGTTTAGCTATGCATTTGTTTTTTTTAAGAAAAAGAATTCTTCATTTTGTGCTCCGCAAAACTTTTGCACCCAACCGTATATATTACTAGACGATACCCCGCGCGTTGCTGCGGTAATTTTGTAGCGCTACAAAAGAGAATGGTTCATGGTTTGAGAAATAGTTAAGTCATAATACACACGAATGTTTATTTGAATATTCGAGCGAACCTAATGAATTTTATTTCATGATAAAAAAGTCAGGAATAATGTACATTCCAAAGTTGTATGAAGCTGGTGATTGCCAAAGTAATTCACTAGTAAGTTTATCTTCCACTTAGACAATAGTAGTTGGTGCTACTGATGGTGTTATGTATATGTACCTAAGCAAGATCTTAATTCAGCCGGGCTCTTAAACATTGTCAGTGAGATGTGATAATCATGTGAATTTTGCATATCTGTTGCATTCTTCAGACCAAGATAAAAAAAAAAACTGAAATCGTTCATGTACACAATGCTCATCATGATGAAGAAGTGACCAAAAAATTGATCTCAACTAAGACTTTACACATACTACTATGATCCGATGAAGGATTCCTGGTTCACGAATGACAAAGAAACTGGAAGTGACCGCGCGCAGGCTACAATATAAAATAATTTCTAGATAAGCGGCAGCGTATATATGGGAAAGCAAACTGACTAATATGATCAAACCATCACTGTGAACTTGTCACACCGCGTTGAGGGAGGGAACACTGCCCAGCCACCGCGGACCGCATCTACCTATTGGCGTCGTCCACGATCTTGTTGAGGACAGAGAGGATCCGGTTGATGCTTCAAAACGCCTAGCAGCCACAGGATGCAATCGCTGATGCAGAAGCGGAAGGAGCCCAGCATGAGCACGCTCTCCTCTACCGGCGTGTCCAGTCCTGCCCGCATCCCGATCACGATCCACCCAACGACATCATTGTGAAGTCGCCAAGGAGCTTGCTGACGTGCACAATGCTAGCGCCAGCGATGTCGTGGTGGTGCGGCTCCACTCTTCGGAGGAGCCACTCCGCCTCCTGCTCCCGATCCTCGTCGGCATCACTACTATAGAAGTTAACTGTAGGGGTGGCTCTAAAGCCTATGTAGGGGCGGCTGCGCCAGCCGCCCTTCCTAGGGTGTTCTTACATAGGATGTCTCTGTAGGGGCGTTTTCCTGACCACCCCTGCAGTGCCCTCTGTAGGGGCGGCTGGTGTTTTTAGCCGCCCCTACAGTGCCCTCTGTAGGGGTGGCTGGTAATATCAGCTGCCCTTGTAGTAGACTTTTGTAAGGGCGGCTGTATCACCAGCCGCCTCTGTTGTGTGTATTTGTATGGGCGGTTCAATCAAGAACCGGCCCTACAGTGGATTTTTTAGCAAAAAAATAAATAATTCAAATTCAAATCTGACCAATTCAAATTCGAATCTGACGGCCATATATACACATATATACATCCATAAACACAATACCATTATTTAGAACATCATCACAAGTCATAATTCACAAAAGTCCATCATTACAACATAGTCCATTATGAAGTCCATCATTATAAAATAGTCTATTAAGAAATCCACAAGTCCACATGCAAAACAAAGTCCAAACCGTTCCAGAGTCTGATCCAAACCATACCACAAGTCCACATTGTCATCAACGGCCTAGGGCTAGCCTATTAGTCTCACGAAGGTGTTGTATAGAGAATTACTACCTAAGTCGGAAAGAAGATGATGGTAAGTGCCTTTATGGTACATAATCTAGTCTATTATGAAGTTGCAAAGGTCACCAACCATCTCTAAGAGCTCATCATCCTTGTATGGGTTCCTTCTCGTGTCTTTATCTTTCTCCAACTACAAGAGAATAAGTTTAGGTTTACTATATCACAACGTATGCGAACTTTTCATACTACGAGCGAAGAGGTTCAAACTTACCAGATTGGGGTTTCTGTTGTAGCCACCGATGGTACTCATCATAATACATGTGTAGTATCCACAATGTAGACTCCCAGGCTTCTGCTTGGGGCACTGTGTGTTTGCATATGGAGATGTTAAATAATGCTATTGACAGACACGTAATATATGGAGTACCAAAATAAATGACACTTACCGCACAGAGTTTTGACATACAACTTTTCCTTCCTATTTGGATGATGCCTTCCCTTATGTTCCTGGACAAAGTGCCTGAATGCCTTATTCCAATGGTTTTAGCAAATGCAACTTGATAGTATCCCACATTGAACCTTACAAGTATGTATACAAACATAGTAGTTAAAATGAGGATTGTCGATATGTATACGTCTTGACAATCGATATGAAGTCTTTGTATGTCTTGACTGGGAAATCCGCTGAATCAAAGACCCATGCCATGCTATGTGAGAGCCAGACACCTATGCAAATCTAGTGATCGCTGCATGAATTTAGTCATAGAAGGAACACATAAGCTCTTTTGCATCAAACAAAGTATATTGAACAAAGCTAAGTATACAGTCGAACTTACTTGAAGTGGTATGGTATCCATATAGTATCGTGTTGTTGGAGATTTTTAAAACATAGGGCAATGTATGCCGCACTCCTGAGGGACTCTTCTAATATTTTCTTGTTCCTGATGTCCTCTTTCTCCTTAAGTGTCTTTCCAGCTCCTAATTCTTTGCAATCTAGTTTCCACTCTTTAGGGTAATTAAAATTTGTTGATGCTATAGGTGAAGGGTCTATATACCCGTGTTTCAGAGCTGGCCTCTTTCTCACAAAGTCTGCTTGCATTCTACAAATCACGGTGCGGGTTAGTTACAACAAAATCAAAAGATTACATTCATATCATATCGAGAGGGCAAGGACTTACAGGTACCACATGCGAATTAGATGCATTTCCATTCGTTCGAGGTGGAAGCATGCCTGGATATCCTTAAACTCAACGACAATTTGCCCACCTGGGGCTCCAAATATGCCGGCAGGGATCCATGCTTGTAAGATTTCTAGTTCTGTTATCTGAGCACGCAAATTCTAATCGTGGAACTTTCTCATTCCATGTGGCAAGCACTGTATGACTCGGTTTGGTAGGAAGTTCTTGCCTTTTTCATATTTATCCGGGCAATCATTTGACCATCTGAGGTTATCAACAGCTAGATATTTGTTAAACCCTTTGTGCAGTTTGCTAGTGGTGCCCTCCTCTTAAGCTGGTGCTTTGAATTCTTTTACTTAGTTCTTAGGCTTGAACTGGTCATGGGCCATCCACTTGTGCACCAACGAGACGTCATTAATGCCCACATACGATGGCTTTATCTTGATTGGGATTTTGTTTCGAGCTTCCATTTCGGGCACGTCCTTGTCTACTTGTGCATCACCTACTCCAAGGGCCACTTGTTCTTCACGTATTGGCTGTTCATGAGGCAATTGCTGTTCAGGAGACACTTGTTGTTCATGTATCGGCTGCGCTTGTTGAGAAGGATGTTACATCTCATCATGCCTTTGCTCGGTACGAGCTGGAGAAGGACGGGCATGTCATCATGCCCATGCTCGGTACGAGGTGGAGAAGGATGTGGCATGTCATCATGCCCTTTCTCGATACAAGGTGGAGAAGTCTCTAGCGTGTGGTGGTCACGGTCATGGGCCGGTGAGTATACCTCCCCGTCCTCGACAGGTCACTCCAGAAGATGAACTTCAATCGGAGTTGGCGAAGACTCGGTCAATACAATGTCCCGTCTGTGCCAGAGGATGAACTGGTTTACGACGTCTCCGAGTAACACGAGCCCCTCAGGAGTATGGTGTTCTATCTTCCCATATCATAATGTGAGCTAATGCAGTGTGGTGTTGTCCCGTAAATATTTTCTAATGCAATGATGTATGAATGGACTATCAAGAAGAATACCCAAAAACTATGCATAAACAAAATATACAGGGCCTTAGGAAATTATTGTTTAGTTCATAGACCAGAAATTGGATAAAAGCTGTAGCCAAGTATATACAGACAAAAGTTTGGTTCATGGTGTGGAGATTAGGTAAAAGTGATACCCAAATATATACATAGATATATCATTTGATGCAGGACTGATTTAATACCCAAATATATACATAGATATATCATTTGATGCAGAACTGATTTAAGAAGTGTTCAAATAGAGAGGGGTAGCAAGGTGAAATGTAACTTTGTTATCACCCTATGCAAGGGAACAAGATGCAAGAGTAGAGGCAGTGCAGAGCACGCCTTGCACAATGAGCATTCTGGAACCCAAGTGGTACCGTCCAAACCTTTTTGAATTTTGGGTGTCACAGCAACCGAAACAACAGTTAGAATTTCTTATAGGTATCCATGAACACTAATCCCTGAAACATTCTTCTAAGGAGAAAATGCTAACATCTTGCCCTTTATTAGTCTGTTCTACTCTAGGCATTGACTAAAACCAAGAACATAATTTGATAAGTAAAATGCGAAATGCTATTTTCATGAATAATAAATAGAAACATCTATATGTCGATGTCCTTTAGCTATTTTTAATTTGGTGCTCGCTTGGTAGCAGCTTACAATAGAGATCTGCAGAACAAAAGGTTAATTTTGGCCCCCATGTATAATCTAATGGCTAACACAGAAAGCGACAAGGTCTTTGCTTCCAAGAAAGAATAATTCAGACCGGCAATCTTAAGAACACAATTGTTAGAAGAGTCAAGGGCCTATTGGGCCGTAGCCCGTTAGGGTTAATTAGTCGCTTGCTTAGGGGTCAAGTAATGCTTGTAAGTCAAGAAATCCTCTCTATATTAGGAGAGCCGATGTATCAATCTAATCAAGCAAGAGATTAGAAGGAAAAACCTTCTCTCTTGCCGGCCCTGGGCGAAGCCCCGCGGCCGGCGTTCCCAGCACCCCTCACAGCCCTAGCCGCCGGGTCTCTGCCTCTAGCTCATGAACAGTACCCACGCGGTACTGTAGCGCGCAGGTACTGTAGCGCCGCCAGTCTCTTCCTCCTCAATTCTCCCCATCCCAACGACGTCCATAACAATCTGGTATCGGAGATGCCAGGTTTCGATGAGCCGCTGTGGGATCAGCTCGCCAAGGCGATGGCCGACGTCAACGCATGGTTGGCCACCATGGAGAGCCGTCAGCCAGCGTTTGCGCGCCAGGTGTCGGCGGCGGTGCGGCTGCAGGCGGCGGCGCGTGGCCTCCTGGCGCGCCGGCGAGTGCGGCGGCTGTGCGATCTCCAGCAAATTCAGCCCCGCACCCCGTCGCAGTTCCTCCAAGCAGTACTTCGCCGCGCGAAGGCAGACACCGCACAGCAGATCAAGCAGCGAAAGGACATCGCAGCGCAGCCGATGCTTATTCACCAAGTGTCGGCTGTGGTGCGGCAGCAGGCTGCTGCGCGCGGTCTCCGAGCATGGCAGCGGCTGCAGGAGATGCGCCAGAAGATGCGGGTGGCGGTCCTGGCGGCGGTGCGGTTACAGGCTGCAGCACGCGGACTCCTGGCGCGACGGCAGGCGCGGGAGATACGTGGGTTGCAGCTGGTGCCTGTGCCCCGTGCTTCTTTGCTTCACCACCAGGCTACGCTTCGCCACATGGAGGGCCCCGATCTCGTCCGCTGCGTCATGGAGATCGGGCGTGGCATCACCACCTTGGGTGGCGAACTCGGTGTCTACAGTGTCGGCGTTTGGGGACGCGGGTGTGTGGCCACCCGTAGGCGGACCTTAATTAGCGCTGCCGTGCTCCGGCACCGGCCGCCGCGAGGACGTCTCCGCTGGTCGCTATTGCGACTAATTCCTGGTGGCTATACCCGTGCACCCCTCTCGTTCCGGTGGGCTCCATGGGATCCAGGTGGCTATACACGTGCATGTCCATTATGAGGAGGGTGTCCGTCGTATCTCCAAAAAATCAAAAATAAAGAGTCATAATCTATTTTGAGGTCAATAAAATAAGCCGAGATGTAAAAGGCTTGTTTTTAGGTGTTAGGTTTGTGTCTAGCAGAGTCGAGTTAGGTTGCAGCTCGAGCACGAGCTGCATGTCCAGGTGGGGTGTAGTGTTAGAAGAGTCAAGGGCCTATTGGGCCGTAGCCCGTTAGGGTTAATTAGTCGCTTGCTTAGGGGTCAAGTAAGCCTTGCTTGTAAGTCAAGAAATCCTCTCTATATAAGGAGAGCAGATGTATCAATCTAATCAAGCAAGAGATTAGAAGGAAAAACCTTCTCTCTTGCCGGCCGTGGGCGAAGCCCCGCGGCCGGCGTTCCCAGCACCCCTCACAGCCCTAGCCGCCGGGTCTCTGCCTCTACCTCATGAACAGTACCCACGCGGTACTATAGCGCGCGGGTACTGTAGCGCCGCCAGTCTCTTCCTCCTCAATTCCCCCCATCCCAACGACGTCCATAACGTGTTAGAAGAGTCAAGGGTCTATTGGGCCGTAGCCCGTTAGGGTTAATTAGTCGCTTGCTTAGGGGTCAAGTAAGCCTTGCTTGTAAGTCAAGAAATCCTCTCTATATAAGGAGAGCAGATGTATCAATCTAATCAAGCAAGAGATTAGAAGGAAAAACCTTCTCCCTTGCCGGCCGTGGGCGAAGCCCCGTGGCCGGCGTTCCCAGCGCCCCTCACAGCCCTAGCCGCCGGTCCTCTGCCTCTCTCTCTCACGTGAACAGTACCCGCGGGTACTGTAGCACCGCGGGTACTGTAGCACGCCCATCGCCGCCGCTTCCCTCGGCTCTCTCCTCTCGATCCCAACAACGTCCATAACAATCTGGTATCGGAGATGCCAGGTTTCGATGAGCCGCTGTGGGATCAGCTCGCCAAGGCGATGGCCGACGTCAACGCATGGTTGGCCGCCATGGAGAGCCGTCAGCCAGCGTTTGCGCGCCAGGTGTCGGCGGCGGTGCGGCTGTAGGCGGCGGCGCGTGGCCTCCTGGCGCGCCGGCGAGTGCGGCGGCTGTGCGATCTGCAGCAAATTCAGCCCCGCACCCCGTCGCAGTTCCTTCAAGCGGTGCTTCGCCGCGTGAAGGCAGACACCGTGTAAGGTCCAAATAGGCTAGAGGGGGGGGTGAATAGCCTAATAAAACTTCTACACAAATTACTTAACCACAAGTTAGTATAAAAGGTGGCGGAGCTAAAAGCACTAGCACTAACTAACTAAGCAAGCCACCTACACAAGTCTAGTTCAAGGCTATCCACTAAACACAACAACAACAAGCTAGAAACGAGAAGTAATACGAGAGAAGAGCTTCGAGTGATTATACCGCCGTGTAGAGATGAGAAGTACCAATAAACCAAACACACAAGAGAAATCCTCGGGAAGAGAATGACACAAGAATTTATCCCGAGGTTCACTTGCTTCCCGGCAAGCTACTCCTCGTTGTGGCGATGCACCCACTTGTCGGTTCGCGAGCTAATCAACTATCAAGAGTTGAGCCCTCGGCGGGCGCCGCACAACCGCACACAAGATGGGGATCCTCCAAGCCACGAGCTTCACTAGAGTATCCAATTTGCAAACTCCCGCGGGGAAGGATCAAGAACCCCTTACAACACTTGGTGAAGGCTCCAACAATCTCCAATTGCGAGCTCAATCACCTCCGCTGCTCCAAGCCGTCTACCGTGTCGGGAAACACGGAAGAGTAACGAGAAATCCGCAGCAACTCGAAGATCAAGTGCCTCTAGAATGCAACTCTCAAGCAATGCACTTGAATCTCACTCAATCTCACTCAAGATGTGCAATCAATCAAAGAGATGAGTGGAGGGGTTGTTCTCTAGCTCAAAGGATGTCTCTAGGTCTCAAAATGTGCAAGAGTTACCCTCAAACCCCGGCCACCATCTATTTATAACGAAGGGGTACGCAGCTAGCCGTTAGAAACGACGCAGCAGAAATCGCGCTGCACCGGACGCGCCGGTCCGGGTGACCGGACGCGTCCGGTCACTACGCGACAGACGAGAATAGTGCCGTTCGAACTAGCCGTTACCGTTGACCGGACGCGCTCGACCGAGCGACCGGACGCGCTGGTCACGACCGGACGGGCCGGTCCCGTGACCCACCGGACGCGCCGGTCAACACCGAGCCGCGCACTGCAAAACAACCACCGGACGCGCTGAAGAACGGACCGGACGCCACAGTGCCCGCGTCCGGTGGGAGTCCAGTAAGCTCCCTGGAAGACCGGACGCGTCCGGTGACCTATGACCGGACGCGCACCGCGTCCGGTGATCCTCGTGAACCGCTGTTCGCCTGACCGGACGCGCCGGTCGTACAGTGACCGCGTTCGGTGCAGCGTCCGGTGCAGCGTCCGGTGCACGCAGTGACCTCCGTTCGCCTTCGTTTCTTTTCCGACTTTCGGCGCAATAGAAAATAGGCATTTCACTTCTCCAAAAAGCGCCGAATCCCGCCTCGCAAGCTCGGCGGGAGGGAGAGAGGAACCCAAACCCCTCTCTACCACTTAAACTCCACCGCCTTCGCAAAAGTGCCAACACCAACAAGTGATCACCACCTTGTGCTCGTGTGTTAGCATTTTCACAAACATTTTCCAAGGCGTTATATTAGCTCTTTACTAGATCCTAAATGCATATGCTCAAGACATTGATCTAGTGGCACTTGATTCCCGAGCTAACCGTGATTGCCCCTCTTGATAGTCGGCTATGTATCCTAAACCCGGTCAATCACTTCTCTACACATCTTAGACCGGCAAAAGGAAAAACCCTATGGTTATACCTTTGCCTTGCGCTCTTAGATCCTTCTCTTCCACTTGAACATCAAGTCCACCACTTTAAGTGCATCTCCACCATGATCTACATTTCATGTATATGCACCATCTCTTTGTGACCTTGTGGCTACCACTCCTTGCCACGTCCACCTTCATCACATGTGTTGCTTATGCCTAGCTTAATCACACTTGATACAATAGCATTAGCAACTTGGTGTCATTAATTACCAAAACCCAACTTGGGCTTTCAATCTCCCCCTTTTTGGTAATTGATGACAACCATCACAAAGATATGAAATGAATTCAATTTTCAATTTCGATAGTATTAGCTCCCCCTACATATGTGCTTCCATGAGTTTGGTTCAATTTTGCACATATGTATGGATTTGAGATTTGGGAGAGTTACTACTATCAAATTGATGCTAAGGTATATAGAATGGACCTTTGAAGCGTGATACCAATCGGAGTTGCCTTTATATACCATCCTTAGCATCGATGTAGCTAGACACCACTTGTAATACCTCACTTGTAAAGATCACAAACACTAAAATACCCCGTGAGATCAACATTATAAGCAAAGGTGTCTAGATACCACTTTAAAAAGCTACTCTTAACAAATCATCATTCAAGTTCTAATTCTAGCAATCACCACACAAGTATGAATATGAATTTAAGCTTTGCAATGCAACAAAACATCATGTTAGTGCACATACAAATGCAACAACTAATTCATGAGCTTGCTCCCCCTATTTGTGTGCTCAAATTTAATTGATTCCTTTCCAAAGTCTTATCTTATGCTTTCTCTCCTTCTTAGTAACTTTTTCTCTCCCCTCTTATTATATCTTTCTCCCCCTTGGTGACTTTTCTATCTTTGTGACTTTTCTCTCCCCCTTTGTCAACAATCACCAAAAAGGTGCCAATTTTAGTGAGAGTTAAGTCAATCAATATGAGGGAGTCCAAATTATGGTTCAATCTAGATCACTTGCCTAGAATATGTAATTCGGTTTGATCCAAGGACAAGCTTCTTCACACCTTATAAGGTATAAGGGTTATCTTGACCATGTTGAATTACACATCATGAGCTCATTTTCTAGATTCAACACTAGGTTTGCAAGCCCACAAACATGTCATATGCTACCACTAGATCAATCAAACATAGAAGCAATAGTGGTACCATATATACATTAAAATCATTTGATTTTCATGAATGAGCCTATTTGTCATGCAAATATGTCTATATGTTCTAACCATGTCCTTAGCAAAGTATGGATGATATGCCAAACACCTTTACCTTGCTATGTCGGAGGAGAGGCATGTCATATAAGAATGTGGGGGTGCACTCATTTCAAGTTGGAGAAGTCAAGTATGTTCAATTCATTCTTCAACTTATAAAATCTCTTCTCATCAAGTGGCTTTGTGAATATGTCGGCTAGTTGATCTTCGGTGCCAATGCTCTCAATGTTAATATCACCCTTTTGTTGATGGTCTCTTATGAAGTGATGCCTTATGTCAATGTGCTTTGTTCTTGAATGTTGAACCGGATTTTGAGTCATCTTGATAGCACTTTCATTGTCACAAAACAATGGCACATTCTTGAATTTGATTCCAAAGTCATTCAAAGTTGCTTTCATCCAAAGCAATTGTGCACAACAACTACCGGCACTAATGTATTCGGCCTCGGCGGTAGATAGTGCAACACTATTTTGTTTCTTTGATGACCATGAAACAAGAGACCTTCCAAGCAATTGACAAGTGCCACTTGTGCTCATTCTATCAATCTTGCATCCACCATAGTCGGAGTCAGAATATCCAATCAACTCAAAATTAGACCCCTTTGGAAACCATAATCCAACATCATGAGTGCCCTTAAGATATCTCAATATCCTCTTGGTTGCTTTCAAGTGACTTTCTCTAGGTGAAGCTTGATATCTTGCACACTTGCACACACTAAACATCACATCCGGCCTAGAAGCGGTGACATAGAGCAAACTTCCAATCATAGACCGGTATTGCTTTTGATCTACCATGTTACCACTATCATCAACACCCAATTGATCATTTGTGCCCATTGGTGTACTCATTGGCTTAGCATCTTGCAATCCAAACTTCTTGATCATGTCCTTGATGTACTTGCCTTGACTTACAAAAGTGCCATTCTTCATTTGCTTGATTTGAAGTCCAAGGAAGTAACTAAGCTCTCCAATCATAGACATCTCAAACTCATTTGCCATCATATTTCCAAATTCTTCACAAAAATCTTGATTGGTTGATCCAAAGATAATGTCATCCACATAGATTTGCAACACAAACAAGTCATTTCCAATTTTCTTGGTGAAGAGAGTGGTGTCAACCTTTCCCATCTTGAACCCTTTAGAGAGAAGAAAGTCCCTCAACCTCTCATACCATGCTCTAGGTGCTTGCTTCAAACCATACAATGCCTTCTTAAGCTTGTAAACATGGTTGGGCTTCTTGTCATCTTCAAAACCAGGAGGTTGCTCAACATAAACTTCTTCATTGATGTAACCATTAAGAAATGCACTCTTGACATCCATTTGATAGAGCATGATGTTGTGTGCACAAGCATATGCTAATAAGATTCTAATAGCCTCCAATCTTGCAACCGGTGCATATGTTTCTCCAAAGTCAAGACCCTCAACTTGAGTGTATCCTTGTGCTACTAATCTTGCTTTGTTCCTCACAACCATCCCATCTTGATCTTGCTTATTTTTGAAGACCCACTTGGTGCCAATTACATTGTAGTTCTTTGGTCTTTCCACAAGTTCCCAAACTTGATTTCTAGCAAAGTTGTTTAGTTCTTCATGCATGGCATTTACCCAATCGGAATCCTTCAAAGCATCTTCTATTTTCTTAGGTTCTTCAAGTGACACGAATGAGTAGTGCTCACAAAAAGATGCTAATCTTGATCTAGTTTGAACACCACTTTGAATTCCACCAATGATTTGATCCAATGGATGATCTCTTGCAATACTAGTAGGTTGGAGTATTGGGAGTTGATTGCTTCCACTAGCTTGACCTTGATCTTGCACTTCATCATGAGAACCACTAGAGCTTGCTTGATTTGTATCAATTTGCACACTTTGGTTGATCACATGAATATCATCATCATCAACTTGCCTTGGCCTAACATCACCAATGTCCATGTTCTTCATTGCATTTGACAATTGATCTCCTCTCACATCATCAAGGTTTTGAGCTTCATTTTGAGACCCTTGGGTTTCATCAAACTCAACATCATGAACTTCTTCCAAGGTGCCATTTGTGAGATTCCAAACTCTATATGCTTTGCTTGTGGTTGAATAACCAAGTAAGAACCCTTCATCACATTTCTTTTCAAACTTGCTCAATCTAGTGCCTTTCTTGAGGATATAGCATTTGCAACCAAACACTCTAAAGTATGCAATGTTGGGCTTTCTTCCATTCAATAGCTCATATGGTGTCTTTCCAAGCTTTCCATGGCAATAGAGACGGTTGCTACAATAGCAAGCCGTGTTGATAGCTTCACTCCAAAATGAATGACTCACATTGTATTCACTAAGCATTGATCTAGCCATATCAATCAAAGTTCTATTCTTTCTTTCAACTACACCATTGGATTGAGGAGTGTATGTTGGAGAGAACTGATGTCCAATACCGAGATCATCACATAAAGCTTCAATTCTTGTGTTCTTGAACTCACTACCATTGTCACTTCTAATCTTCTTGATGGTAGTCTCAAACTCATTTTGCACTCTCTTGACAAAAGACTTGAATAGATCATAAACATCACTCTTGTCATAGAGAAAGAACACCCAAGTGTATCTAGTGTAGTCATCCACTATCACAAAACCATACTTGTTGCCACCAATACTAGTGTATGTTGTTGGCCCAAACAAGTCCATGTGCAATAGCTCAAATGCCTTTGATGTGCTCATTTCACTCTTACTAGGATGTTTATTTCCAACTTGTTTGCCGGCTTGACAAGCACTACAAGGTTTATCCTTCTCAAAGGTGACATCTTTCAAACCTCTAACTAAGTCATGCCTCAAAAGTTTGTTCAACTGTTTCATTCCAACATGACCAAGCCTTCTATGCCATAACCAACCCATACTAGATTTGCTAAGCAAGCATGATGTCAATTGTGTCTCACTATCATTGAAGTCAACCAAGTATAAACTACCATGTCTAAACCCTTTGAATATCAAGTTTGATCCATCAACACTTATGACTTCAACATCATCACTACCAAATATGCACTTGAAGCCAAGATCACAAAGTTGTGCCACCGACAAAAGATTGAAATCCAAGCTCTCAACTAGCAACACATTAGATATGCTCATGTCATTTGAGATAGCAATTTTACCAAGCCCCTTGACCTTGCCTTTCTTGTTGTTACCGAAAGTGATAGCATCAAAACCACCATTTTGACTTGTATCAATTGATTTGAACATACAAGAATCTCCGGTCATATGTTGAGTGCACCCACTATCAAGCACCCAATGCCTTCCTCCGGCTTTGTAATTGACCTACAAGATAAGATCAATTCCTTTTAGGTACCCAAACTTGTTTGGGTCCTCCAAGGTTAGTGACCAAGCTCTTTGGTACCCAAATGGCTTTCTTCTTTGAGCCCATCCATGGTGTACCAATGAACTTAGCATGAACACCATTTGTACCCTTGGTAATTATATAGAAAGAATCAAACTTAATTGAGGATACATTAGCATTGGATTTCTTGTTCATGCAATGTCGCTCTATGTGACCAACTTGCTTGCAACTTTTGCAATAGCTACCATTGTTCTTCACAAAACGAGTCTTGTGAGGAGCAAAAGCGGCCTTGCCTTTCTTGGGGTTATAGCCCAATCCCTCTTTGTAGAGAGAAGCTCTTTGGCTACCCAAGCACATAAGCAAGCGGTCCTCACCACCATAAGCCTTGGCCAAGGTGTGATTGAGCTCTTTTACCTCCTTCTTGAGATTTTCATTCTCAACTATAAGTGTGGAGTCACAAGTGAACCCATCACTACTAGATGAGGATGATGTAGATGTGCTACATGAAGGGTTAGTAGGAGCAACAACAATAGGCTTATGAAAAGGTTCATCAATTATATCACATGATATGCCTATGTTGCAAGTTTTAGCCTTCTCAACATTAGTTGGCATGTTTTCACATTTTTCAACTAGAGAGGAATGAGCTTCTTCAAGCTTAGTGTGAGACTTTTGAAGCTTCTTATGGTCTACCTTTAGACTCTCATAAGATGCTCTAAGCTCATCAAGTTCTTGCATAAGATTTTTCTTTTCCTTTAGCAAGCCCTTGCATTCCTTTCTAGATTCTTTATAATGTTGAGTGCAATCTTCTAGCATAGTGATTAGTTCATATTTAGTGAATTCTTCTTCATTACTATCACTATCACTATCACTAGCATTATCATGATCACTCTCATTATCGGATGATACCTTAGTGGCCTTAGCCATGAAGCACGATGGAGTGTCGAAGAGGGAGACCTTCTCTTGAATAGCAATGCTAGCATGTCCCTTCTTCTTGCTCTTGTAGTCATCCTCATCATCACTTGAGGAAGCATCACTATCCCATGTAGCAACATGAGAGCCATTCTTCTTTTTATGAGAGCTTTCCTTCTTTTCTTGCTTCTTCTTTTGCTTCTTCCTCTCCTTCTTGATAGCATCTTCATCATCACTATCATAAGGACACTTTGCAATGAGATGGTCCTTGCTATGGCATCTAAAGCATCTCATGGTATACTCATTCTTCTTAGATGTGTTCTTCCTCCTCCTTGCACGATAGCCCTTCTTCTTCATGAATTTGCCAAATTGCTTGACAAAGAGAGCCATCTTCTCATCAATGTCATCACTATCACAAGAGCTTGAGTCTTCTTCACTTGATGATTCAATCTTGGATTTGCCCTTGGATGTGGTGGCTTTGAATGCCACACTCTTCTTCTTTTCATCATCTTTCTTCTCATTCTCCTTCTTCTTCTTCTTGACCAACTCATCCTTCTCATCATCTTCTCTATATGAGTCATCGGTCATCACTTCTTGAAATATTTGTTGAGGAGTTGAACCCTTCAATGTAGTCCTCACTAGCACGGTGATCAATGTATCAAATCTCTTCGGCAAGCTTCTCAAGAACTTCATAGAGAATTGATTGTCCTTGACCTCCTCACCAAGTGCCTTGAGCTCATTCACAATAACTTGCAATCTATGAAACATTTCCGGTACACTCTCATCATCTTGCATCTTGAAGCTTGAAAATTTTTCTTGCAAAATATATGCTTTAGCGGTCTTTGTGCCTTCGGTGCCCTCAAATGTTTCTTCTAGCTTGGCCCAAGCATCATGAGCGATCTCAATGTTCTTCACTTGCTCAAAGGTCTTGTCATCTAGTGCCTCATGAAGAGCACTAATGGCAATGTCATTGCATTGGAGCTTCTTCTCTTCTACCGGTGTAGGTGCTTCCGGATTAGCAACCTCAAATTTTGTTTCGGTGACTTTCCACACTTCTCTATTGATTGACTTGAGGTGTGCGGTCATCTTAACCTTCCAATATGCATAATTTGTGCCATCAAAGTGAGGTGCCTTCTTTGTGTTGTTGATGTGCAAACTTATTTGAGCCATTTCTTCTTCACCGTAGGTTGTTAAGCCTCAAATAAACGGTGCCTCGGCTCCGATACCACTTGTAAGGTCCAAATAGGCTAGAGGGGGGGGTGAATAGCCTAATAAAACTTCTACACAAATTACTTAACCACAAGTTAGTATAAAAGGTGGCGGAGCTAAAAGCACTAGCACTAACTAACTAAGCAAGCCACCTACACAAGTCTAGTTCAAGGCTATCCACTAAACACAACAACAACAAGCTAGAAACGAGAAGTAATACGAGAGAAGAGCTTCGAGTGATTATACCACCGTGTAGAGATGAGAAGTACCAATAAACCAAACACACAAGAGAAATCCTCGGGAAGAGAATGACACAAGAATTTATCCCGAGGTTCACTTGCTTCCCGGCAAGCTACTCCTCGTTGTGGCGATGCACCCACTTGTCGGTTCGCGAGCTAATCAACTATCAAGAGTTGAGCCCTCGGCGGGCGCCGCACAACCGCACACAAGATGGGGATCCTCCAAGCCACGAGCTTCACTAGAGTATCCAATTTGCAAACTCCCGCGGGGAAGGATCAAGAACCCCTTACAACACTTGGTGAAGGCTCCAACAATCTCCAATTGCGAGCTCAATCACCTCCGCTGCTCCAAGCCGTCTACCGTGTCGGGAAACACGGAAGAGTAACGAGAAATCCGCAGCAACTCGAAGATCAAGTGCCTCTAGAATGCAACTCTCAAGCAATGCACTTGAATCTCACTCAATCTCACTCAAGATGTGCAATCAATCAAAGAGATGAGTGGAGGGGTTGTTCTCTAGCTCAAAGGATGTCTCTAGGTCTCAAAATGTGCAAGAGTTACCCTCAAACCCCGGCCACCATCTATTTATAACGAAGGGGTACGCAGCTAGCCGTTAGAAACGACGCAGCAGAAATCGCGCTGCACCGGACGCGCCGGTCCGGGTGACCGGACGCGTCCGGTCACTACGCGACAGACGAGAATAGTGCCGTTCGAACTAGCCGTTACCGTTGACCGGACGCGCTCGACCGAGCGACCGGACGCGCTGGTCACGACCGGACGGGCCGGTCCCGTGACCCACCGGACGCGCCGGTCAACACCGAGCCGCGCACTGCAAAACAACCACCGGACGCGCTGAAGAACGGACCGGACGCCACAGTGCCCGCGTCCGGTGGGAGTCCAGTAAGCTCCCTGGAAGACCGGACGCGTCCGGTGACCTATGACCGGACGCGCACCGCGTCCGGTGATCCTCGTGAACCGCTGTTCGCCTGACCGGACGCGCCGGTCGTACAGTGACCGCGTTCGGTGCAGCGTCCGGTGCAGCGTCCGGTGCACGCAGTGACCTCCGTTCGCCTTCGTTTCTTTTCCGACTTTCGGCGCAATAGAAAATAGGCATTTCACTTCTCCAAAAAGCGCCGAATCCCGCCTCGCAAGCTCGGTGGGAGGGAGAGAGGAACCCAAACCCCTCTCTACCACTTAAACTCCACCGCCTTCGCAAAAGTGCCAACACCAACAAGTGATCACCACCTTGTGCTCGTGTGTTAGCATTTTCACAAACATTTTCCAAGGCGTTATATTAGCTCTTTACTAGATCCTAAATGCATATGCTCAAGACATTGATCTAGTGGCACTTGATTCCCGAGCTAACCGTGATTGCCCCTCTTGATAGTCGGCTATGTATCCTAAACCCGGTCAATCACTTCTCTACACATCTTAGACCGGCAAAAGGAAAAACCCTATGGTTATACCTTTGCCTTGCGCTCTTAGATCCTTCTCTTTCACTTGAACATCAAGTCCACCACTTTAAGTGCATCTCCACCATGATCTACATTTCATGTATATGCACCATCTCTTTGTGACCTTGTGGCTACCACTCCTTGCCACGTCCACCTTCATCACATGTGTTGCTTATGCCTAGCTTAATCACACTTGATACAATAGCATTAGCAACTTGGTGTCATTAATTACCAAAACCCAACTTGGGCTTTCACACCGCACAGCAGATCAAGCAGCGAAAGGACATCGTAGCGCAGCCGATGCTTATTCACCAAGTGTCGGCTGTGGTGCGGCTGCAGGCTGCTGCGCGCGGTCTCCGAGCACGGCAGCGGCTGCAAGAGATGCGCCAGAAGATGCGGGTGGCGGTCCTGGCGGCGGTGCGGTTACAGGCTGCAGCACGCGGACTCCTGGCGCAACGGCAGGCGCGGGAGATGCGTGGGTTGCAGCTGGTGCCTGTGCCCCGTGCTTCTTTGCTTCACCACCAGGCTACACTTCGCCACATGGAGGGCCCCGATCTCGTCCGCTGCGTCATGGAGATCGGGCGTGGCATCGCCACCTTGGGTGGCGAACTCGGTGTCTACAGCGCCGGCGTTTGGGGACGCGGGTGTGTGGCCACCCGTAGGCGGACCTTAATTAGCGCTGCCGTGCTCCGGCACCGGCCGCCGCGAGGACGTCTCCGCTGGTCGCTATCGCGACTAATTCCTGGTGGCTATACCCGTGCACCCCTCTCGTTCCGGTGGGCTCCATGGGATCCAGGTGGCTATGCACGTGCATGTCCATTATGAGGAGGGTGTCCGTCGTATCTCCAAAAAAATCAAAAATAAAGAGTCATAATCTATTTTGTGGTCAATAAAATAAGCCGAGATGTAAAAGGCTTATTTTTAGGTGTTAGGTTTGTGTCTAGCAGAGTCGAGTTAGGTTGCAGCTCGAGGACGAGCTGCATGTCCAGGTGAGGTGTAGTGTTAGAAGAGTCAAAGGCCTATTGGGCCGTAGCCCGTTAGAGTTAATTAGTCGCTTGCTT
Organism: Saccharum spontaneum; assembly: GCA_022457205.1. Lineage (NCBI taxonomy): Eukaryota > Viridiplantae > Streptophyta > Magnoliopsida > Poales > Poaceae > Saccharum > Saccharum spontaneum. Next base: position 18,827,034 of record CM039595.1, on the reverse strand, counting down.
AGGGGTCAAGTAAGCCTCGCTTGTAAGTCAAGAAATCCTCTCTATATAAGGAGAGCAGATGTATCAATCTAATCAAGCAAGAGATTAGAAGGAAAAACCTTCTCTCTTGCCGGTCATGGGCGAAGCCCCGCGGCCGGCGTTCCCAGCGCCCCTCACAGCCCTAGCCGCCGGTCCTCTGCCTCTCTCTCTCACATGAACAGTACCCGCGGGTACTGTAGCACCACGGGTACTGTAGCGCACCCGTCGCCGCCGCTTCCCTCGGCTCTCTCCTCTCGATCCCAACAACGTCCATAACAACAATACACACTGAAATCAACGTTCTTAGGCAAAGAATTAAAACAAGCACGTGCAGGCGATACAAAACCTTAAATCAACCAGCTCATTTTTGTCTGAAGGCAAGCTAAGAAATAGCGCTTATGCTGAAACATTGGTAAGTCATAGTAATCTTATCTTGTACCTGTATTAATTAGTTGGAAAAAAGAACAGCATTTTGTAACTGCACCAAATTTGGACCAAGGGGCGATGGTTTGGGGCATACCAAGGGGTTCAGAGAGGGAGTGCTGGAGGAGGTCGAGGTCAGAGAGGACGGCAAGGACGAGGCACCGACAGCTGCATGGCGAATCCTAGCCGCGCGCCATGGGGCGTCGAGGTCGGAGAGGATGGTGAGGATGGGGCGACGGCAGCCGCACGACGAACCCTAGCCTAGCGCTGTGGGAGCAGACGGACGGGCCGCGCCGAGGAGCGCTCCCAAACCCTAGCCGGCTCGGCAAGGACGGAGGTCAAGGTCGAGGTCCGAGACGGGGCAGCCGGCCGCGGGCGAGCGCTCCCAAACCCTAGCCGCCGTCGCGGCCTGGAGAACGGCGGTGGATGGGGCGGGGGCGGTGGCTGGGGTCTGGGAGACGGTGGAGGAGGCGGTGGAGGGGTCAGGGAGGGGCAGGCGACGGCGGTGCAGGTGCGGTGGTGCAGGCGGCGCTGACAACGAAATTGGGTAGCTTGACGGCGTCGATTTGCCTGATTTTGCCCAACACTTAGCGCCCACAGTGACGTTCACTGTAATATACCTCAGAGCCACTGTAGGGGCGGCTGAGGTGATAAGCTGGCCCTACCGTTGAATTTTTTAAAAATTCTAAATCAAAATGAATTATTCATATGTAAATAATAAATAATACAGTACAAAATTTTATAATTATTTTTTTATATAGATATATTTACATATACAATAACTAAAACAACTACAACCGTTTAAAATTGCAAAATTGAACCTTTAAAATGGGAAAAAAATAAATTTTAAAAAATTAAAATCAAAACTACAAAAATAATTTTGAGACACCAAATGATTTCAAATGAAAATTTGATAAACATCAAAGTTGTAGAGGTCATGAAGATCTACAACTTTTATTTTGGTCATCTTGTCATTTGACAAAATTTAAACCTTTCAAATTTGAAATTTTAAAAAATAACAAGTTTGAACCAAAATTTGAGACATAAAATGATTTCAAGATAAAAAGCGATGAATATCAAAGTTGTTCAACTCATTAATATCTACAACTTTATTTTAGTCATCTTGTCATTTGACAAAATTTGAATTTTTCGAATTTGAAATTTTGAAAAACGACAAGTTCGAACCAAAATTTGAGACCTAAATTGATCTCAACATAAAAAGTAATGAATACCAAAGTTGTTCAAGTCATGAATATCTATAACTTTTATTTTGGTCATTTCTTTATTTGACAAATTCTTAGCACACATTGTTCACTAATCTTACACATGTATCATATAGTTTATAAAACCTTATGAGAGATGTGTCACATTTGTGAACAATGTCATTACCACTTGTCATATTAAAAAATGACCAATACAAAAGCTGTAGATCCTGATGAGTTATTCAACTTTGGTATTCATCACTTTTTTAGCTGAAATCATTTGGGGTACTAAAATCTTGTCTGAAGTTGTATTTTTTTGAAATTCAAAATTTGAATTGCTCAAACTTTTCATATGTATATATTGACAAAACCAACAAAATAAATTGATAGAGAATGATTTAGAAAATTTTAGAAAAAATCATCAGATTTGGAGTTAGTATGAGGAAGAAAAACTAGTTACAAAGTTAACCCACAAATTAAAAAAATCACACTATTCACTATGATCATGTAAGGATCATCCAGTACACTGTGATTTCTCTTTTTAATCCGTGGGTAAACTTTGTAACTAGTTGTTCTCCCTCATACTAACTCCAAATGTGATGGGTTTTATCCTAAAAATTTCCAAAATCATGCTTCAACATTTAAGTTTGATCAAACTTGGATCTGACAATGTTTTACACATTTTTAAATTTGAAATTTCAAATTTGACAAGTTTAAACTAAATTTTGAAACCATAAATGATTTTGGATGTAAAAGTGATTAATACAAAAGTTGTTCAACTCATCAAGATCTACAACTTTTATTTTGGTCATCTTGTCATTTGACTAAATTTAAACCTTTCAAATTTTGAAATTTGAAAAAAAGACAAGTTGAAACCATAATTTGGACCCCCAAATCATTTCAACTGAAAAAGTAATGAATACCAAAGTTGAATAACTCATGGAGATCTACAAATTTTATTTTGGTAATTTCATAATTTGACAAATTCTTAGTACACATTATTCACACAAACATACGTGAATGTAGTCTCAAACACACACATAAATGTAGTTTCAAACACAGATATACAAATGTAGTCTCACATATATGAATGTAGTCTCACACACACATACATGAATGTAGTCTCACACACACAAACATAAATGTAGTCTCACACACACATATATGAATGTAGTCTTACGAACACTGACACACTTTTTGTAATCATGGTCGATGAACACTTTCCTACCAGCCATTTCTCTTCGTCCAAATTGTCACCGTCATCTGCATCTCCCTCACGTGCTTCGCCATCATTGTCGGCACCACCAGCATCATCACCACCTTGCTCATTGCCACCTTGTTGACTGCTAAAGCCACCACCTTGTTGATTGCCATAGTCACGATAAATTTGTTGCTTAAGATCGTTTGTGAATCAGGACAAGTATCCTTGGGTTTCAGCATCATCAGCTTGATCATCGTCGCTGTCATCAACAACCACTGTTTCACCGTGGTAAATCCACAGACCGTAGCCCGGAACAAATCCTCGCCTAATCAGATGTTCTTTGATGGTACTCACATCTCGAAATGCAATATGGTTCTTGCAATCTTTGCAGGGACAAATAATCGTGTCACTATTCTCTTTCAGCATCGCTGCATGCTTCTCTGCGGCTTTGATGAATTTGTCCACCTCTTCACGGAAAAGAGCATTGTGTCTTAACGAACCATACATCAAGAGATCCTGTAGTCCATCTTATAGAAACAAAACAACCAAAAAAAGTATATTACTCGAGAATAATTGTATATACTTGAGACACACACCATGGTAGTAGAGGATAGTTAATTAATTGACTATTAATGCATAAATATTTATCCATAATAACTAATTAATTAAAACATACATTAATAACTAATTGTATACCTTTCATGCAAACTCCATTCCAATTTCATGGTAGAGGATAATTAATTAATGGCATATTTATTCGTAATAACTAATTAATTAAAAAGATACATTATAGAAAGGAATCAAAATAAATATTAAATGATAATTAATAGGCATGGTAGAGGATAATTAATTAATGGCCCATTTTACATATTAGCAACAATTAAAATCTTACACATTCACCTACATGCAAACCCTAGTCAAATAAAATGAAAAAATTGAAAAAGAAAAAATAACAAAAGCCTAGATCTAGATATAGATATAGGGTTTCATGACACATGCACCAACTTCACTAATACTACACTAAAATCAACAAAGATCGACTAGCAAATGGTGCAATCTTACTTCCCTACCTAGTTTACCCTAGTATAGTGAAAATTAGGGTCCAATTTCACTCATAACTAACTCAAGCTTCATGAAAGAGAGAAAAAAACCTCAAATTACTCACTAACCAACCAACTAAACCTCAAATAAAAAGTTGGAGAAGCATTTCGTTACCTTCTAGAGTCTCTCCATCAAAGGATTTGAGTTCAAAACCCCCTTGGTAGAGCAATTTTTAGGAGGAGCACAAAGCCTTCCAACCTTTTTTCATGTAGAAGAGTGTGTCCTGTTGCCGCACGTCCACTGTAGGGACGACTGGTAATGCAGCCGCCCCTACAGTTAAACAGCAGGGGCGGCTGGTGATTGAGCCGCCCCTACTGTAAAGCTCCTACTGTAGGGGCGGCTGGGCTGCTGGGGCCCAAGGACACCCACTGTAGGGGCGCCTCCAACCCCAGCCGCCCCTACAATAAAAATGCTCGGCTCTGCGGCCAGCAGCCACACGCACGAAGGTCGAAAGTTTGTGGAGGGCTGTGAACCGTAGACGAAGCCATCTGGTCGCTGGATGTGACAATAAATAGTCTTGATGCATGTCATGACTGCCCAGTTGAAATGACAGAGGAACTGATGGTGGCATGGAGAAGCAAAACACAACGCAATACTTGATGTCGGCGGCGGAATACATGATGATGGGAGGGAGAAGCCAAGAGAAAGGTCACGTTAAATCTGCTAATGGAGATTTCGGTGGGCCCGTGCGATGACGTGGCTTTACAAAATCGTAGGAAAATCCTATAGTGGGTCTCTCCTATTTAGGTATATTTAGGTATAGTAGATTACAAAGTTCCAGCCTCCGGCTCATGAAAAGAGGCTTTCATAAATCCCAAAAGTGGAGAGATCGAATAAACTAATGGCAAACTAAGCACAAAACCTTCTATGAGAAATGCACCCATGTTTAGTAAAAATCTACATTGTCATAATCTCCATTACTTCACATGTCCTTTTCAAATTGGGTTGAATGGCCTCCTTCTAGAGTAAGTACTTGAACCGTCTCTAGAAGTCACCATGAAAATAACATATAAATAAGAGCATAACACTTTTTGTGAAAGCCAACATCATTTCTTGTGTACCACATAGACTAAAAGATTCTACCTGCTCCCACTCGAATTTATGATTTCAGCTTTGGGTCCACTTGTTGTAACCATGTCGAAAAAAATCAATCATTTGTTGGTGGTTGCAAGCCAAAAGCTACGTGAACAATCCTCAAAACAAATCATGCTACATCACACCCAAAAAAACAAATGTTGGATGGCTTCTTTGTTGGCACGAAAACAAAGCTGTTCATCTCCCCTCCAATTTTGTTTTAGGAGATTGAATTTTGTTAAATCACCCCTTGTCTGGACTTGTCCTGCCTATCGCGGCCACCTACACCACATTAGGTCGCCATGCCGCCCACCCATTTGTGCTGAAAGCGTGTATTGCAAACATATGTTTCAAGTGTTTCAGATGTTTCAGAGCTTTGTTTGAAGTGTTTCATATATGTACGTTGAAAAAAGTAGATTCAGATGTTGCATATGTTGCAATGGCTATACAAGTGTCTATTCAAAAATGTTTCATTTACTTTAGACGTATGATGCAAGTGTTTTATCTGGATGTTGCATATATTACATGGCTATATAGATATGTTGCAAGCATATGTTCCAAATATTTCATATATTTGAGAGGTATATTGCAGCAAACATTTTATGTTACAAAGTGTTTCATGAGCAGGTGCATGAAGCAGGCGTGGTGGATCGTCTGTCATGTTGCAAGTGTTTCATGTAACTTCAAACCTGAAATTTCTGCAGCAATGCAACACACAGATATTCACCAGACAAATTTAGACGGCCTTGATTGGTTTCAAAGGTGGTTTTGCCTGCCACCACCATGAAGTATCGTCGATGATCTACTCATGTGTGGTGCAGGGCCGAGGTGTTCAAGCGCAGCACAGCGCGGAGAGGCTGGTGAACGACGATCTGTCGTCAACCATTTCAAGGTCGGCGCACAAGAAGCTGGCGCCTGGCGACCATGGAGGAGAGCGCTCCGACTCCGACCGTCTGCTGCAGGACAGCAGGACTCCGAGAGAGCATCCGCGATCGGGGCCCAGATCACCGACGCACGGGATATCTCAGAGCAGTCGAGCGAGATCGCGGCCGCGCAGGCAGAGCTCCAGGGCGGGCTGGCCGCGTGAGGGGGCACGTTGGACGCCGGCATGGCGCGGGTGGAGGCATCCTACTGCAGCCTCGGCGACGGGATGAACATGGCAACAGGCTCAAGTAAACTGGACCAGAAGAATTGTTTCCAGCCCTAAATCCTAGTCTGGCCCAAACAGCGTGCGGCAGATTAATCCCTTCCGTTTGTTTTATTAGTGCCACATTGTCCGTCCAGTACTTATTGCACGAGCTAATAAACCGCGATTGTCACAGCCTGAGCACGCACGGTGCGTAGAGCAATTACCAAACATGAATAGATAATTCCTGTCAAATGCCATGGGCCGGCCAGTGGTTCCCGCTGTCGGCTTGGCACCAACAGGCGTACGACATGTGCGTCTTGCATTTCAAAACTTTTTATTTTTACTATTTATTATAGTTAATCACAAAATGAGAGAATATATTTTATTATCTTATATAAACTTATATGCACTGTTGTATCTATATTATATATATATAATAATAATAATAATCTATACCATAATATTAAACCTCAACAAGTATATTTTTTTCTGTTTTTCCAGAAACCTTGAGACTGTGTGCGTTAGGAAGAAGGGTGAGTTCTAGTCAGTCACAATTTTTTTTCGATTTCCGAGCCCCTTGTCAGACGGAATGTTTCCTATTTCCTTTTACTATTCAGATTTGTTTTGATTTCTTTCTCTCTTTTTCTCCGATTCCACTTACGTTTAGTCATGCTTTCTTTTTTTCCATTCTGTTTTCATTATTTTTCACATCACATTCAACTAAGCGTCACATGTTTCTATTATATTATTTTTACTTTTCATGGTCAACTAAATGTTAATGTGAAAATAGAAACAAGTATATAAATAATGATAATAAAAGTAAAGAATAAAAACAACACAATATATAGGTTTCGAACTCCTAACTTTTCACTAACAAATAAATATTTCTACAACCAAATTACTAATGTATTTTTTATTAAACACAAACTCATATTATTATATCCCGATCCAGTCGTTAGGCCAACTAAATAAATGTGCATCTTGTATATATGCACCAGTGCAATCCTCGACAATGGAACGATGTGAAAAATCGAAAGAGGCATTTTGTTATAATCATTAGACATACTAACATAATTTTTTTGTCATGTCGAAACACGGATGAATGCATCAGACATGAACAAAATATACACACATGGGACAGTGTGATATTAAATGGGGGAAAGAATCAAGAATGATGCCCTTCAAGTAAAAGATGCTAAGAACCCGGGAAAATCCTCCTACACTAATCAACAACGGCATCACCATCATTTGTGCTACCGCCTGCTGCGGCGCGATGTCCATCGCCACAATTCTCTTTGAATGAGAACGTGAATGATGCCTCGCCTATACTACCATGCGAGAGCCGCCGATCCAGCGCCATGGTTTCCAAACTCTACACTAGGTGACTGCCACGAGCTCCGGGATGATGAGCTCCATAGTTGCCGCCACACCGAGCTAGACCGAGAGGAGCCATGGCGGCCACGCGCAACGGGCACACTAGGGCCCGTAGCATGTAGCACACCGAGGAGTGGCGTGATGACTTGGCGCTCAGGCACGTCTTGGCGATGATGGCCACTGCCCACACCTCCTCCAGGTGGTTCTCATCCAGCAGGAGCGGTGGGTCCATGATGTCAGCTATGCTCGTTCGGTCGCCACCATTGATGTGGTTCAACATGTTTTTTATGAAACAAGAGGGGTTCGCATCCCTACTGAGCTTTATTAAAATTTTTAAAAAGATGTACAGGTTCTCCACATACAAAGCTCAACAAACAAAATAGGTAACAAAGAAAATCAACAAGATTACACAAAAGCTTCTAGCCATAAATCTATATGAGGATGTAGCCGATGTCTGGAAAGCCATTCTTTCCGAGCCCACGTCGTTTCATTTGCTGATGCCAAAGTTGCTGGTCATGACCTCTAGCAGCAGCTTGCGGAAGCACAGGACGATGTAGGAATAAGTGGCAGGTGGACGTGTCATTTTGCAAGGTCATAAATGAGAAATTTTTAAAAAAACTCCTATCCATGGACAAAGCCCTCATTTGTTCTAAATGGCTTTGTCCACATTTCTTCTGTAATAATAGTAAAATAATATGAGGGCTTTGTCCATCGATAAAACTTCTATCCATCGACAAAGCCCCCATATTATTTTAAAAACATCTATCCATGGATAGAAGTTTTTAAAATTTTTGACACTAGAGCGCTTCTGTCCTCCGAATTTACCATTAAAATTTGGTAGCCTTTTTTTCTCCCGTTGCATCGCACGGGCATATTTACTAGTAATAATAAAGAGGCAAAATTTCAAGTCTTTTTTTTCGTCCATCTATTTTTTCGTTCACCTCCCCCTAACTACCGGTAATCGACTCATATGACCTAGATAGTTATAATAGCTAAGAATCCTAATTCTAATCCAAATAGATCTCTTCGATTTTGAGTAATTTAAATAGGAATCCTAATTTAACACTTTTTGTTTGAGAATCGGTTTTTATATTTTTCCAAACTGTTTTTGCATGAAACCGTTTTTTCCCGTCTTTCTCCCATGTAATGTACGTGATGGTTTGCGTTTATGTTTTGCAACTATTTTTTTTCTTGTAGCTGATTCCGATTTAGAGGAAATAATAGTGTAGATATAAAATAGAAAAAATAGGATATCAATCTGAGAGAAGCCTCGGTCACCAGGCCATTGCGAACGTGGTGTCTATAAGTCCATATCCGATTCCACACCCATCGATCAATTCTTTGTTTTGGTTTTTGATATTTCTCTTATAGTTCTAGGATTTTCTGATTTTGTTTTCGAATCTGATATTACTAGCCATGGTCAAGTCGGTGCTGCACCTACACGTTTCTACTTGTTGGCTGGGCAATAATGTAGACTAAAAAATTGCACGTTTCCATCTATATGCGTGTATATATTGTATATATATAAGAAATACTATCCACCCTATATCTATATAACTAAAAAAATGCGATAAAAAAGGAAGAGGAGCTCAAAAAATGCAATCAAAAGGAAATACCATCCACTATTTTCCAAATTGCATGATTAAAGTGGTTTACATGCTTCAATAACTAGAACTCTTATTTATTTATGTTAAAAAACCTAGGGGTCCACCAACAACAAATTTTATTTTCAATCAAAACTACACGAGTAATTTGGTGGTGAATTTTTCTTAGAAAAGAGTCTATGGCTAAAAGACTCATAATGCTACATTTATTATTTTTATGTTAATTTATTATGAAAAAACCCAAAACTACCTAAGCGGATAAACAAATTAACGCACAGACGAATAGGGAAAATTATAGAATCACGGATACTAGGTACCATTTTCTCGTTATTGTTTTCTTTAAATATTAGATAGTTTTCTCTCCTGTTGCAATGCACGGAGACTTTTGCTAGTCAAATTTAAAGTACAATTTTGATAGTTTTTTTTCATTGTAAAGCATATCCATATGTTTCAAGGAGTTAGAACCGCTTGGCTGTAATAGCAGCTTCGGCAGAGCCGTATCAAACAGATCGGGAGGAGGAGCTATTTTTTTTGCGCATGCAAGAGGAGCTATAGTCATTTTTTGTGTAGAAGCCAGAGCTGTGATTTGCCTTTGCCTCAGGTCTTTCGAATGAGTACTTCGGGAAGGAGTCATGTCAAACAGGCCCTTAATAGTCGACGTATCAAGGACTGATCTATTCTCATCACTGCTGGATCCGCCGCCTTTGCCGAGTGCCGGCCGCACCCGACAAAAGGTACCTTTGCCGTTAGCAAAGGCTTTGCCGAGTGCGGCTCTCAGCAAAGCCCACTTGGCAAAGAAGTGCTCGGCAAAGGCGGCTTTGCCAAGTGCCACGTGGTAGGCACTCGGCAAAGGTAACGGGCGCCGTTAACCTGACGACACCTTTTGCCGAGTGCCGACGTGGCAGGCACTCGGCAAAAGCAATTTTTTTAAAAAAAATTCTTTACTGAGTGCTGACGTGTCAGGCACTCGGCAAAGGTTTTTTTTTGAAAAATTCTTTGCCGAGTGCCACGTGGGGCACTCGGCAAAGATTTTATTTTATTTTTTAAAAAAAAGCCTTTGCCCACTTTGCCGAGGTGTTCACAGACAAATTTAGGCGCCTCTGATTGGTTTCACGTGAACCACGTTCTCTCGTCCACGACGTCCAGGTCGGCGCACGAGAAGCTGGAGACCATGGAGGAGCGCGCTCCGACTCCGACCGTCTGCTACAGGACAGCAGGACTCCGATCCAGAGCATCCGCGATCCGGGCCCAGATCACCGACGCATGGGATATCTCGGAGCAGTTGATCCCTTGTCTTGGTCTTTGTTTAGTGCCACATTGCCCGGCCAACCCTTATTGCACCAGCGAATAAACTGCGATTGTGACAGCATGAGCACGCGCGGCAAGCGCGTAGAGCAATTATCAAACATGAATAGACAACGCTGATCAAATTGCTGCCACCGGCCAGTGGTTCGAGAATAAGGTTTCCCACTGGGTCGGCTTGGCCCCACAGACGCACGACATGTGCGTCTTGCTTTTTAAATTTTTTTATTTATTTATTATTATTGTTAGTCACAAAATGAGAGAATATTTTATTATCTTATATAAACTTATGTACGCTGTAGTATCTATTGATCTCAAAATATTATGATATTTTTATTCTTCTCTTTTTTGAAAGCTTTTTATTCTGCTCTTAGTTCAGAAGATTTTTGCTACGACACAAACCTACTATAATAATTTGCAAAGTCAGGTAGACCGACCACCTTAGGGCTTGTTTGGATGCACCTGTATTTACCTTAATCTACGTGTATTCAAGTGGATTGAGATCGAAATTCATTAGTTTTCCACCCCAATCTAATATCAATACATATGGTTTCATGTGGATACGAGCGCATCTAAATAAAACCGTAATGGTGTTGGTCGTTGATTAGTAGAAATGAACGCCTTAAGTTGTCTGTCTTTGTTAATAGTATTAGAGACGTGGGCACCTCTATACTATATGGTAATGACTTGTTTCTGGCCGGCCGTGCTTTTGTCCTGTCGCACGCACGCTCCAATCCCACGCAAGGCACACGCACGCGACCGCTGTTCTTATCCTTCCACGCGTCGTCTAGGACCTTTTCATTCCCCGTGTCTCTCTCTCTCCCTGGCAACCGGCGACTGGCGAGCTTCTCCCCGGTGACCTCCTCGTCACCCACCGCCTCCCCGTGCCCGCGCCGAGTTCCTCCCTGCCCCACCTGCGCTGGTGATGGGGGAATCCACGCGGAGACTGGGGTTCGCCGCCACGTCGGCGCTCACATCGGCCCCTACCGCGCCGCCCGCCTCACCTGCGGTTGCTACGCGGACGCCGACCGTCATCTCCCTCGAGCTCGCCGGCCCCGACGACAACGAGCGCAGCGTCGACAGCTCCCTCCCTTCTGCGCCCGCTCCACTACTGGATTCCTCCGCCTCTGACCTGTGCTACTTCGTCCTCGACGCCGCCACGGGCTCTGCGCTCCGCCTCCCGGACTCTGACCCCAAGGAGCCCATCCAGCACCAAGCGCTCATCGGTGTCCTTCCATTCCCTGGCAGCGCCACCCGTGTCCGCGATGAAAGGCTGCTGGCCATTTCGGTGGCGCTGGCAGAGCAGGTCACCGAGGAGCACTTCGCCAAGGGGCTTGGCCTCCACGACTTCCTCTGCGACGACCAAGACCTGGCGCCGCCGCGCCGAGCCACGGCCACCCGCATCCACCTCGCCCGCGCCCGACGCCGTCCTGGATGTGCTGCGCCGATTCATCACCAACCCCGGAGTCCCCTTCGTCGGGCCGGGCTCCGCTCACGACGGCCACATCCCGGAGGAGTCGTACGTCACGACCACATGCAGCCTCTCCTCCGCTGGAGTCGTACGTCACGACCTCGCGCAGCCTCTCCTCCACCGCCGGCGGCAACGCCCACCCCACCTCTCGCAAGTTGGTGGTGCCCGAGGAGGAGGATGCGGTTCCCATAACCTTGGCCGACAGGTGTTTGATGAATTTCCTCATCCTCTCACAGAGTTGTTTCTCATCTCCATTCAGATGCAGTGCTACACAGGCAGCACATGCCATGGGCTCTACCTTCAGAACTCCGGTTGATGAGCTATGATGCTGGGCTGCGTCCTCTACCATGGCCGTCATTCGACTTGGCTAAGAGGTACTCTGTCATGTGTCTGCAAGCCTTCATGTCCTTGCTATGTTGATGTTGCTGCCTTCGGTGAATCTGATGATGAAAAGCCTGAGAAACTGGAAACTCTTGTTGCTACAGTGCATAGTGGTGGCAACAGTATATAGTTCATATACCTGCAGGAGATGTCCTTTCTGATGTTATCTTCAGTTCCCCAGTTTTTTCCGAAGATCGAGGAAGTGACTATGATGCTGCTGCTAGTGGAGCATCGGGTTTTTAATTTCGAGTGCCACAAAACAATTATGCTGCCTTCAGCTTGGTGGAATTCCAGGTGCCAATATGAGATGCTTGTGATTGATCCTTCCATTTCAAGTATCTTTTGCTGTGTATTTGACCGTAGGAAGTACAGAAAGATTCAGTTGCAGCCATGGCCTGCCAGACACGACCATCAGGTCGGTCACAGTGTGGCACTGTTATGTACATCTCCACCACAAGTACGTTCATCTCGCATCCTGTTGGGCATGTTCTTGGCCAAGGCCAGATGCGTAGCGCTTCGCAGTTGCTTCTCTAACATAATGATCCCCGAGATGCACTCTGTCAGCTATATGGTGCTCACACTCTATATATTCAGATACCATACCAATCTCCAGCTTGCTGTCCCTGTCATCATGGTTTGTATATCTGTTTTGTACAAGTTAACTGGAGATTGCTTGCTATTCCATTATACCTGGCTAGTCCAACATGAAATCAATTTTTCTAGGGCCTACAATCAGTTAATATCTCTCAACACACAATATATGTATGGACATCCCAATAGTTGTCACTGGAATGTGCTCTCAGCTGCCTACATTTGTGTGCTTATTCCTAGTCAGTATGTTTCTATCTCATCCATATTAAATTTTCTAGGGCCTACAATCAGTTAAGAAGACATAGTTGCCTAACGAATGACACTTAATTGTCTAAAAAATGCAATTTTTTTGCAGCCGACTGCTGCTATTTTGGCTGCAAAATTAAACTAGACTATACTGTAGGTATAACTGCAATAAGCTGCAGCCACAGCCAAATAATTGTAGTTGAGCAGGCTGATTATCCATATTTTCTTCATGTGAGTTTCTAATTTCTAAGCATACATGAAAATACTGGATGGCGTACATAATTGAGCTAGTTGCCCTTGTTGTATTGTCATATTGTAGGCATTTTAACTATAATATTTTTGCTTCCTGCTATATACAAATGTAATGATAATAACTCTTTTTTGTGCATGCATTTTATAGGGATAGTTCTTCATACCATGCCTAGAGGGCAGAGGTTTCATGGAGTGTGTGCGCCAGCATCCAAATAGCAGCAACGAGGTATGATCACACATACGCAAAAGACAAACACAACCATTTTGTTAGGCAATTTAAGTCATTTTGTTAGGCAATATTATGCTCCTAAATAGGCAATTTAGTCTTTTTGTTAGGCAACAATGCATTTTACTAGGGGGCAAAATCTGCTGGTTCACATGCTGTTCATCAGGCCGAGGAAATTCATTACAAACACTTGAGTGCAGAAGAAAGGATTGCCGATCACATAATCCAAATCAAGCGCAGCTAAGAAATCACCTTCCAAAGCTGGTGGCAACTCATTAAGATCCATATTTAAGACCTGCATGCAAAATAATAAGTCTATGTTACTATATTATGACAGCAGGCAACTTAGTCAAATCTATTAGGCAATAATATAGTACTAAATTAGGCAAAAAAAGGCTAGCAACTTATGCAGTTTTGTTCAATAGATGATTTTAGTTTTGTTTCAGTACATGCTATCAGCTTTGCTCATTACAGGCTATCATCCATACTCTGTTTTTTAACTTAATGAATCTACTGTTCTTGTGTTTCCCCTTTCTTTGGAGAAAGATGAAATTTGAGGCTAGCTCGTCCTCAATTGTTTTAAACCTTTTTTTTGCTCAGCTTCTCACTATCATTTATGTGCTTATCCTGTCGTTCTCTTTAATTGTAGGTGCGAGATCATCAAGCATCAAATTAAACATGTTATTATATCTATAGGAGCAACCATGTGCAGCGACTAACACAAGAAGGTTTAATGCATCAAGATGTATATCTATAGGAGTGGTGCATGCAATATATGTCCATTTTAACTAGTAAGAACAATATCTGGTAGTAAGATGTGCATTAAGAACATTAGTTAGGAACTGTACTACTGTTTGTGATGCAAGAGAGCTGAATTGCTTATGCAAAAGAATTGAATTGTTTATGTAAAAGAATTGAATTGCTTATGCAAAATAATTGAATTGCTTATCTATTAGGATCAGATCTGCTTATGCAGCAGAAACTGCGGTACTATCTGCTCATTAGGTGATGCAAAAGAACTAAATTGCTTTGTAGCATCTGGTTGGTTCTATTTTTTGTGTTCAATGTGTAATTCTAGTGTCTGAGAGGAAGCTAATAGTATATTATTGTATATTCATACGTACAAGCTATATTTGGATGAATCAGCCTGCCTCTATTTTAGAATGATTCAGTTATTTTTGGATGAATCGGCCTACCTCTATTTTTTGGAATGAATCAGCCGTTGATGGTGGCCACAGTGTTCTGGAGCCTTGTTTTGCGTGTTTAAAAGGGTCCCGAAAGCCTTGTTTTGTAGCATTTTCTCACGCACATGGTTGGTGCCTGCCGCACCTACCTAGAATGGAAAGCATTGTATTTTTGATTTTTCCTTAATTGGAATGTGCATGCTATAAGACTAACGCATGCACGTGCGTGCAATAGCCGCTTCCATACTATATATTAAATTATAATTAAATATTGTTTATTTTAAAATTTTGTAATCATGTATTGAATATTTTGACTTCTAAATAACCTCAAATGGCAAAGTTTCAACTACAAAATTTTAGATCTTGTCCAGCGGTACAACTTTGGTATAAAGGGTGTTTGTACACGATACTCACAAAATAATCGATAAACTCGTTGCAACATTGTACATTTTTAGAAATGATAAGGCAAAAAAGTTCCTGCAAAATATAAAAATGCTGTCAGAATAATTCAAAAAAAATTGCAATATGGCTGCCACAGAATCTGCACACTTTTTGTTGGTCGTTATCGTCTTTGTGCTGCCCCTTACCACACATAGTGGGCCACAAGATCCTACACCTTCTGCTATTTGTTTCATATCATCATGTGTGTTCATTGTCCATATCATCATGTGTGTTCATTGCCCTTTCCTCTTACGGTGTCCATTGCTCCATGCTCATTGTCTGCCTCTAAGGCCAATTATAGTGGGGTTTCATGTTACCAACGTACGTATATTTTGGAAACAGAGCAGAAGAGTTTCATCCCCATGAAACTATCTCTACTTCCATGATGAAACTTCTATCATCTCTCTCTTCATCAATACAATGTCATGTCAGCATATTTAATGCTCATGAAACCCCACATTGAGATTAGCCTAACGACTAGTGTGGAGAATGGAAAAAAGTCAAGCGGTGGTGAGTAAATGAGCGGACAATAAATGATAAACAATTTTATAGAGAGATGGGATTGGAAAAATCAATAAAATTATGTTATCCTATATAAATGAACTATATATTATAAAAGTATTGCTTGTAATGAATTTAATTGTGTGGTAAACCTATGTAAAATATCAGACATTCGTGGTCAAATTTGAAAAAAAAAATGACTTAGAACAAACCTAAAATGCCTTCAAATTTTCTAATAGAGTTAGTTTATAATACCAGGCATTATTAATATATACATGTGATAGTTGCAACATAAAGACATATTTTGCCACGGTCATGTAGCATCACCGCTCTACTAGTAAAAATAGGTTTCGGCAATCAATAAGTAATTTATTTTAGTCCAATGAAAGTAAGACAAGAATTAAATGTTTGATGTGACTCATGACACAATAATTTAAAAGTACTCCCTCCGTCAAGAATACATGACGTTCTAGCGTTCAAATGATCTCACTAGCGTTCAAATGATCTCACAAAATATTTGACGCTATAGCTCTGCACATAGATCCCACCCGGTCCGTTCATCCATCAAATCGTTGTCCTCTGCTGGTAGAGTGAAAATGTCACATCGGC
Source organism: Saccharum spontaneum (assembly GCA_022457205.1). NCBI lineage: Eukaryota > Viridiplantae > Streptophyta > Magnoliopsida > Poales > Poaceae > Saccharum > Saccharum spontaneum. The sequence continues at coordinate 18,810,704 of CM039595.1, read as the reverse complement.
TTGGGAGGTGCATCTGGAAATGTGAAAAGCTGGTCCAATGGATGGTAAGCACTGCATTAATGAGCATATCAACTCAAATGCACAGCAGTGTCATCATAAGTTTATAGGGGTAGTCAGGTCTTTTATCTTAAACCTTCGTGATGCTATATTTGCTATAACGTATTGCGGGACACAGAGAGTAGAAAGTAGCTCACGACATAAGAATCCAAAGAGGGTCAACAAAACTACAAGAGCAATAAAAGCTAACTGCACGTCGCGCGCGCGTCCGTATAAAGACACGCCCATGCCCTTATGGGTCGTCCGATGTGTTGAGATTAATTAGGATTAATTAATTATTAGTGATCAATTTATTATTAATCATGTCATTAGCAACTGCTAATAACAGTTTTATATAGACATATTAGATAGACACCTCTTCACAAAGAGGCACCTTTTGGCCAACAGGCATCTGTCCTTTGGCTTGTAATATATACCTGTACACTGTTCATCAATCGATACATCGGTCATCATTCATCGATCACATTTTCTCTAATAAGTTATCATGCACGCGCTCTCCACTGCAAGTTGAGAAGCCAGAAGTCCCCGGCGCCGTTGCTGCACGGCAAGACGAGAAGAGCAGAGGCTTTCTTCGTCAATCGTTCAAGAAGAGAACCGTAGTACGGAGGATCAAGGATGCATGAACGAGAACTGGATCAGGGTATGGAATGCTTCTGCGTTTCTTACCTAAGGCAGCGATACTCGTCGTTGCTTGTTCTTCCTCAAGTTCGTCGTTTTGGGACTGCCATCTCCGTGCTGTTATGCCCATGGTCATCGAGTCCATCCTTGCGGCATAGACGTGCCTCCACGCGCATCATGATGGCGAGCCCGCGTCTGGCCGGCCGGCAGCACCCTCGCTGGTGACTTCACGGCCAGAGGCTTCCTCGCCGTGGCCCCCTCCGCGGCCTCCGTGCCATGGCCCCATGCCTGTGGCCTCGCGCCACGGCCGGCGGCTTTCCCGCAGTGGCCCGGAGACGGCCTCCCGCGCGACTTGGTGCCCGCGACCTGCAGCGGCGGCCAGCTTCTCCCAATCGCGCCTGCACTCGGCGGCCCCCGCAGCCGGGCACGCACGCGGCCCCGCGCCTGCTGCGCCGCGCTCGCCCCTCGTGCACGGTGGCTCGCAGCCCTGTGCCTGCGGCGGCCGGCAACGTCCACGCCCCCATGGTCATTTCCCTGTGGTCGACGGCACGCGCGGAAAGTGAAACTCGCGGCCCAGCACGCGCATGGCAGCCTCCGCGACCGCGGCACCCGCACCCGCGCGAGTGGCGGCCAGCGGCCTCGGCCCGGCTGTGGCTGTGGCTCCCGCGCGCTTGGACGCTGCGGCGACGGCGGAGTCCGCATGCTCGGCTGTTGCTCCCGCGCGGCACGCCCTCTTGCACTGTGGCGGCGTTTCCGCGCGCCTAGCCTGCAGCCCCAGCGCCATGTGCTCCAGCGGTGGAAGCCGGCCAACCGCACGCACGGAAACGGCCGAAAGGCCAATCGATGCGTCGTAACCGTTCACGGGAGGAGAAACTGTACGTGACTCCGTGTGTTGGCCTGTTGGGATAAGGTCGTGCATTTGCACAAAACTCCCTTATTTATTTTCTTGAAATTACAAGATAATCCAAATGGCTTACTAATGCATTCCATAATCATTTTTAGCCTCTACATCTATGCAACATATTGCATTATACCTAGTATATATGCTTTTTAGACTCTGGTCTGAACAAATTATGATGCCTAATATTTACCTCGTAAATAGATATTTTTGAGACATATCAGTCCTCAGAAATTTCATCATGATATATTATTGCAGATAAATTTACTATTGTCATGTTTAGATATGTTTTCTGTGTCTATGATTTTCTGTTTTTAGTCATGGACTCTAACAGTATTAGTATGGTAGAGTTTTTACTCCTATACATTATTTTGTTTTTAGACCAGAAAATTATTCATGTCTAAACATACATAGTTTGTCGATTTTGTTGTTTGGCAATTAATTTTAGTTGCAACAAAATCGGATCCTCTTAATTAAGGATGGATGAGTTTAGGCCCATATTGGCCTAGTGTGGAAAAGCAAAATGGCAGTCAAACCATTTTTGCTAGTAAGGCTAACATAGGAAGTGGTTTTTGGTTTGATCATACGGAACTTTGCATAGTTATGCCATTAGCTCACTATAGCATCATGTGCTTAGTAAGTTTTCTTGTTTTAACAGTATTAGTACAGCAGAGTGTGTTTATTCCTGTACTTTGTTGACCTTGTTAATTTGGTAATTTTTCCATAAATTGTATTTTAACAACGGTAGATCCTCTTAATTAAGTGTTTCTTAATTAATGATGGATTATGCAAAATTGTTATATTCATATCTTAGATACATTCAGGATCCTAACATAAGTAATGGAGTCCTAGGCATTGGCTGCGCTGAATTCATCTTGAATTATTCAGCCCAGAGACCGTGCCTATGGCAGCGATTATTCGCCCATTGCTGAGAGGTCTACATCAAGTTTATTTAAACTTGATGATTACCTACTTTGTGTTGTCCCAAATAAGCGTTTTGGAAATATGAGAATAGTACACCTTTATGGTGACTACCATCATTCATTATTAAAGACTACACACAGGTAGTAGAGTCTTAGACATTGGCTGCGGTATATTCCTACGAATATATCAGCCTAGTGACCGTGCCTATAGCAGCAATTTATTTGCCTACTACTGAGAGATCTACTCTATGTTTTGAATATAGAGATTATCTACAATGTGTGTACCAATGTTAATAATGATTGTTTGTGAGGTCTACACATCTTGTGATTACCTCTAGTTGTTGGAAGGTTTACATTTTGTTGACTACCTCCAACAATCCAAAATAAAGTGACAAGATATGAAACCCCCTAAATTTTGCATTAGAGATCACAACATCACCATAGTGATTTTTAATTTACCGTAGGTGTAAATTAATTAAATCAATGGTTTGTCACATGTTGGGGATACTGACTTTAGAAGAGTCTGTTGAACTTACTCTCGATGGCATCTACATCCCACATGGATAATGGACATTAACATTGATTATTCAGTAATGTCCATCGGAATATGTTGTAACACTTGTTGTCAATGCATAACTATTGTGAGTATCATATTGATGAATTTGATACTCGACAATATTTATGGTTTTCTATATATTAGACGAGAATTTTATTGATTTATTGTCATATATAGACTGTACGGGAATCATTCCAATGAGGAATGATATGTGCCTAGTGGACATTTGTACCACAAACTCTATAATTAAGGAAGCAAAATATTCCAGGTTTTTATGATAAGAAGAGGGAATAATTTTGGTCATCACTAATATGATGCGATGATAGTTTGGCTTGTTTTGCCACTATCATCCTTCATATCGATATTGAGTTAGTTACTAAGGATATTTAATTATGTCCTATACACTCGTATCTTACCAAATTATAAAGATATCCAAATGTGTTTTCATATGGAAACACCAAAACGACAACATTGGATATGGCATATAAGTAATGAGATAGGTTTCATTTTGGTTGTATTATGCCTACAACCATCCCCCATACAACATGTTGCGTATTAGAATTTTTCACACTGTTGATACATTCAAAGATTTAGAATGGTCAACTTGGCCATCCATAAGGATACGTGAAAAATTATTGGCAATTCTTTTGGTCTAGATTTTCTCCTATTAAGGACACAATAAGGGCCATAGGGAAACAGATTTTAAGACCCTCTTATCTTAAAATCAGATTGAATACCTTAGATTCCTGGAGCATATTCAAAATAATATGTATGGGTCCGATACAAAGATTATATGGACAGTTCAGACATTTCATGGTTGTAAAGATACATCCACGAGATGATCTAGAGTGTGGAAGTATCCACACTCAACCATGCATTTGGTAGATAATGCTTCTTCATATGAGCATTATCCTGCACATTACTAAACTTTTGTGCCTACAATGACGATTGTAAGGTATAATACAAGTTTTGTTAGATATCCAAAAGAGGATAACTGGAATCTATAAGTATGACATTAATGTCATAACAGGACCATATTAGTACATTGCTATCGCCAACTTCATGTTGGGGTCACGTAGATTTACACACTACTGACTTATGATTAACTGCATATCCCCTATATGCATTTAGTACGTGGGAATCCAGGAAGATTTCCTATTTGCATAAGATTTGGGTTATGTTGTATAGTACCAATCTCACCACCACAGCATACTTGATGGGTTCACACAGGAAACTGGGGATCAACGAGAGATTTTAATCTCCGTCGATTATTAATAAGTATCGAGATCTCTTATTCAAGATCTATTTACAACCCGTATGTTGATTTCATTGAGCTTTTCCGGGCATTAGGGGGAGATTATTAGTATCATATGTAATGCCCAGAAATTATCTAGAATGCATAAAGCATTTCAAGCTCAGGATCACGTACTAAATGAATTGAATATTGAGTTCAAAGAATTGTTGATTTGCATAAGTATTGCAAATAATCTGCCAAATGCTTTTACTAATTATAATCCATTGCAACTATGTGCCAGAAAGAGTAGTGGTATTAAGTAAACCACTCAACTCCCAATTATAAATAAGAGGGGGAGTAGTATGGTCATAAAGCAAGATTGTTCATGCTAGCAATAGAAGGTTTTCCTTCTAAGATAGTAAATGCAGTATATGGTTGGCAATACCTATTGGGTAAATATTAGTTATTACCCCGTGGATATATGTCATCCACAAACTTAGCTCAGAGGTGCACCAAACAGTGAAGCTGGGATATCGAAAAGCCCTGACTCTCATTTTAGGAAGTCATGATGAGTCACTCAGGGTTCTTTGAGTTTTGATAGACTGGAGAATTATATAATAGAAAGGCTACATTTGTCGACAAAATATTTCTCTGAATAGATTGTATACAATATTCCAAGTCATCCAGTTAATAAGACCATGGCAGAGTGCTTTGTCACTCTTACTGGATTGGGACTTGTTGAGTAATATAATACATACAGAGATAGTCTTGCTCACCAGAGAAGAGGTGTTCTGGGCTGTGATGCCAACACCTCATTGTACCTTTACTGTACAAAATGTTTTCATCCTAGATTGGATTGAGAACAACATGGTGGTGAGTTACAAAGCAAGACTAGTAGCACAAGGGGTTTACGCAAAGCCCAGACATTGATTTTCAATGCAAATTATTCTCCATAGTTTTATAAATTTCTGATACTACCTTTTTATTGGCAGTACAAAAGCATCTATCTTTGCAGTTGATAATTGATAGATGTAGTGATCACATATGATCACTTGATTTGGAGTATTTGTGAAGCTTCCGAGAAGGAGTTCACATACTCAATCCTCATAAATAAAATCGCAACATATATCGTGTATTGCTTAAGTCAATATGTGGCTTTAAGCAGATAAGTCGAATTTGGTATAATCGATTTTATGAGTATTCCTTGATCAATTATAGGGATACAAGATTGATTACACGTGGTATTCATTTTGAAGTCCCTGATTGGATTTCATAGTATTATATAATTGTCAATAATCTTGACATCATTGGGAATGAACACTTGTTAATAGCACGTTGTAATCTAGAGACAGAGTTTTGAGATGGGAGATATAATCTAAACCAAAATTTCATTTTGTGTTTAGGACCCAAGTATCTTCTCCCAGGATTTTATACTAAAGCTATCTATATCCACATCATATTGATTGATACAATATGAAGATATCCTATGGTTGTTCCACCTCACGATAGAGGAAGATTGTTTTATACCATAGTGATTGAGAAGAGATATTGGGACAAGTTGTCCATTATCTTAGTGCTATTCATGCGCTAATATATCTTGCAAAGTTCCTCGCTGGATATCATTTTGCAATGATTTGCTATATAATAACAGCGCTACTCCTACCAAATATTGGTAGATTAAAGTTATGAATATCTTTTGATATTTCAAAATAGCACATGCTGTCTTGGTATAATCCAAGATCCAATTATATGGATATAATGATTCTAGTCATTCATAAGATCCCCAATTCCAGATCATTGAAATAAGCTTTACATAACAATCATTCTGATACTGTATTCATAAGCCATCACATGAATGTGTATAGCTAGTCAGAATGATATATCACATACTGAGGTTATGTGATATTGACTCTATTGAATCAAATGTCATTATCTTGAAAAGGTAATGCAACTTGTGTTGTTTAAGATAAAAACAAGTTATACCTAATGCAATATTTTTGCATTAAGATATTGTTCTGTTCCATAAGTAAATGGGCATATGAACATTTGCAAACCAAATCTTGTGATAATCTCATATAGATATTCACAGAGTCTACCATACTCCACATTTCTTATGTGTTGAGTACATTGGTATGAATTTAATTAATTAGCTTGAGGTTTGCAAGTATCAGGGGGAGAGTCTCCCTGATTGATAACTTGTTATCAGGGGGAGAGTCTCCTTGATTGATATCTTGTTACAAATATCATATTGCACTCTTTCTTTGTATGAGTTTTTCCCGCTGGGTTTCTCATATAAAAGTTTTTAATGAGGCAATATCAACATAAGATTATGTCATATCATCTATTTTCCCCATAGGGGTTTTTGACGGATAATATTGGGACATAAGATGCATTGTACTCTTTTCTTTGTGTGAGTTTTTTCTTTATGGTTTCTCACATAAAGTTTTTAATGAGGCAATGTCTATACAAAGGTATATGCTATATCATCTAGTTTTCTCCACCGGGGTTTTTGGAAGATGATATTTAAGGCATATTGACCCTATGGTCAAGGTGTTTTTAGACTAAGGCTTTGGGTATCTCAAAGGGTCTAATAACATTGGTGATTGTATATCACGATGTTTCTCCTTATTTTTCCCACAAGGTTTTAAGGAGTTTTGTCTGATATACTGTTATTACTTTGGTTTTTCCCATAGGGTTTTTCAAAGGAGAAGTAATATTATCTATTTTTCCCTACAAAGGTTTTCGAAGATAATATTTATACATATTGATCTTTGATCAAATTGTTTTTAGACTATGTCTTTGGGAACACCTTAAGGGTCTATTAACATCGGGAGTAATATATATCATGGTGTTTCTCCTTATTTTTCCTACTGGGTTTTAAGGAGTTTTGCATGGTATATTGGTATACTTTGGTTTTTCCCACAGGGTTTTCCAAAGGTTCAAGATAATGACTGATGAACAAACAACAACAACGGTGTCTACAAGGGATCAATTGATCAAGGGAGAGTGTTGAGATTAATTAGGATTAATTAATTATTAGTGATCAATTTATTATTAATCACGTCATTAGCAACTGCTAATAACAGTTTCCTGTAGACATATTAGATAGACACCTCTTCACAAAGAGGCACCTTTTGGCCAACAGGTATCTGTCCTTTGGCTTGTAATATATACCTGTACACTGTTCATCAATCAATACATCGGTCATCATTCATCGATCACATTTTCTCTAATACGATGCAACCGACACCTGCGTCTGAGCATTTCACGATTAAACAAGGCTAGAAGTACATATATTTCAATTGAAATACGTTAGGAAGGATGGAAATTGATGACTGAAACATGGAAACTTATTAAAGAAAGAGACAGCATGATTATTTATTCTTAAGAACTTCAGGAGATGTTTTGTGAAACCTCCTTCCTTGGGAATTGGGATGACCGGCCATGGGCCCATGGCCATTAGAGAAGTGGCCGAGGGAAGAAATGGGCATGGCCGGGGCTTGGCTCGGCTCGGCCGGCATCCAACCAGCGCTGGCAGCGTACGTGAGGGGTAGGGCGAAGGAGCCGGGGGCCGGGGCGCAAACCACCGGCTGCGCGAGCCTACGCGAGGCGCGGTGGTGGATCTAGGATTTTAGCTTAGGGTATGCCACTCAAAAATTTTCATATACAATTCGGTAAAACCATTTGGCAATTCGGTAATATTTGAATTTTTTAATGTCATTCAGTATATATGTACTAAATTACAAGATAATTATAACATTTGAAGATTTAGTTTAAAAACATCCACAAATACAACATAAATAATTCAATCACCGTACTAGTAGTTTAAAAGTATAGGCATAAAGGATAGTAAGAGACTTACAATCAGAGGAAGGATTTGAAGTAGCAGCAACAACAACTGTCAAACTTGGTCACCTTCTTTACCACATGTTTCTAAACAAGAGATGCAATGCCCTGCTTCTCTTTATAACTTTACAAATATTAAAAAACACAATACCAAATAATTAAACAAATTATTTCTTCATGGATCGAATTCTGATTTCCAACTAGACAAGCACCGACTTGATATGTACTGAATTGCTGATCAATCTTGATTGTCTTTGATGTTGGGTCAAATCCCCGATCTCGCTGCACCTGCACGGGGATTCTATGATGTTAGTAAATATGTAGCAATGAAATTTCCCGTGAAAAGACGAAGAGCAGAACATGCCAAATTGAAAAGATTGAATCTCACTTAAACCAATCTAAGACAGTATGCATTGACTACCGAGTTGCCGAGGTTCCGTACCGGCGTGTGGTGTGTTTTGGCCATGTGCCTGCAGCCTGCCTCCATCTCTTGTGCAGTAGTGCGTCTGCGGCCGTGCGGTCAGTTGATCCCTCCATGGAGTGTGGATGATGAGACGAGGACTGCTGGATCGATTAGCCGATTAGGGCATCAGGCGGCGCAACGACGTCCTATGGATGACAAGACCTAAGGGGCTTGAAAAACCGGGCTAGGCATGAACATGGCCGTGGCTACATGGCTTCGTGGGCCAGATGGGCCCTCCATCATGTGGTCATGGTCTTCCACTCGAGGCACGCGGAGCATTGCGTGCAAGCCAACAGCAACTGGGCGAGCATTCAGGTAATTTTTTTCTCTTTTTTTTAAAAAATACATATATATATGGTAATGTTTCCTAGGATCGCAGGGTATGCCCTGTAGATCCGCCACTGGCGAGGCGGTGCACGTGTTGGGGTCGGATCAGGCGTATTCGGCCTGTTTACAAATTGGGCCTTTGAAAATCAACCCACGACACAAACTGGACCAGAGGAATTGGTGCCAGCCCAAAATCCAAATCTGGCCCCAACAGCGTGGCGGCAAATTAGTCCTTTCTATTTGTTTATTAGTACCACATTGTCCCGCCAATCAATATCGCACGAGCTAATAAACTTCAATTGTGACAGCCTCAGCACGCGTGGCAAGCGCGTAGAGCAACTACCCAAAGATTACCTAAAGTTCTCTCTTGAAAAAATTGCTACGGCCGGCTAGAGGTTTCCCACTACTGTCTACTGGCTCATTAGTACCACAGGCGTACATGTGCGTCTAGCTTTTTATAAAATTTTTAATTTTTATTATTCACAATTTATTGTTACTCACAAAATGGGTGAATATTTATTATCTTATACTAACTTATACACACTGTAGTATCTATTGATCTCAAAACATTATGATATATTTATTCTTCTCCTGGTTGAAATTTTTTTTGCTACCGCACAAACCTAGTAAACTACCGTGGTTGCAACCACTGAATTTACTACAATGAAAAGCATTTCAGATGCAGATATTTTTTTTTACATAGCCAGGTAGGCTGATCATCATAGGACTTGTTTGAGTGTGCTCATATTTATGTCAATCTATGTGCGTTGAAGTGGACTGACATGAAAATTAGTTAATTTTCTACGCCAATTCACATCAATTCATATAGTTTGAGGTGGATACCAATGAATCTCAACAAGGCCTTAACGGTGTTGATCATTGATTGATAGAAACGGACATCTTAAGTTGTCTGGCTCTGTTAATACCATTAACACCCCCTAAGAGAGGCGCCTCTACACTATACATTTAATTATAATTAGGTGCAGGATAACATTTTATAATCATGTATTGAATATTTTGACCTCTAAATGATTAGGTTTCAACTACAGACTTTTATATATTGTAAAGCACTACAACTTTAGTACAGGGGTTGTCTCCATCCAAAATTGTTCGAAAAATTGAATTTCAAAATATAAAAATTAGAAATGAATATTTAAAACTCTAAATTTCATTTGTTTTAGAGGCAAGTTTCAACTGTTTCATACGGATGTTGTAAAAGTAGATTGGGATGTTACATATGTTGCAATGGTTGTACACGTATGTTGCAAGCGTCTGTCCCCAATGTTTTATCTGTTTTTTCAGATGTATGTTGCAAGCGTGTTTATCTGGATGCTGCATATGTTTCACACATATGTTGCAAGTGTTTTAGCTGGATGTTGCGTATGTTTGCAATGGTTTTCAATTGTTTTTGCAAGTGTTTCCTCTGTCTTTTGTGTATGTTGCAAGCATTGTATCTGGATGTTTCTAAAGTAGATCGATGTTGCACATGGGATGCACGTGGGGAAAGAGAGGGGCGTGAGCGGTCCCTATGCGAGCGACGTACGGGCGGCGCGGGCCTCGCATGGGCACAGGTGACGCAAGTGCGGTTGAGCGACGTCCAGGTGGCATGGGGCCACGCGTGGAGGCGCAAAACGAAGATGGAAACCGACTCCAACCGCAGGCATCCGTCCGGACGTCCAGGTGCTAGCAGCGCCGAAAAAGTTAACCCACCTACGTGGCTCTTGTTTGGATGCACTATAGCCAAGTCCACTTAGGTTGGTCTTTATAGACAAATTCCTTTTCAATTTCGTTATCAATACCTAAAATTTCGCAAAGACCAATAACACAGGCCTTTTTCAAAATATATATGTACTTTCACAATTACGAAACTTCTAGTTTAATTATTATATATATATATATATATATATATATATATATATATATAATGCATTTACGATTGTTGGTAGCAAAATCAAATAGCTATACACAGCATGTAGTGTGTTAATCATCGTCATTCAAATATTGTTTTTATGAGTGTTGCTGCCCGCATTTACCACGCGGTGAGACATGGACGAAGGTAATAGTTTATCAGCCGGTCCGCTTTGAGTTTCACGGACAATGTGGTACTACCTCCTTCCCCAATATAATGCAATTGTACCACAGTGTCATGTTTTAGGACCTTCAGTTTGACTAATTATAGATACTAGCAAAAATACTTGTGCGTTACAACGGGAGAACAATTTACTATGTCATCGGCGTCACGAGTGTTGTTGTATGGTGAAGCCATGTGTGGCACAGTGGCCACAATAGCACGCACGCCTAGTGTCGTCGTGCACGGCCAAGCAATGTAGGACGCGGTGCGCCAACCATTAAGATATGGGCTAGCACTGCACAACTACGTGATAGTGCGGCACAGCGCTCGTGTGGCATGACTCTAGTGGTGGCTGAGTGGATTAGACTCCTTGCAGCGGCATAGGTGTGGCCTAAGACTATCCGTACTCTTCATCCTCTATATTCATCCTCTAAATAGAATATTTCATTCTAGTCATCACAAAATATACAGTTTCCCCGCACTCATCCATCCTCTATATCATCCTCCATCCACTGTGGGGCCCACTCGTCACTCTATCTAAATATATCTATGTGGGATCTAGTTTTGAAAGATTTATTGAAACGAATTTAATGGTGCAATCGAAATTTGATTTGGGTTTTTGTTTGTGAGTTATCGCATTTTTTAGCTAGTAGTAGCAGTGGGGCCCGAGAAGATTCTTTCTCTCTCTCACGTGCCGCCTCCGCGCGCGCAGGCGCTGGCCTGGCCGTACCGTCCGCTACGCTCGCGCCCGTCCGCTATTCCTAGATGCAAAAACTCGGAGTAGATGGAAACTTTGGGAGAAAAGAAGGGGAAAACATGGAAAGAAAATAAATGAAGGGTCCAAAAAAGAAAAAATAGATGCAAAAACAGGAAAAAAAAATATGGACAAAAATAAAAAATAGAACAAGTGAAAAACGAAATCAGAAAGAAAAAACAAAAAAGAGATTCATTTGACATCACGTGAGTTCACATGGTCTAGTGGCTCGCAACTATTAATTGCATGGCGGAAGCCATGGTTCGAATCCTCGTGTGGCCGGAATTTTTTTCTCGTTTTCTGGTTGTTTTCCTCATGGGTGGAGTGGACTGGGTTGTTTACGTGTTGGGCCGATTAAACACTAATAAGGCCCATAATAAATAATATTTGCACTAAATTATTTGTCATGTATGAAAAATAAGGAGAAATTGACTCAGTTTAATTAGGTGGCTATTATCCCGTATGGAAAATTAAGGAGATATTGACTCAGTTTAATTAGATGGCTACAAATCTATACCTAATAATAAAGAGGCAATGCGAATAATGTTTTTCAATTCTAAACTAAGAAGAGTGATGTTGAGTTTTGGTTTTTCAATTTCAAACTAAGAAGAGTGATGGGGAGGGTGAACGAAAAAAAATAGGAGGTAAGAAATTTTTGCCTCTTTATTATTAGGTATAGAAAAGATGTATCTATATTTATGACACCAAATAAATACCATCAGATTAATTATAAAATGTATTTTCATAAAATATTAATTTAAAGGCATAACTGTTAATATTATTCATTAAAAACTTAATCAAACGTGAACCACTTTTCGTGGCACACAACACATAGTATTCTTTTCAGGATAGAGGTAGTACTAAATACAGATTGCTCAAAAAAAAGTTGGTACTACTAAACAACTTGTATAATTCGTCACCTACCCCGGCGTGCACGCTTGGTCCACTTGGGCCTAACTGTCAGATGCCAGCTGGGCTGGTATGGTCCAGCAGCAGCTGCGCCAGGTAGTTGTTGGTTTGGGCTGGCGGCCATTGGTGGCCCAAGCCCGTTAGCCAGGTTAGCGGCTTGAACACGCCGCGACCAAGCCAACCATTGCACAGTGGCATACTGGCCTACAGGCCAACTGGCCTGCCATGGGTCGGTTAAGTTTAGAAACAAGGGTCTGATTGGTTCGCTTCTAAAAATTTGTCATACCAATAATTTGGTAAACTATGATTTTAGCTAGTATTTGGTTTGCTATCAAAACTTACCAAACTCTCACATTTGGCTTGTCAAATCTATGTCAATGTTTTTGCCCAACTTTTAGCTTGCCAATTCTTTGGCATGGCAAATTTTGGATGTCAACCAAGCAAGCCCTATGTCAGAGAGAGATACAGAACAGACCTAACTTGTCCTTACGTGGCCTAAGGAAAGGAAAAAAGGTTTGAATAATTCTATTTTCCTTTTCATTGAGAGGCTATTTTCCTTTTCTAATGCAACGAAATGCTGCTACTAATAATATATTGGAAATATTTGTACCAAGATCTTTGGCGCCGAGCTCGGCGCCATAGGTCATGGCGCCAAACCCTGACACGTCACTGCGACGCCAACAGCCACGCAATCCCATGCCATGACGCTCAGTGCCATGATCTACGGCGCCGACTCCTAGAGTCGAAAGTCGGGATTTTGACGCCAAGGGGTGTAAACGTGGATTTTTGATAGTGTCTGTTGTAATTTCTATAGGCATAATCTGTAATTTATTGGATCCGAGAAAAAAAACTCCATAGATCACTATAAACCTGACAAAACTAATATGTTGGCATACAAACAATTAAAAAGTTATAATTTTTTTCTATAGTCAAACAATGACCAAAAATTCAATATATTATAACATAAAGACAATTAACAAATTATAAACAAATCACAAGAGGACAAATACAATGTGACTGTGGCACATGGCCAGCATGTCGTCTGACGTAACTCAAATTTTCAGACACCTGACCCTTAGAAAAGGTGCAAAAACAATCTAACTTAAGCCTAAAATTTCCGCAGCAAAGCAACGCACAGGTATTCACCATTTGTCAAAAAAAAACACAGGTATTCACCAGACAAATTTAGGCGCCTTTGATTGGTTTCATGGGTAGCTTTGCCCTTGCCCACCACAGTGCCACTGCCATGAGGTATCATCGATGATCTACTCATATGTTGCGCAGGGCCGACGCAAAGTCATTCGACGTTTCCCCTTTGTCAATCATGCATCCTTTTCCTCACGTATGAAAATAACATGTGTGAATGTTACCTTTAATTTTCACCATCTGAACTGTCTTCACTTCTTTAATTTTTGTTATTAAAAAACCTTACTGCGAACAACGTTTTCCTTTCGCAACAAATCAGCATAAGCTAAATTTCAGCAAAACAAATAGGTGATCCTCGGTTGTCTCAGGGCAACGATTAGTTAACAGGTCGAGTGGCCCACGATACATCAGCCAGCAAGGGCCTGAACGTTAAGACCAAAGTCAGCCACGACCTCTTCATCAAACTTAGCCGCACGACGTTCAAGAAGCTCATGACCTCTCCACCGTCCCGACCCTTGGGATATATTGAAAATATTTCTACTAAGATCTATGGTGCCAAGCTTGGTGCCATAGGTCGTGGCGCCAAATCCTACCATGTCATGGCCACGCTATCCCATACCATGATGCTCGGCGCCATGATCTACATCACCGACTCCAAGAGTCTAAATTCAGGATTTTGATGCCAAGGGGTGTAAACGTGGATTTTTTACAGTGTCTGTTGTAATTTTTGTAGGCGTAATTTTTTGATCCAAGGGAAAAACTCCATAGACAACTATAAACCTGACAATCCAATATGTTGGCATAAAAACAATTAAAAAGTTATAATTTTTTTTATAGTCAAACAAAGACCAAAAATCTAATATATTAATCACAAGAGGACAAATACAATTTGACTGTGGCACATGGCCATCATGTCATCTGATGTAACTCAAATTTTCAGACACCTGACCTTTAGAAAAGGTGCAAAAACAATCTAACTTAAGGCTAATATTTCCGCAGCAAAGCAACACACAGGTATTCACCATTTGTCAAAAAAAAACACACAAGTATTCACCAGACAAATTTAGGCGCCTTTGATTGGTTTCAAGGGTAGCTTTGCCCTTGCCCACCGTAGCGCGGAGAGGCTGGTGAACGACGATCTGTCATCAACGATTTCAAGGTTGGCGCACGAGAAGCTGGCGACCATGGAGGAGAGCGCTCCGACTCTGACCGTCTGCTGCAGGACAGCAGGACTCCGAAGGAGCATCCGCGATCGGGGCCCAGTTCACCGACGCACGGGATATCTCGGAGACGTCGAGTGAAATCGCGGCGGCGAAGGCGGAGCTCCAGGCCAGGCTGGCCGCGTGAGGGGGCGCGGGTGGACGCGTGTCTCGGCGACGGGATGAACATGGCAACTGGCTCAGGTAAACTGGACCGGAAGAATTGTTTCCAGCCCAAAATCCAAGTCTGGCCCAAACAGCGCGGCGGCAGATTAATCCCTTCCGTTTGTTTAATTAGTGCCACATTGTCCGTCCAGTCCTTATTGCACGAGCTAATAAACCACGATTGTCACAGCCAGAGCACACACGGCAAGCGCGTAGAGCAATTACCAAACATGAATAGATAATTCCTGTCAAATGCCATCAGCCGGCCAGTGGTTCCCGCTGTCGGCTTGGCACCAACAGGCGTACAACATGTGCGTCTTGCATTTTTTATTTTTACTAATTATTATAGTTAATCACAAAATGAGGGTGTCTATTGATCTCAAAATATTATGATATTTTTAATCTTCTCTTAGTTCACAAGATTTTTGCTACAACACAAACCTACTAGTATCTACCGTGACTGCAACCACTGAATTTACTACCATGAAAAACATTTTTGGATGCAGGTATTTTTTATTTGCAAAGGCAGGTGGACTGACCACCTTAGGGTTTGTTTAGATGCACCTGTAATCATCTTAATCTACGTGTGTTCAAGTGGATTGAGGTGTAAATTCATTAATTTTCTAGCCCAATCTATATGAATACAAATGGTTTCAGTGGATACGAGTGCATCTAAGTAAAGCCTTATTGGTGTTAGTTATTGATTAAAAGAAATAGACATCTTAAGTTGTCTGTCTTTGTTAATAGTATTCAGAGATGTGGGCACCTCTATACTATACATTATATTATAATTAGGTATAGGATATGTTATTGTTTATATTAACATTTTGAAATCATGTATTTAATATTTTGACCCAAATGATGTCAAATGGAATAGTTTCAACTACAAAATTTCATATCTTGTCAAGCACTACAACTTTGGCATAGGGGGTGTCTCTATCCAAGCTTGTTTGAAATTTCAAAAATATGACAACTAAAAACAAATATTTGAGGCTAAATTATTTCAAATAAAAAAACATGTCGACTACAAAGATATATATCATGTCGATCACAACAAATTGTATTGACTAAATCAACATTTAGCATCGTTTAGAATATTTTGAATTTCAAAACATAAGAATTTCAAACACATATTTGAGACTCTAAACGACTTCAAATAAAAAATTTGTCAACTATAAAGTTGTAAATTGTATTAACCTATTTGTAGATATAAATATTGATACTATTTTCAATAAATTTGATCCAACTTAAGAATGTTTGACTTATCTAAAACCTAGAATTGCATTCATTTTGGGAGTACGGTCATTTTTAAAAGCTGCATGTTTTGGGTTTTGGCTATGCATGATTTTTTTAAGAAAATGAATTCTTCATTTTGTCCCCCGCAAGACTTTTGCACCCAACCATATATAGTATTACAATATTCCAGCCTCCGGCTCTTGAAGAGAAGATTTCATAAACGATAATACTGGCACACGGCGTCCGTCCTGGCATGTTCCGTCCGGATGACTTGTTCCCAGGCCTGACCAATGATCGGGCCCAATAGGCCTCCTCCGCCCCACATTCAGTATGACGTGGTTTCTCCAAAAAAAAAATAAAAAACATAGGGACGTTTTTCTTTCCCCACTGCTGCACACATGCGATCGCCACGGGTGCATCCACCGTGCTGTCCGCCCACCGCTGGCCTTCTCCAACGCGGCGGCCTTCTCTAGCCGCGGCCTTCTCATCTGGATGTCGCGCGCCCACTCCATCTCACTGCTGCCGCATGCCCATCCTGCGCCACCCGCGGCCTAGCTGAGCCAAACCCGGTGCAACTAGCGATGGTGGTGGTGCTCGCGCGGCGCTGGCTCCAACCCGGACGGCTGGAATCGCCTGGCCCCGTGCTTCCCCATGTTGTAAGCCCATGTTTCAAGTGTTTCAGATGTTTCGTAGGTATGTTTCAAGTGTTTTGTGCGGATGTTGCAAAAGTAGATCTAGATGTTGCATATGTTGCAATGATTGTATGTATATGTTGCAAGTGTCCGTTTCTCATGTTTCATCTGTTTTTTCAGACGTATGTTGCAAGTGTGTTTATCTAGAGGTTGTGCATGTTTCACACATATGTTGCAAGTGTTTTATCTGGATATTGCACATGTTTGCATTTATTTTTGCATGTGTTTTAGTCGCATGTTTTGAATGTTTTAGTTGTTTCGTATGTTTGTTGCAATTATTTCATTTGGATGTTTCAAAAGTAGAATGGGGTGTCGTGTATATTGCATTGTGAGCCACTTGCCTCACCAGGCTACTACAGCTACTGAGACGCCGTGCATGGAGGGGAGTGGCGCAGCAGGAGTGGAGGGGTGCTGGAAGCAATGAAATGTGTGGGGGAGTGGCACGGGTAGGTCCTGCCTGTGCGTGCAGCAGGCGCAGGAGTGGGCGTCCGGACGCGCGGGGGCAGGGGGACCGTCCAGACGCCTGGGCGCTAGTGCTGCCATTTCATAAATCCCAAAAGTGGAGAGATCAAATAAACTAATGGCAAACTAAACACAAAAACTTCTATGAGACATGCACCCATGTTCAGTAAAAATCTCCATTGTCATAATCTCCATCACTTCACATCAGTGGCGGATCCAGGATAAAATCCTAGGGGGGCTGAACTTTATGGCTAGCTCGACCTTCGTCTTTAACCTTTGTCTAGTGTTCAACATCTTCTTCCTAAGTTCCAATGACGGAACTTTCATGGGGCTCAGCGGGAGCTGGTTTCTTCTTCTTCCTCTCTTTCTCTCCATTTTTCTTCTTTCCTCCACCACTTCTTCTCCCTCACCCTCCCCATTTTCCATTGATGCATCAGCTGTAGGGGGGCTGGAGCCCCCCAGCCCCCCCTCTAGATCCGCCCCTGCTTCACATATCTTTTTCAAATTAAGTTGAATGGCCTCCTTCTAGAATAAGTACTAGAACCGCATCTAGAAGTCACCATGAAAATAACTTATAAATAAAAGCGTAACACTTTTTGTGAAAGCCAACATCATTTCTTGTCTACCACATAGACAAAAAGATTCTACTTGCTCCCACTCGAATTTAAGATTTCAGCTTTGGGTCTACATGTTGTAACCATGTTGAAAAATGTAAATCATATTTGTCGGTGGTTGCAAGCCAAAGCTACGTGAACAATCCTCAAAACAAATCATGCTACATCACACTTGGATGGTTTCTTTGTTGTCACAAAAACAACACTTTTCATCTCCTCTCCAATTTTGTTTTAGGACATTGAATTTTGTTAAATCACCCCTTTTAATGATACGAAACAAAGATTTTGACTTTTAGTGGTAACTTGATCTTCCATAACGTTTTATTTAAAGGCATAGCCATTTGATTTACTACTCTTTGTCCATGTATGCCTTAACTACTGTTCCCTTATCTAAAAACATGTGTGCCTTAACTATTGTATTTAATTTTCACAAGGAATTAAATCTCATTGATTTATTGACATTTTCATGTTTTCACAAACTAATTTTTCCTATGTGCAAAAATATGATGTGAATGTTGGCTACCATTTAAAATTTATACATGTGATACACCGAAATGTTGCATAGAAATTTATTGTATGATTTTTTTTGAACAAGTTTTCTCTAAAAAACAATCTAACTCAATCCTCAAATTTCTGCACACAGGTATTCACCTAGCATATATTGTAGAAACTATCAACGTTACACATGCTTTACACAGGAAGAAGTATATTATTGACCATTGAAGTATTTTCGAAGTTTGATTTAGTCCATCAACTCAAAAACTAAATATGTTTGACCACCAAACTAAGAAACCAGACAGGTTTTTCCCTTCATTGGTTTCAAAGGTGGTTTTGTCTCTATATGTATTTTCTAAATTAATAAAAATCTAGTTTAATATCTAAAAATATTACTAATCCCTTTTAAATCAGAAAAAACAATACCTAAATTTGTTTAAAAATGTATTGGTGCTCTATTTTAGTTATTTGTTGCTTATTTTTTTCCTTTTCCTAGTGTTTTGTTTTTCATTGTCATCCATATTTAATTAACCTATCATTTTGTTGCTTGTTTTGTATTTTTCTAATCTATAATAAATTATCTATGAACTTTTAGAGATCAAACAAAATTTATTACTTCTAGGAAATACATATGAGGTGAAACCACCTTTGAAACTAGCTAAAGGAAAAAATATTTTTGAAATACAATAAATAGAATAATCTTGAAATTTTCTAGATATTTTTTATTTTTCTAGAGCTAAGTCGAATTTTTGGAAGCTTATATAGAGATATTTTCATGAGCTCTAAAATTTTATTGGAATTCATTGTATCTCAATCTGTCTAATTCTTTTTTAAAATTTTAGAAGCTTAGAGGCAATCTTTGTGGTTTAATAACCCTATCAAATATTTACTAGTTTTTTAATAGAGAAGGACAAAACGGCCTTCAAAACCATTTTGAAACAGGTTAGTGAGGTACTTTGAATGGTTTTGAGACTTTAAGGGTAATGTCTCTGATTTTAAAATTCAAGGATAGAAATCAAATTACCCCAATAGAAACTAAAATGGACTTTTTTTCAACGGTAATCCTAGCGCCTAGACGCCGCGCCCTTGCCAAACCCTCCTGTCCCCACGGGAATAGAATGGAACGCCACTCCCTTCCCAAACCCACCCGCCGGGAATAGAAAGGATCCCACCCGCCCCCCACATCACCCCGTTCCCCCACCGTGCCCACTAACCCAAGAGCACGAAAACACTTCAAGTGCAACATCGCAAGATATATGGAAAAACTATGTAGTGCAACATCGGAATTTGAATATTGCAACATGGAAAAAATATGTAGTGCAATATTGAAAAATATGTGGTATAACATTGAAAAACATGTACTGCAGCATCGAAAAAATATGTACTGCAACAACGAAAATTATGTACTGCAACATCGAAAAACATATACTGCAGTATCAAAAAAAATATGTATTGCAACATCGAAAATTATATGCTGCAACATCAAAAATTGTGTACTGCAACATCTCAAGCAGTAGTACTGCAACATCATAAAAACATCTATTGGAACGACCCCATTGCAACATTTGAAAATCATCTGTTGCAATATCCCAAAAATCCCTATTGCAACACGGGAGAAATAGCAAAAAAAAGTGTACGAAACAGCCCTCAGAGCTCGCCGGAGGGAGGAGGGAATAAGACCCCAGAGCTCGCTGGAACCCAAGCCACTGCCGCGTCCCATAGATCTAGAGGAGGGGGAGGAGGAGGATGGCTCAGATGTAGAGGAATAGGAGGAGGAGGAGGGCTCAGATCTAGAGGAGGACCGACCTACCTCATCGGAGCTGCCGCCGTTGTCCTCGTCTCCGGTTGGGGGAGCGGGAGCTAGGTCACTGGGGGTGCGGGGCAGCAGATCGCAAAGGGGGGAGAGGGAGGGAGCGCCGGCAGGCAGGCGGGGCGGCCGACGCCTGGTGTCCGTGATAGCAGGCAGGCGGGTGGGCACGATAGCAGAATTGGAGAGCGAGCGCTATGGGAGTACGGCTCATAGAAAGGATAAGGAGGAGCGAGGGAGGCGGCATGCAGCACGGGTGGAATACTTTGGCGTTGGTCTGGTGCGTCTGTCCGGTCTGGACACCCGCTATATATCATTATCATTTTTTCAATGCACCATGCCCCTAAAGTTTTAGCCCAAGAGAAGTCGCTGTACCAGCTCATGGGTTGGAAACCAATAAGATTTGGTCTGGTGCAACATCCAGGCCTCAACGTAACGATTGGTTCCAAGTGGACCATGCGTACATGGTTCACAAAAGAAAATTAAGTGCTGCTTTGCTCTGTTTAATACCATCAAGGCCGCAAATTGTAGAAAGTGGAAATATTTTGAATATATTAGTAGCAGCATTTCGTTGCATTAGAAAAGGAAAAATGGAATTTTCAACAAAAAGGGAAATAGAATTATTCAAGCCCTTTTTCCTTTTCTTAGGCCACGTAATGGCAAGTTGGGCTTTGTTCTATCTCTCTATAGTTTATTAGGCCGTCCACATTGTGACAGCGGTGCCTAGAAAAAAAAGGTCCTACATCGAGTAATTGGCATCGAATTCAGTGCAAGTTGGGCTTTGTTCTGCTTCTCACTACAGCTTATTAGGCCGTCCACAGTGTGATAGTGGTGCCCAGAAAAAAGGTCCTACAACGAGTAACTGGCATCGAATCTACAAGTGTTGCATTGTCCAAAAAACAAGCACCGGAGCCAACTTTACATGTTGTGGGACCCATGTGAAATAAAATACTGGTGCCTAGGATGTTAGTCTCCTTGCTTCACTAGGCTAAGTCCATTCACGCACTACCAAGCCTGCCGCAGTCTATTTTTTTATTGAGTTAGCACCGGTGCATCTACTCGCTTCGCTCTCAGATTTCTTCGCATCGGTAGAAATTAGCATCATCTCATGCAATGTGACCAGTGATGCCTCAATCCTCTCTTTCCTCTACAGGCATCACTCAAGCAACACACTACAAAAGGCCTTAGTTTCTTTTCTCTCTCCAATAGTGCACTGTACGTTTTTTTTTTTGAGTGGCTTGGTCGCGGCGGGATCAAGGTGCTAGCCTGGCTAACGGGCCTGGGCCGCCGACGGCCGCCAGACCCAGACCAACAAGCTGGCCCAGCAGCTGCTGGGCCCAGCTGGGAAGCGTGCACGCCGGGTTGGACGACGAATTATAAGCAACAGAGTTCTTTTACTACCACATTTTTTTTTTTGAGGAATATGTATTTAGTACCACATTGTCCGTGAAACTCAAATCGAACCGTCTGATAAACTATTACCATCATTCATGTCTCACCGCATGGTAGATGCGGAGAGCAATACTGATACAAACAATATTCAGATTCGGATGATGGTTGACACACTACATCGTGTGTATAGCTTTTTTGTTTTGCTATATATGTAACTACATAATTATAATAATTATATATTAAATGGGAAGTTTCATAATTGCGAAAGTACACATATATTTAAAAAGATTTGTGAGCATCTCAAGAGTTTGCCAAAATTCACTTGGTAATATCGTGATTTGGCAACTCGTTAAAATATATGGCAAGTGAAAAAATAGACTATCTCTAAGAGTTTGCCATTTGGACTTGGTAAAATAAGAAGAGGCCCGCTAAGAAACGAAGAGCCCCGCTTAAATTTGCACGTGAAGCCGGATGCGCGCTCAGCGCGCAAATATGCACGTGGAGGGGGAGATTTGCCAAGTTGCTAAAATTTGCCAAGTTGGATGCCAAACTGTTGGAACACAATTTTTCTGTTTTGCCAAAAATAGATGGATGCCAAGTTGATTTAGCAAACTCTTGGAGATGCTCTTATTGATCTATATGAAATGAAATTTTAGGTATTGATAGCAAAGTTCAAAAGAATTTTTTTATATAAAAATCAACCTAGGTGGACTTGGGGCCATTAGGATACAAGGGCTAATCGTTAGC
The DNA here is from genome assembly GCA_022457205.1 of Saccharum spontaneum. Taxonomy (NCBI): domain Eukaryota; kingdom Viridiplantae; phylum Streptophyta; class Magnoliopsida; order Poales; family Poaceae; genus Saccharum; species Saccharum spontaneum. The sequence continues at coordinate 18,788,093 of CM039595.1, read as the reverse complement.
TAGCTAAAAGTTAGCTAAAACTAGTCCTAGTGCAATATAAACAGGAGGGCTAATAGATGAGTTAAACTTTTAGCTAAACCTTCAGCTAGTTGTCAGCCAACTAGCCGGCCAACCTTAACTAATAAGGAGTCATTTACAAATTGGACCTAGTGCAGCCAAATAGAAGGACTGAATAGGTGGGTTAAGTTTTTAGGCCAATTTTTACCTAGTTGTTAGCCAACTAGCTAGCTAATCTTAACTAATACGGCATGGCTAGTGTTCGGACGTCCAGACGCTAACCCCCTGTCCGGACGCCCACGGCTGCCCCACCTGTTGCGCACGGTGTTGCGCTTGCTGGGCTTCCCGCCCGCTCCGCGCCTGTTACCGTGCCTACCCGACTTTCGTGCGCTCGTCAGGTAGGGTTTCCCTGACGAGCTCGAATTGCCATGGCGAAATGGAGGGAAGGGAAGGGAGGGGAGGGGAGGTAGAGGAAAGGAAAGGTTGAGGCACGTCACGTGAGGAAAGCGCAAGGTAGGAGCTGAAGCCCTATGGCAAGACACTGTCCGCCAGCCACTGACGCCATTGCACCATGTGCAACATCAGATGTACTTTTGAAACATCCAGATGAACATTTGCATCATAAGTCTGAAACAGATGAAACACTTGAAATATGCTCTTGCAACATGCAGGCATAGGCATTGCAATATGTGCAACACCAAGATCTACTTTTAAAAGCATCCAGATGAAACATTTGCAACATACGATAGAAACACCTGAAACATAAGCTTGCAATATGCGTATTTTGTCATTGCAACCTCCTAGATATACTATTGCAACATCCAGATGCAACACTGAAATAAAAATCTGAAACGACTAAAACAATTGAAACACAGCGTTCCCCTGCGAGGCCACAGCCTACCTGGTGGGGAACTGTGGTAGATCGGCGAGGAGTACAGGGAGCGAATGGAGGCCTGCCTGGGGCCGCTAGAGTGGCAACGATGAGCCTCAACCGAGCAGGGACCCCAGTCGGGCCGCTGCCCAGAGGCGCCCCACGAGGAGAGCCATCTCCCAGGCTGCCCCTGATGTCGTGGGCTGCTCTGCTCGAGCACCCTCGCCACCGCCAACAACACGTAGCCCATTGGAGTCGGCCAGGCATGCAGCGACGGCATGGGCGGACGGACACAACAGTGCAAGTGTGGGTAGAGATGGGGGAGGAGATGGGGCCCGCGACTCGGCGCAGGGGAATGGGAAGCCGCGGGTCGCCGGCAAGTGCGCTCATCTCGGGCAGGAGCGAGCCGCGGGAAAAGACAACCGTGAGGTGGGTGCATGGGCGTGCGGCGTCCGGATAAGGACTGCTGGCAAGAGCGAGCCGCAGAGAAGCGAGGCGGGTGTGTGGGCACGCGACGTCCGGATAAGGACGGACGCCTGGTATTATCGTATTCAGCTCAACTAGTAACTAGTTCTAGCTCATCTAAGCAAGCCCTTGTATTGCTACTGCTGCCTCCTGCCAAGAAAAATAGTGTTTCAGATATGAACCTACTTATTACCTACAGCCTACTAGTCATCGGGTAGGGTACACGGGTTATCTTTACTCTTTCGGTCCACCAAGAAAACTGACCGCCTAATCACCATGTGCTCTTGCATTTGGTTTTGTGCTCTCCACTCCATTCGCCCTGTTCGTTTGAACTTATCAGTCCCACTTATCAGTCTTGGTATAGTGTTTTCTCTTACAATAAAACAACCGCAGCCGGTTATCAGCCGCAAAAACCATCAAATCGGCTTCATCAACCCGTTAACAGCAGTACATACACGTACTATGCGCCACCGCCATCAGAGGACAGAGATTCAGAGATAGCACAGCCACGTATCTAGGCCGTGTTTAGATGCGGAATTGAGCCGGCCGAATTGGTACAGTGCGCATTAAATGCACACTGTACCAATTCGTTTGTATTTGGTAAAAATTGTCCAAACTTTGATTAATTAAGCTCAAAATGTTCGTCTCGCAAAGTACAACAAAACTGTGCAATTAGTTTTTAATTTTATCTACATCTAGTACTACATGGATATGCTGGTATTTTGATGTGATGGGAATCTTCTTTTTGCATAGTAAAATTTAGGGTTGAAATTTGGTATCTAAACAAGGCCCTATGCAAGTATCCATTCTGCACACTGAATAATTGATACACAGATCACACTTATTTATACAACTCCCTGACGTACATGTGAATGTGACAATATATATGCATTATACAACCGTGTAGTGTAACACAAGCACGGCGCGCAGTTGTTGCATCTAGGAGTATTTGACAGCATATATATGATGGTGTATACAGTGTGCACCTGACGACTAACACGAACAAAAGGCTGTACCGAACTGACAAGAGGAGGCCGGATCATCTAACGCTTCTCCCTGGGGAAGCCCAGGAGGGCAAGGATGAGGGCGATGAAGCTGCCGTTGAATTACAAGCATCCCTCCTGCAGGGACGTTCGCGACAAACTTCTCTTGCAGCTTCTTGTTCTTGGTGAAAAGGTAGGCGGCGAGTGGCTTAGGCTTGGCGTTGATCAAGTCAAAGCTTTCCTCAATCTTTTCGACCTGGAAGCACAATTCCGAAAGAATCAGACCCTAATTGTACTTTTTTGTGAAAGCCAACATCATTTCTTGTCTACCACATAGACTAAAAGATTCTACTTGCTCCCACTCGAATTTAAGATTTCAGCTTTGGGTCTACTTGTTGTAACCATGTTGAAAGAAGTAAATCATATTTGTTGGTGGTTGCAAGCCAAAAGCTACGTGAACAATCCTCAAAACAAATCATGCTACATCACACTTGGATGGTTTCTTTGTTGTCACAAAAACAATACTTTTCATCTCCTCTCCAATTTTGTTTTAGGACATTGAATTTTGTTAAATCGCCCCTTTTAATAATAAAGAAACAAAGATTTTGACTTTTAGAGGTAACATGATCATCATAACGTTTTATTTAAAGGCATAGCCATTTGATTTACTACTCTTTGTCCATGTATGCGTTAACTACTGTTCCCTTATCTAAAACATGTGTGCCTTAACTACTGTATTTAATTTTCACAAGGAATTAAATCTCATTGAATGTTGGGTATCATTAAAAATTTATACATGTGATACACCGAAATGTTACGTAGAAATTTATTGTATGATTTTTTGAACGAGTTTTCTCTAAAAAACAATCTAACTTAATCCTCAAATTTCTGCAGCACCTAGCATATATTGAAGATACTACCAAAGTTACACATGCTTTACACAGGAAGAAGTATATTATTGACCATTGAAGTATTTTCAAAGTTTGATTTTGTCCATCAACTCAAAAACTAGATATGTTTGACCACCAAACTATAGAAACCAGACAAGTTTTTCCCTTCGTTGGTTTCAAAGGTGGTTTTGTCTCTATATGTATTTTCTAAATTAATAAAAATCTGGTTTAATATCTAAAAATATTGCTAATCCCTTTTAAATCAGAAAAAACAATACCTAAATTTGTTTAAAAATGTACTGGTGCTCTATTTTAGTTATTCGTTTCTTATTTTTTACTTTTCCTAGTGTTTTGTTTTTCATTGCCATCCATATTTAATTAACCTATCATTTTGTTGCCTGTTTTGTATTTTTCTAATCTATAATAAATTATCTATGTACTTTTCGAGATCAAACAAAATTTATTACTTCTAAGAAATACATATGAGGTGAAACCACCTTTAAAACTAGCTAAAGGAAAAAAATATTTTGAAAATACAATAAATAGAATAATTTTGAAATTTTCTTGATATTTTTTATTTTTCTAGAGCTAAGTCAAATTTATAGAAGCTTATATAGAGATATTTTCATGAGCTCTAAAATTTTATTGGAATTCATTAATCTCAATCTGTCTAATTATTTTTTAAAATTTTAGAAGCTTAGAGGCAATCTTTGTGGTTTAATAACCCTATCAAATATTTACTAGATTTTTTAATAGAGAAGGACAAAATGGCCTTCAAAACCATTTCGAAATAGGTTAACGAGGTACTTTGAATAGTTTTGAGAGTTTAAGGGGTAATGTCTCTGATTTTAAAATTCAAGGATAGAAATCAGATTACCCCAATAGAAATTAAAATGGACTTTTTTTCAACGGTAATCCTAGCGCCCGGACGTCTGCCGCGTGAGACGGGTCCGGACGCCGCGCCCTTGCCAAACCCACCTGTCCCCGTGGGAATAGAACGGAAAGCCGCTCCCTTCCCAAACCCGCCCACCCACCCCCACCCCCCCTTGGGAATAGAATGGATCCTGCCCGCCCCCCCCCCCCACATCACCTCGTTCCCCCACCGCGCCCACTGCCCCAGCAGCATGAAAACACTTCAAGTGCAACATCGCAAGACATGGAAAAACTATGTAGTGCAGCATCAGGATATGAATACTACAACATGAAAAAATAATGTAGTGCAACATTAAAAAATATGTAGTGCAACATTGAAAAACATGTACTGCAACATTGAAAAATATGTACTGCAACAACAAAAATTATGTACTGCAATGTCAAAAAAATATATACTGCAACGTCAAAAAATATGTAATGCAACATCAAAAAAAATATGTACTGCAACATCGAAAATTATATGCTGCAACATAAAAAATTGTGTACGGCAACATCTCAAGCAGTGGTACTGCAACATCGCAAAAACATCTATTGGAATGACCCAAGGATCCCATTGCAACATTCTAAAATCATGTGTCGCAACATTCAAAAAAAACTATTGCAACACTGGAGAAATAGCAAAAAAAAGTGTACAAAACAGCCCCCAGAGCTCACCGGAGGGAGGAGAAAATAGGATCATAGAGCTCGCTGGAACCCTAGCCACCGCTGCGTCCCTTAGATCTAGAGGAGGGGGAGGAGGGAGGGAGGAGGAGAAGGAGGAGGAGGAGGAGGATGGCTCACATCTAGAGGAGGAGGAGGAGGAGGAGGGCTCAAATCCAGAGGAGGACCAACCTACCTCGTCGGAGCCGCCGCCATTGTCCTCGTATCCGGTTGGGGGAGCTGGGAGCGAGGTCACTAGGGGCGTGGGGTAGCAGGTCCCGGAGCGGGGAGAGGGAGGGAGGGAGCACCGACGGGTGGGTGGGGCAGCTGGCGCCTGGTGTCCTTCATAACACGTAGGCGGGTGGGCGTGGCAGCAGAATTGGAGCGCGAGCGCTATGGGAGTACGACTCACATAAAGGATAAGGAGCGAGGGAGGTGGCGTGCGGCACGGGTGGATTAGTTCGGCGTGGGTCGGGTGCGTCCATCCTGTTCGGACGGTATATCATTATCGTTTTTTCAATGCACCATGCCCCTAAAGTTTTAGCCCAAGAGAAGTTGTTCGGGACTCTTCCTCCACGCACACGTGCTAGCGACGATCGCGACACACGCGCGTGGTGACGGGGAGCGACGCGCGCCCGCATAGAGGAGGAAGCAGCGCCCGGTTTTTTCTAGGCCAAAACAGTTTCTCCTTTCTCTTTTCTAGTTTCATTTGGGCCGACCCATTAGCGTTTCTCTTATCTAGATTCTGGGCTAATGGGTTGATTCTAGATTGTACGAGTTTTTTCTCTTTCAGGACAGCAGGGTTTTGGGTGATGAAAAGGGCGAGGGGATGGTTTGACATCTCAATAGATATAAAAGTACTATTTTCAGAATTCATATATCTTATTTTCCATAATACTTTATACGGGATTAAAAATTCAACCGAAACAGAAAAAAATAAAAACTTGGTCCTGAAGTTTTAAAAAATCCAAGAAAAATGAGTACATCTTATTTGTCAAAGATGTAAAATAACTAAATATAAAAAGACATGTGGGTTCTGTTCTTCTGTACCAAAAACAATTGCCACAAATACCCTGAAAAAAAGACAAAAAAAAGGTAAACATATTAAAAACACGTGAAATTATAAAATTCATACTAGGTTTGAAACTTTGAACTAAAACATTATGAACTTTGAATTGATAGCCTCAAAAACTTTACACTCAGGATTTATAAAATCTTTATAATGCTAGGTTGAGAACTTTGAACTCGTAATTAATAAACTTTCAACTACCACATTAGAAGCTAAAAAAACTTGTACAATACTTTGAGCTACGACATTATAAACTTTGTGATGCAAGGTTCAAAACTTTACACTTAGAATTTAGAAAGTTTGAGCTATCAAATTACAAATTTTATAATTCTAGATTCCAATAGTTTTGATTTAACACAATATATATTTTGTACTACTAGATTCAATATTTTGATATATCACAATGTATACTTTGTATTGTTAAAGCTTGAAATCTTTACACCCAGAACTATATAATTTTTAAAACTATGACACTATAAACTTTGTAGTGCTACCTACAAAGCTTTACACTTTGAATTTATAAAACTTTGAACTACCCAATAACAAATTTTGAACTGCTAGGTTGAAAACTTCAAACTATCACATTAAAAACTTTATAATCCTATGTTAAGAACTTTAAACAAAGAATTTATAAACTTTGAAGTACCACATTACAAACTTTCTATCACTAGGTTTAAAACTTTGAACTATCAAATTACAAACTTTACTTTGTAGTGCTAGGTTGGAAACTTTACACTCATAATCATAAAACTTTGAATTTGTGACATTACAAACTTTGTACGGCTCTAGTTTCAAACTTTGTACTGCTCTAGTTTCAAACTTTGTACAATCACATTATAAACTTTGTAGCCCAAGTTTTAAAACTTTACATATAGAATTATTAAAAAACTTTGGACTATGATATTACAAACTTTATACTCCTAGGTTGAAAAACTTTGAACTAACACACTATATTATAAAAGTGTGTAGTGCTAGCTACAAAACTTTACACTCTTAATTTATAAAAATTTGAACTATATAATAACAAACTTTGTACTGCTAGGTTAAAAACTTCAAAGTATCACATTAAAAACTTTATAATCCTAAGTTAAGAACTTTAAATAAAGAATTTATAAACTTTGAAATACCACATTACAAACTTTCTATCACTAGATTCAAAACTTTGAACTATCAAATTACAAAATTTACTTTGTAGTGTTAGGTTCAAAACTTCACACTCAGAATCATAAAACTTTGAATTTATGACATTATAAACTTTGTACTGCTATAGTTTCAAACTTTATACTACCACATGATGAAATTTGTAGCTCAAGCTTCAAAACTTTACACACAAAGTTAGTAAAAAAACTTTAGACTATGATATTACAAACTTTGTACTTATAGGTTGAAAAACTTTGACCTAGCATACTATATTGTAAAAGTTTGTAGTAATAGCTACAGAACTTTGCACTCTAAGATTATAAAACTTTGAACTATCTAATAACTAACTTTGTATTGCTAGGTTGCAAACTTTAAAGTATCACATTAAAAATTTTATAATCCTAGGTTAAGAACTATAAACAAAGAATTTATAAACTTTGAACTACCACAATACAAACTTTCAAAACTTTGAACTATTAAATTACAAACTTTACTTTTGTAATGCTAGGTTCAAAACTTTGAACTATCAAATTATAAACTTTGTACCTCTAGATTGAAAACTTTAAACTATCAAATTATAAACTTTGTACTTCTAGATTCAAAAAAATAACAATATAGGCTACTAAGTGATCAATAATCTTTACAGAAATAGCAACATCATCTATTTATCAAAAAAGCAGTACAAATATTTATGAAAAAGAAGTACATGAAGCATATAGTGGCATAAAAAACAATGAAGTATATTGCTACTAAATGATTTCATAATCTTTAGAGAAATAGCAACTGTATCATTTGAAAAAAATCCTTGATATAGTTGAGATGAAAGCGTGTAGAAGTAAAAGGCATGCCAATCGTACCTACATATTACCCAATTCGTAATTAAAATATTTCATATATGTTTTTTAGGCAAGATGTAATCAAGAAGCTATCTATTGATAGGATTAACAAAAAGTAGATCTATTATTAAAATATTTTTTCTTGTGCATGTGGCCTCAATTTGAATTATGCACTGGACCACCAAAATGTCAGGGATAGCCCTGGTTCCAACAAGTTGCTACTAAATAGTTAATAGCTAACCAAGCAACAATAAGTTATAACCTCAGTTCAGGCAGGTGTTTGACTTCAACTTCATGAGAAAAACCTGTCTTTGTTTAATTCACACGATATCATCCATACAGTGCATGTGACAAGAAGATTTAACCAATCAAGACTAAGAAATGAGAAGCATTGAACACAAACACAAAAAGGTAATCTGTCTTCATGAGGAAAACAGCAGCAGCAATCAGCACAAGGCACCAAAAATCAGAAAAAATAATGCTGCAGTTTCAACTAGGGTAGCTGCTGCATATGACTTTGTGCCTATACAGTGAGAAATGCATGAGTGAGACCACTTTGCAGTGTTTACAGCTAGCTTGTGTTCTTTTCCTCTCCTTTGGTTTAGATCAGGATGAATTCAGATAAATAAACTCCTCCTACCACCACACTCCACGAAACCCCACCGCTAGCTAGCACTGTTGCAGTTGCAAGTCTCGCTCACATCACAGGCAGATTATTTTCCTTTATTGGCAGGGCAAATCAGAAACAACTCAAGATTCCAAATGATGAGGTTTAGAGAATATTAGCTGACCTAGGACATTTAGTGGTACTAATGCGACTTCTTGGCCGAGCAAACTCCAAGAATTGGGTAATCACATATTGAAAACTGCAATGCTATAGGGCTGTGGTTTTGGTTGCGATGGCAGAAAGAACTGGGCAATTGGCTACTCACCCACTCTCTGGAGGATTTGGCTGCTTTTAGGTTGCTTGCCAATTTACATTTGCTGATGCCTATTACATAGAGCTGGCTTCAATCAAACAAATTAGAAAAAAATGAGCTAACAAAACCAACAAAATTATGTCTAGGCAAACAAAACCAAGAATTATTTGTAGGCTAACAAAACAAATAGCTTATCTCCTAAGCAACACGCAGTTGCACTCTTGCCGCATGGCAGATAAGCTACATCTAGTCCTCAGCCCATAGCCCATAACAAGGGTGCTTCAGTGCTTCCCGCGAAAGTGAAAATCACAAATGTTAAAGTACTCTACATTCTCCTACCAAGAGTAGAAGAATACGTCTTCAACATCTGTACAATCTAGCTCTAACAAGAGCATAGACGCCTCATTTTTTTCTTTGTACAGATAGTTGATATAACAGTAGTGATGATGTTTGACAATGTCATATTTAAGCCAAAATTCTGTAAATCTTCACCAACTGACCAACCATTGGGCTCCAAAAATGCAATTCATTCTAAAAGAATTGACACTCAACCAATATTCACATACTTGTAACATTTCTCAAACTATTTTGCGGAGCCACACAATGAATACTTGACCCAGAAAAATGAAGCAAGGTCTAACTCAACATGATTACACTACTAAAAAGGGAGACATTAAACATGATTTATTAAGCTCCAGGAGGCAGGCAATGTCAAAACTAATACTCAGGAATCCACAGCACAGCAACAGCAAATTCAAATCCTCCTTACCTGATAAATAAAAATTTAAATTCACAGGTCGATAATAAAATGTAGACACGTCAAATCCTATACCCAGCTAAATCCGCCCCAAATCGAGGCCTCACCGACGATGACAGACTCGCACTGGCGTCGACGGGGGAGGAGAACAGCTAGTGCCGCCCAAATCGATGCCTTGCCGGCGTCGCTGCTCGCTTCCACCTCCGTCTCGAAGGAGACAAAACAAACGGGGTGTTGGGGGGAAGGGGAAAGCAACGGGCGTGCTATTTTGTTTTTTTAAATGACCCATGGGGGTTTTACGAAGGGGGAACGAGAGCGGCGACAGAAACGGAAAGTGCGGGTCGGAAGGAGAAGAAGCAGCTTTAAAAGGGAAAGTGTGCGTCGCTCGCTCGCAAAACGCACGCGCGGGGAATAAGATTTGTGGAAGTTGTTGTAGCAGCTCATGGGTTGGAAACCAATAAGCTTTGGTCTGGTGCAACATCCAGGCCTCAACGTAAAGATTGGTTCCAAGTGGACCATGCGTACATGGCTCACAAAAGGAAATATAAGCGCTGCTTTGCTCTGTTTAATACCATCAAGGCCGCAAATTGTAGAAAGTGGAAATATTTTGAATATATTAGTAGCAGCATTTCGTTGCATTAGAAAAGGAAAAATGGAATTTTAAATAAAAAGGGAAATAGAATTACTCAAGCCCTTTTTCCTTTCCTTAGACCGCGTAAGGGCAAGTTGGGCTTTGTTCCGATTCTCTCTACAGCTTATTAGGCCATCCACAGTGTGACAACGGTGCCCGGAAAAAGGGTCCTGCATTGAGTAACTGGCATTGAATCCAGCGCAAGTTGGGCTTTGTTCTGTTTCTCACTACAGCTTATTAGACCGTCTACAGCGCGATAGTGGTGCCCGTAAAAAAAGGATCCTACAGTGAGTAACTGGCATAGAATCCAGAAGTGCTGCAGTGTCCAAAAGACTGGCACCAGAGCCAACTTTACTTGTTGTGGGACCCGTGTGAAATAAAGTACGGGTGCCGAGAATGTTAATCCCCTTGCTTCACTAGGCTGCGTCCAATCACGCACTACCGAGCCTGCCGCCGCCTTTTTCTATTGAGTTAACACCGGTGCATCTACTTAGCTTCGCTCTCAGATTTCTTGGCATCGGTAGAAATTGGCATCATCTCTTGCAATATGACTGATGCCTCAATCCTCTCTTTCCTCTGTAGGCGTCACTCAAGCAACACACTACAAAAGGCCTTAGTTTCTTTTCTCTCTCCAGCAGTGCACTGTATGTGTTTTTTTTTTTTTTTTTGAGTGGCTTGGTCACAGCGTGAACAAGCCGCTAGCCTGGCTAATGGGCCTGGGCCGCCGATGGCTGCCAGACCTAGACCAACAAGCTGGCGCAGCAGCTGCAGGGCCCAGCTGGGAAGGGTGCACGCCGGGTTGGACGACGAATTATAAGCAACAGAGTTCTGTTTACTACATTTTTTTTTGAGGAATATGTATTTAGTACCACATTGTCCGTGAAACTAAAATCGAACCGGCCGATAAACTATTACCATCATCCATGTCCCACTGCATGGTAGATGTGGAGAGCAATACTGATACAAACAATATTCAGATTCGGATGATGGTTGACACACTACATCGTGTGTATAGCTTTTTTGTTTTGCTATATATGTAAATACATAATTATAATAATTATATATTAAATGGGAAGTTTCATAATTGCGAAAGTACACATATATAAGGGCTAATTGTTAGGTATTATCTATATTAAATGGGAAGTTTCATAATTAAATGGGAAGTTTCATAATTATCTATATGAAATGAAATTTTAGGTATTGATAGCAAAGTTCAAAAGAAATTTTTCTATAAAAATCAACCTAGGTGGACTTGGGGGCCATTAGGATATAAGGGCTAATTGTTAGCTACCTAAAAGTTAGCTAAAACTGGTCCTAGTGCAGCTAAACAGGAGGCTAATAGATGAGTTAAACTTTTAGCTAAACCTTGAGCTAGTTGTCAGCCAACTAGCTGGCCAACCTTAACTAATACTAGTCATTTACAAGTTTGACCTAGTGCAGCCAAACAGAAGGATTGATTAGGTGGTTTGGTTTTTAGGCCAATATTTACCTAGTTGTTAGCCAACTAGCTAACCAATCTTAACTAATACGACATGGCTAGTGTCCGGACGTCCAGACGCCCACGCCTGCCCCACTTGTTGCGCACGGTGTTGCGCTTGCTGTGCTTCCCGTCCGCCCCGCGCCTGTTACTGTGCCTACCTGACGTTCGTGCGCTCGACAGGTAGGGTTTCCCTGACGAGCTCGAATTGCCACGGCAAGATGGAGGGAAGGGAGGGGGAGGGGAGGGGAGGGGAGGTAGAGGAAAGGAAAGGCTGAGGCACGTCGTGTGAGGAAAGCGCGAGGTAGGAGCCGAGGCCCTGCGGCAAGGCACTGTCCGCTAGCCACCGACATCATTGCACCATGTGTAACATCAAATGTACTTTTGAAACATCTAGATGAGCATTTGCATCATAAGTCTGAAACAGATAAAACACTTGAAATATGCTCTTGCAACATGCAGGTATAGGCATTACAACATGTGCAACACCAAGATCTACTTTCAAAACATTCAGATGAAACATTTGCAACATACGATAGAAACACATGAAACATAAGCTTGCAACATGTGTATTTTGTCATTGCAACATATGCAACATCTCAGATATACTGTTGCAACATCTAGATGCAACACTGAAACAAAAATCTAAAACGACAGAAACAATTGAAACACAGCGTTCGCCTGCGAGGCCACAGCCTACCTAGTGGCGAACTGTGGTAGATCAGCGAGTAGCACAAGGAGCAAATGGAGGCCGGCTTAGGGGCGCTAGTGGCAACGATGAGCCTCAGCCGAGCAGGGAACCCGAGTCGGGCCACTGTCCAGAGGGGGCCCACAAGGAGAGCCATCTCCCAGGCTGCCCCCAACGTCGTGGGTTGCTCTGCTCCAGCACCCTCGCCACCATCGACAGCACGTACCCCATCGGAGTCGGCCATCCATGCCGCGACGGCATGGGGGGACGGACGCGACGGTGCGCGTGTGGGTAGGGGTGGGGGAGGAGATGGGGTGCGCGTCTCGGCGCAAGGGAATGGGCAGCCGTGAGTCACCGGTGGGTGCACACGTCTCGGGTAGGAACGAGCCGTGGGGAAAGACAGCCGTGAGGTGGGTGCGTGGGCATGCGGCATCCGGATAAGGACAGCTGGCAGGAGCGAGCCACGGAGAAGCGAGGCGGGTGTGTGGGCGCGCGACGTCTGGATAAGGACGGACGCCCGTGTCAAAGTATTTTGTATTCAGCTCAACTAGTAACTAGTTCTAGCTCATCTAAGCAGGCCCTTGTATTGCTGTGGCCGCCTCCTGCCAAGAAAAATAATGTTTCAGATATGAACCAACAGCCTACTAGTCATCGGGCAGGGTACACGGGTTATCTTTACTCTTTCAATCCACCAAGAAAACTAACCGCCTAATCACCATGTGCTTTTGCATTTGGTTTTGCGCTCTCCACTCTATTCGCCCTGTTCGCTTGAACTCATCGGTCCAGCTTATCAGTCCTGGTACAGTATTTTCTCTTACAACAAAACAGCTGCAGCCGGCTTATGAGCTGCAAAAACCATCACATCGGCGTCATCAACCAGTTAACAGCAGTACATACACGTACTATGCGCCACCGCCATCAGAGGACAGAGATTCAGAGATACCAGAGCCACGCATCCTATGCAAGTATCCATTCTGCACACTGAATAATTGACAGACGGATCACACTTATACAACTCCCTGACGTAGATGTCAATGTGACAATATATATGCATTATACAACCGTGTAGTGTAGTGTAACACAAGCACGGCGCGCAGTCGTTGCATCTAGGAGTATTTGACAGCATATATATGATGGTGTATACAGTGTGCACCAGACGACGAACACGAACAAAAGGCTGTCCCGAACCGACAAGAGGAGGCCGGATCATCTAACGCTTCTCCCTGGGGAAGCCCAGGAGGGCAAGGATGAGGGCGATGAAGCTGCCGTTGAATTACAAGCATCCCACCTGCAGGGACGTTCGCGACAAACTCCTGTTGCAGTTTCTTGTTCTTGGTGAAAAGGTAGGCGGCGAGTGGCTTAGGCTTGGCGTTGATCAAGTCAAAGCTTTCCTCAATCTTTTCGACCTGGAAGCACAATTCCGAAAGAATCAGACCCTAATTGTAATGAGCTTGTTCGACTGCAACATCAAAACATCACAGAAATCAATATGTAGGATGAATTTTTTTTGCCCGTCAAGTTAACATTTCAGAACCGAACCTTTAAATGAAGTATCATCGATGATCTACTCATGTAGTCATGTGTGGTGTGCAGGGTCGACGCGTTCAAGCGCAGCACAGGACGGAGAGGCTGGTGAACGACGATCTGTCGTCAACGATTTCAAGGTCGGCGCACGAGAAGCTGGCGACCATGGAGGAGAGCGCTCCGACTCTGACCGTCTGCTGCAGGACAGCAGGACTCCGAGAGAGCATCCGCGATGGGGGCTCAGATCACCGACGCACAGGATACCTCGGAGCAGTCGAGCGAGATCACGGCCGCGCAGGCGGAGCTCCAGGGCGGGCTGGCCGCGTGAGGGGGCGCGGTGGATGCCGGCATGGCGCGGGTGGAGGCGTCCTACCGCGGCCTCAGCGACGGGATGAACATGGCAACAGGCTCAGGTAAACTGGACCAGAAGAATTGTTTCCAGCCCTAAACCCTAGTCTGGCCCAAACAGCGTGCGGCAGATTAATCCCTTCCGTTTGTTTAATTAGTGCCACATTGTCCGTCCAGTCCTTGTTGCACGAGCTAATAAACCGCGATTGTCACAGCCTGAGCACGCACGGCAAGTGCGTAGAGCAATTACCAAACATGAATAGATAATTCCTGTCAAATGCCATCGGCCAGCCAGTGGTTCCCGCTGTCGGCTTGGCAACAATAGGCGTACGACATGTGCGTCTTGCATTTTAAAATTTTTATTTTACTATTTATTATAGTTATTAGTCATAAAATGAGGGTGTCCACTGATCTCAAAATATTATGATATTTTTAATCTTTTCTTAGTTCAGAAGATTTTTGCCACGACACAAACCTACTGGTATCTACCGTGGTTGCAACCACTGAATTTACTACCATGAAAAACATTTTCTGGTGTAAGTATTTTTTATCTTTATATCTCTTATAAGGTAAAACCCCACTACCATATTTTTCTGTAATTTAGTGAAGCCATGTCACCTAAGGGCCCCACTTAAGCACTAAGATCATTCTTTAATTAATCCAGGTACCATCCATACATCCACCGACATGTCCGTCTCCTGTACGATTTTCCCTCCGGTAGTCTCCTCATCTCCTGTAACCGAGACTAATACCATGGCAATCTTTGCAGACCAATGGTCTTTGAGAGAGTGACTGCTGGCTTTCTGTTGGCATTCCACATCCCACCGCTCTTTTCCTGTGCTATAAAACCAGTCAAAGTTCACGTACAATATTGTGCCAGTTTGTGCTATATATACTTCTCTCGCTTTGTCTTACCGTTTTTCCTTTTTTGCAACTTCTGATCCTTCATGAACGTTGTTTGGCTTCCATGTTGCTTTCTTGTGATTCCCATTTTCATCCCGTCTATATTAAGATCTAAGCACAGAGGGTTTTAGTTGTCGATCAAGCTATCTGTTGTGCTCTTGCTCCCACAGTTGGCCAATGCATAACCGTACGTG
The DNA here is from genome assembly GCA_022457205.1 of Saccharum spontaneum. Classification (NCBI taxonomy): domain Eukaryota; kingdom Viridiplantae; phylum Streptophyta; class Magnoliopsida; order Poales; family Poaceae; genus Saccharum; species Saccharum spontaneum. The sequence continues at coordinate 18,772,828 of CM039595.1, read as the reverse complement.
AGTACATCATGATCGATGCCTTGCCGGCATCCATGGCGTCAGCTAGAAGTTTCTGCATATCACAGTGGTCGACACCGTTGAGGTGTTCATCATTCTGAAACCTTATTGACACCGAAAAGTCATTCGACGTTTCCTCTTTGTCAATCATGCATCCTTTTCCTCACGAATGAAAATAACATGTGTGAATGTTACCTTTAATTTTCACCATCTGAACTGCCTTCACTTCTTTAATTTTTGTTATTAAAAAACCTTACCGCGAACAACGTTTTCCTTTCGCAACAAATCAGCATAAGCTAAATTTCAGCGAAATGAATAGGTGATCCTCGGTTGTCTCAGGGCAACGATTAGTTAGCAGGTCGAGTGGCCCACGATACATCAGCCAGCAAGGGCCCGAACGACTGAGACCTAGCTAATCCAAGAAAACCAGGCCAAGCGTTAAGACCAAAGTCAGCCATGACCTCTTCATCAGACTTAGCCGCACGACATTCAAGAAGCTCATGACCTCTCTACCGTCCTGACCCTAGGGATATATTGAAAATATTTCTACTAAGATCTATGATGCCAAGCTCGGCGCCATAGGTCGTGGCACCAAACCCTGCCACGTCACTGCCACGCAATCCCATACCACGACGCTCGGTGTCATGATCTACATCGCTGACTCCTAGAGTCTAAATTCGGGATTTTGACGCCAAGGGGTGTAAACGTGGATTTTTTACAGTGTCTGTTGTAATTTTTGTAGGCACAATCTGTAATTTTTTGGATCGGAGGGAAAAAAACTCCATAGACAACTATAAACCTGACAATCCAATATGTTGACATAAAAACAATTAAAAAGTCATAATTTTTTTCTATAGTCAAACAAAGACCAAAAATTTAATATATTAATCACAAGAGGACAAATACAATTTGACTGTGGCACATGGCCATCATGTCATCCGATGTAACTCAAATTTTCAGACACCTGACCTTTAGAAAAGGTGCAAAAACAATCTAACTTAAGACTAAAATTTCCGCAGCAAAGCAACACACAGGTATTCACCATTTGTCAAAAAAAAAAAACACAGGTATTCACCAGACAAATTTAGGCGCCTTTGATTGGTTTCAAGGGTAGCTTTGGCCTTGCCCACCACAGTGCCACTGCCATGAAGTATCATCGATGATCTACTCATGTGTGGTGCAGGGTGGAGGCGTTCAAGCGCAGCACAGCGCGGAGAGGCTGGTGAACGACGATCTGTCGTCAATGATTTCAAGGTCGGCACACGAGAAGCTGGCGACCATGGAGGAGAGCGCTCCGACTCCGACCGTCTGCTGCAGGACAGCAGGACTCCAAGAGAGCATCCGCGATCGGGGCCCAGATCACCGACGCACCAGGATATCTCGGAGCAGTCGAGCGAGATCGCGGCCGCGCAGGCGCAGCTCCAGGGCGGGCTGGCCGCGTGAGGGGGCGCGGTGGATGCCGGCATGGCGCGGGTGGAGGCGTCCTACTGCAGCCTCGGCGACGGGATGAACATGGCAACAGGCTCAGGTAAACTGGACCAGAAGATTTGTTTCCAGCCCTAAATCCTAGTTTGTTTAATTAGTGCCACATTGTCCGTCCAGTCCTTATTGCACGAGCTAATAAACCGCGATTGTCACAACCTGAGCACGCACGGCAAGCGCGTAGAGCAATTACCAAACATGAATAGATAATTCCTGTCAAATGCCATCGGCCGGCCAGTGGTTCCTGCTGTCGGCTTGGCACCAACAGGCGTACGACATGTGCGTCTTGCATTTCTAAAATTTTTATTTTTACTATTTTTTATAGTTAATCACAAAATGAGGGTGTCTATTGATATCAAAATATTATGGTATTTTTAATCTTCTCTTAGTTCGCAAGATTTTTGCTACGACACAAACCTACTAGTATCTACCGTGGTTGCAACCACTGAATTTACTACCATGAAAAACATTTTCAGATGCAGGTATTTTTCATTTGCAAAGGCAGGTAGACCGACCACCTTAGGGTTTGTTTAGATGCACCTGTATTCACCTTAACCTACATGTATTCAAGTGGATTGAGGTGTAAATTCATTAATTTTCTAGCCCAATCTATATGAATACAAATGATTTCAGGTGGATACGAGTGCATCTAAGTAAAGCCTTAATGGTGCTAGTTGTTGATTAATAGAAATAGACATCTTAAGTTGCCTGTCTTTGTTAATAGTATTCAGAGATGTGGGCATCTCTATACTATACATTGTATTATAATTAGGTATAGGATATGTTATTGTTTATATTAACATTTTGAAATCATGTATTTAATATTTTGAGCCAAGTGATGTCAAATGGAATAGTTTCAACTACAAAATTTCAGATCTTGCCAAGCACTACAACTTTGGTATAGGGGTGTCTCTATCCAAGATTGTTTGAAATTTCACAATATGACAACTAAAAACAAATATTTGAGGCTAAATTATTTCAAATAAAAAAACATGTCGACTACAAAGATATATATCATGTCGATCACAACAAATTGTATTGACTAAGTCAACATTAAACATCGTTTAGAATATTTTGAATTTCAAAACATAAGAATTTCAAACACATATTTGAGACTCTAAACGACTTCAAATAAAAAATTTGTCAACTATAATGTTGTAAATTGTATTAACCTATTTGTAGATATAAATATTGATACTATTTTCAATAAATTTGATCGAACTTAAGAATGTTTGACTTATCTAAAACCTAGAATTGCATTCATTTTGGGAGTACAGTCATTTTTAAAAGCTGCATGTTTTGGGTTTTGGCTATGCATGTTTTTTTTAAGAAAAAGAATTCTTCATTTTGTCCCCCGCAAGACTTTTGCACCCAATCATATATAGTACTACAATATTCCAGCCTCCGGCTCATGAAGAGAAGATTTCATAAACGATAATACTGGCACACGTCCGTCCTGACGTGTTCCGTCCGGATGGCTCATTCCCAGGCCTGCCCAATGATTGGGGCCAATAGGCCTCCTCGGCCCCCACCTTCAGTATGACGCGGTTTCTCCAAAAACTAAAAAAACACATGGACGTTTTCCTTTCCCCACTGCTACACGCATGCGACCACCGCGGGTGCATCCACCGCGCTGGCCGCCCACCGCTGGCCTTCTTCAACGCGGCGGACTTCTCTAGCCACGGCCTTCTCATCTGGATGCCACACGCCCACTCCTTCTCACTGCTGCCGCATGCCCATCCCGCGCCGCTCACTCCCGCCCGCGGCCCGGCTGAGCCAAACCCGGTGCAACTAGCGATGGTGGTGGTGCTCGCACGGCGCCGGCTCCGACCCCGACGGTGGGAATCGCCTGGCCTCGTGCTTCCCCATGTTGCAAGCCCATGTTTCAAGTGTTTCAGATGTTTCGTAGGTATGTTCCAAGTGTTTTATGCGGATATTGCAAAAGTAGATTGAGATGTTGCATATGTTGCAATGATTGTACGTATATGTTGCAAGTGTCTGTTCCCATGTTTCATCTGTTTTTTCAGACGTATGTTGCAAGTGTGTTTATCTAGAGATTGTGCATGTTTCACACATATGTTGCAAGTGTTTTATCTAGATGTTGCACATGTTTGCATTTGTTTTTTTATGTGTTTTAGTCGCATGTTTTGAATGTTTTAGGTGTTTCGTACGTTTGTTGCAATTGTTTCATTTGGATGTTTCAAAAGTAGAATGGGATGTTGTGCATATTGCATTGTGAGCCACTTGCCTAACCAGGCTACTACAGCAGCTGAGGTGCCATGCATGGAGGGGAGCGGTGCAGCAGGAGTGGAGGGGTGCTGGAAGCAAGGAAATGTGGGGGAGTGGCGCGGGTAGGTCCCGCCTGTGCGTGCAGTAGGTGCAGGCGTGGGCGTCCGGACGCGCGGGGGGAGGGGGTCCGTCCAGATGCCTGGGCACTAGTGCTGCCATTTCATAAATCCCAAAAGTGGAGAGATCAAATAAACTAATGGCAAACTAAACACAAAAACTTCTATGAGACATGCACCCATGTTCAGTAAAAATCTCCATTGTCATAATCTCCATCACTTGACATATCTTTTTTAAATTGGGTTGAATGGCCTCCTTCTAGAATAAGTACTAGAACCGCATCTAGAAATCACCATGAAAATAACTTATAAATAAGAGTGTAACACTTTTTTGTGAAAGCCAACATCATTTCTTGTCTACCACATAGACTAAAAGATTCTACTTGCTCCCACTCGAATTTAAGATTTCAGCTTTGGGTCTATCAACGTTACACATGCTTTACACAGGAAGAAGTATATTATTGACCATTGAAGTATTTTCGAAGTTTGATTTAGTCCATCAACTCAAAAACTAAATATGCCTTCATTGGTTTCAACGGTGGTTTTGTCTCTATATGTATTTTCTAAATTAATAAAAATCTGGTTTAATATCTTAAAATATTACTAATCTCTTTTAAATCAGAAAAAACAATACCTAAATTTGTTTAAAAATGTATTTGTGCTCTATTTTAGTTACTTGTTGCTTATTTTTTCCTTTTCCTAGAGTTTTGTTTTTTATTGTCATCCATATTTAATTAACCTATCATTTTGTTGCTTGTTTTGTATTTTTTAATCTATAATAAATTATCTATGAACTTTTAGAGATCAAACAAAATTTATTACTTCTAGGAAATACATATGAGGTGAAACCACCTTTGAAACTAGCTAAAGGAAAAAATATTTTTGAAATACAATAAATAGAATAATTTTGAAATTTTCTAGATATTTTTTATTTTTCTAGAGCTAAGTCGAATTTCTGGAAGCTTATATAGAGATATTTTCATGAGCTCTAAAATTTTATTGGAATTCATTGTATCTCAATCTGTCTAATTCTTTTTTAGAATTTTAGAAGCTTAAAGGCAATCTTTGTGGTTTAATAACCCTATCAAATATTTACTAGATTTTTTAATAGAGAAGGACAAAACGGCTTTCAAAACCATTTTGAAACAGGTTAGTGAGGTACTTTGAATGGTTTTGAGAGTTTAAGGGTAATGTCTCTGATTTTAAAATTCAAGGATAGAAATCAGATTACCCCAATAGAAAGTAAAATGGACTTTTTTCAACGGTAATCCTAGCGCCCGGACGTCGCGCCCATGCCAAACCCTCTTGTCCCCGCGGGAATAGAATGGAACGTCGCTCCCTTCCCAAACCCGCCCGCCCCCCTCATCACCCCGTTCCCCCATCACGCCCACTGTCCCAAAAGCACGAAAACACTTCAAGTGCAACATCGCAAGATATGGAAAAACTATGTAGTGCAACATCAGAATTTGAATATTGCAACATGGAAAAAATTTGTAGTGCAATATTGAAAAATATGTAGTGTAACATTGAAAAACATGTACTGCAGCATCGAAAAAATATGTACCGCAATAACGAAAATTATGTACTGCAACATCGAAAAACATATATTGCAATATCAAAAAAATATGTACTGTAACATCGAAAATTATATGCTGCAACATAAAAATTGTGTACTGCAACATCTCAAGCAGTAGTACTGCAACATCATAAAAACTTCTATTGGAACGACCCCATTGCAACATTCGAAAATCATCTGTTGCAATACTGCAACATCATAAAAACTTCTATTGGAACGACCCCATTGCAACATTCGAAAATCATCTGTTGCAATATCCAAAAATCCCTATTGCAACACGGGAGAAATAGCAAAAAAAAAAGTGTACGAAACAGCCCTCAGAGCTTGCCAGAGGGAGGAGGAAATATGACCCCAAAGCTCGCTGGAACCCAAGCCACTGCCGCGTCTTTTAGATCTAGAGGAGGGGGAGGAGGAGGAGGAGGAGGATGGCTCAGATCTAGAGGAGGACCGACCTACCTCATCGGAGCTGTCGCCGTTGTCCTCGTCTCCGATTGGGGGAGCGGGAGCAAGGTCACTGGGGGCGCGGGGAAGCAGGTCGCAGAGGGGGGAGAGGGAGGGAGGGAGCGCCGACGGGCAAGCAGGGCGACCGATGCCTGGTGTCCGTGATAGCAGGCAGGCGGGTGGGCACGACAGCAGAATTGGAGCGCGAGCGCTACGGGAGTGCGGCTCATAGCAAGGATAAGGAGGAGCGAGGGAGTCAGCGTGCAGCACGTGTGGATTACTTTGGCGTTGGTCGGGTGCGTCTGTCCTGTCTGGACGCCCGCTGTATATCATTATCTTTTTTTCAATGCACCATGCCCCTAAAGTTTTAGCCCACGAGAAGTCGCTGTACCAGCTCATGGGTTGGAAACCAATAAGCTTTAGTCTGGTGCAACAACCAGGCCTCAATGTAACGATTGGTTCCAAGTGGACCATGCGTACATGGTTCACAAAAGGAAATTAAGCGCTGCTTTGCTCTGTTTAATACCATCAAGGCCCCAAATTGTAGAAAGTTGAAATATTTTGAATATATTAGTGTAAGGTCCAAATGGCTAGAGGGGAGTTGAATAGCCTATTTAAATTTTCTACAAGCTTTACTAAATAACAAGTTAGTAAATAAGATGGCGAAGCTCTTCTAGAACTAGCACAACTAATGTATGCAAGCCTCCTACACAATATTAGTAAACAACAAGGCTATAATCTATAGCTCACACCAACAACCTAAGTTACTAGGCTAATTACTCCTATGAGATAAGCTATTCTACTCAAGCTAAACAAGGCAAAGAACAATAAGTAAAGAAGAGAGCTTGAATAGATATACCAACGTTGATGAGAAGAGATATGTCCAATATACCAATCAATCTATGGGATCACATACACAAATAAAATCCTCAGCAATAAGATGACACAAGATTTTTTACCGAGGTTCACTTGCTTCCCGGCAAGCTACTCCTCGTTGTGGCGATGCACCCACTTAATGGATCGCGAGCTAATCAACTATCGAAGAGTTGAACCCTCAGCGGGTGCCGCACATCCACTCACAAGATGGGGATCCTCTAAGCCACGAGCTCCACTAGAGTAGCCAATTCGCGAACTTCCGCATGGAAGGCTCAAGAACCCTTCACAATCGCTTGGTGAGGCTCGAAACAATCTCTAATCACGAGCTCAACACCACCGCTGCTCCAAGCCATCTAGGGTGTCGGGAAACACCCAAGAGTAACAAGCAATCCGCAGCAAACTCAAGAATCAAGTGCCACTAGATGCAACTCTCAATGCAACGCACTTGAATCTCACTCAATCTCTCTAGAGTATGCAACCAAGCGAGGAGATGAGTGGGGGAAAGTTCTCTAGCTCAAAGTGTGCCTCAATATCTCAAACGTGCAAGCGAGAACCCCCAAGGGCCGTCCACCACTTATTTATAGCGAATGGAAAAGTCACTAGCCGTTATACCCCTGTCGAGGGCGATAGACGCGGCCACGCCAAGGCGACAGATGCTGCAAAGTCGCGTCCGTCGCACCTCTGTGCGCCACGTGTCCCCGCGCGCTCAAAGCCAACGGTCGAATTTGCCTTCGACAGACGCGTCCATCGCGCCTAAGACCCAGCGTCTGTCGACAGACGCGGTTCAGAGAGCCCTGCAACGCATGCGACTCAACAGACGCGTCCGACGCGCCAACACCAGACCCGGCCAGGTCTGTCGCGCACAACTCGCCTCCACTCGCTCTTGCGCCCGGCTGACGCCACTGTCGACAGACGCTGACGTCATGCATCCGTCGTGCGGCCACCACCGAGTCTGTCGCGCCACCACAGCAGGCCATCGCCAGGGTAAGCCTGTTGCTCCTGAGGACAGCGTTTGTCGCTTGTTAAACAGCGACGACCACCACCGCGACTTTGCCTCCGGTTCTCGCATCCAGCGCAATAGAAAATAGGCATTTCATTTCCCCGAGAACCTCAAACCCTCTTACTCATTTCCCCGAGAACCTCAAACCCCTCTCTACTGCTCAAACTCCGCCGCCTTCGCTAATGTGCCAACACCATCATGTGTATTTCATCATGTGCATGTGTGTTAGCATTTTCACAAACATTTTTTAATGCGTTATGTTAGCTCTCTTTACTAGACCCTAATGCATATGCTCAAGATGATGACCTTGTAGCACTTGATTCACGAGCTAACTATGATTGCCCCTCTTGATAGTCGGCTATCAATCCTAAACCCGGTCAATCACTTCTCTACTCATCTTTGACCGGCAAAAGCAAAACCCTATGGTTATACCTTTGCCTTGATTACTTTGTTCCATGTCTACCTTCTCATGCTTGATCACCTTGATCATCATTTCATGTGCATCTTCACTTCTTGTGATCTTGTGGCCATCACTCCATGCCACATGCTCCTTCATCACGTGTGTTGCTTATGCCTAACTTATTCTACTTGATACAATAGCATTAGCAACTTGGTGTCATTAAATACCTAAACCAAACTTGGGCTTTCAATTAGTACCAACATTTCGTTGCATTAGAAAAGGAAAAATGGAATTTTCAACAAAAAGGGAAATAGAATTATTCAAGCCCTTTTTCTTTTTCTTAGGCCACGTAATGGCAAGTTGGGCTTTGTTCTATTTCTCTCTATAGCTTATTAGGCCGTCCACAGTGTGACAGCGGTGCCTTGAAAAAAAAGGTCCTACATCGAGTAATTGGCATCGAATCCAACACAAGTTGGGCTTTGTTCTATTTCTCACTACAGCTTATTAGGCCGTCCACAGTGTGATAGTGGTGCCCGGAAAAAAGGGTCCTACAACGAGTAAATGGCATCGAATCTAGAAGTGCTGCAGTGTCCAAAAGACAAGCACGGAGCCAACTTTACATGTTGTGGGACCCGTGTGAAATAAAATACTGGTGCCCAAAATGTTAGTCTTCTTGCTTCACTAGGCTATGCCCAATCACGCACTACCAAGCCTGCTGCCGCCTATTTTCTATTGAGTTAGTGCCCAATCACGCACTACCAAGCCTGCTGCCGCCTATTTTCTATTGAGTTAGCACTGGTGCATCTACTTGCTTGGCTCTCAGATTTCTTGGCATTGGTAGAAATTGGCATCATCTCTTGCAATGTGACTAGTGATGCCTCAATCCTCTCTTTCCTCTGCGGCATCACTCAAGCAACACACTACAAAAGGCCTTAGTTTCTTTTCTCTCTCCAATAGTGCACTGTACGTTTTTTTTTGAGTGGCTTGGTCGCAGCGGGATCAAGGTGCTAGCCTGGCTGTAACAGAACCGTCCAAATTATAAGAACACAAGTTCAAAAACAATCGCCGAAACGATCAAATTCTCAAACTTGAGCCCATATAACTCCGGTAGTCCACGAAATCGCGAGGGATTTTAAACCAAACCGAGAGCAACCAGATCGTAATGATTCAACATAACACAACACTTGTTACAACAGTTCAAAAGTAAACTCATACATCGGAGTACAAATATTTTTATTACAAAACCAAAGTAAAGATTAGCGGAAGCAACATAATTTCTGAAACCATTTTAAGTCAAATACTGCCAGTACATAGTCACATCCTGCAAAAGCATACCAGAAGAGATACTACAGAGACCATGCCCATATGGTCTAGTCTTCACGCCCACAAGGCGAAGACAATACTTGCAGCAGCAAATATAAATCTGCTACCTGCAACAGGTGGGAATAAACCCTGAGTACGAGAAGGTACTCAGCTAGACTTACCTGTCAAAAACCAGAAACAAGGTGACACCAAGGATTATGCAAGGCTTTATAAGTGGGCTAGCTTGACTCATTTGCAGAAAAGCTTAATACAGATAAGTAACCAGTATATGCTTAAGTATCAAGTTGATCATCATTAACCTGATAACTAGATTAGCACCTGTACTAGAGCAATCACTTTATTAAGAGCAAACAATATTAACCATAGCAGGTATAATGAGGCTATCATCATCATTATCATCAATTCCAAACCATCATTATAATTAGTGTATCTACGCTGGAGATAACCAGTCAAGTTTCTCACTATCCGGGAGAGACGGCGACTCGAATCGATTCCAACTCAGCTGAGGGGGTATTCCTGACACTCACCCGGCAAACCCCGCTAAAGGCAGCCGTAGATAACCTTTGGTACAACTCAGGGTGGGCCCGAACAGCGCCGCGTTCTCGGCGATACCAGTGGCCAGGATGCTCAGGACTTTTAACTCACCTGCCCTTTGACCCTCTGGCTCCCTTCCGAGGCGACTTTCACTTTTCGACTTCGCAGCCTGAGTTGAGCTACTAGGCTTCGCGGTCGGCAACCTCAGGCCGGCCAGCTAAATGTCAGGCATGTGTTCAAAATGACATAGAAGGCTCCAGGTCTCGGTCCTTAATCGACACAGTCGGGGATAGATCCAGACCCAAGACCTCCATGCCTTGTTGCTTCACTATCGTCATCCCGCCCGGTCTCATTTCATTTTATTAACACATGGTTCACTTCCACGATAGCAAGTATAGCCAACCGTGACCTGATAAAGCCCTATATCTCGCAGGTGACAGGAAATCATCCGACTTCTACCGGTCTAATTTAGCAGGGCTAAGCATAGATACGATCCTGTCTACATAGGATTCAAGGTTCGAATTGCTGGACAAAGAGTGTTATCAATGCAGCAAGGGTTTCCAACCAACTCCTATCACGTAATGCAACAATACATATAACATGTATAGATAGATAATTGTTTTGAAAGTAGGAGGCTTATAATGCTCCGGGGCTTGCCTTAACCGAAAGAAGAGAGACCAAGGTTCGGCTTCAAGAACGATTCCCACGTCTTCTCCGGCTTCGTCGGACTGGACCTTCGGTTCTCGAACGGACTTCAACTTCGGGTTCCACGCCCAGCGGGACTTCGCTCGTAACACGATTCTCGGCACACCTATTGCATGTATATGCATCCAATGAATTTCATGTATGCATCCAAAAATGACATGATGATTTATGGACGTGCATGAATGATGTGAAGATGAATGCAATGACATTGCAACGTTGTAAGCACAAAACCAAGTTATGTGGTGCTCTATTCAAATCACTTCAAGCTTAGGTGAAAATTTCCTCTCTGGTATTAACACGTTTGAACACCTCTAAGAAACCATTAAGTGCCACAAGGTTAAGACTAAACACACACATAACAAGATTCCAGAAATTTAGTATTTACAACATATTATCAACAGTAGCTAAGAAAACTCACAGCTAGAGTTCTACCAATCCAAACGATCTGAAAGAGGACATTCTGGAAAGCTTATGAAATTGTCTACATTTCATTTATAAACATCTAAGCTGGATTTCATCATTTACCAAGTTAAAATAGCACATGTACAGAATCTGTTCTAAAAGACAGAGATCGCTTCCAAAACTGAACCCAACTTGGAACAGTGAAATTCTCAACAACTTTGCTATAGATCACCAGGCATGAAAACATCATTATCATAGGTTAATTCTCTTAACTAACAAATCTGTCCAGAAATGGCAGATTCACTAAATTAATAATTACTGATGATTCAAAAGCACAATTGGACCAAACCAAGTTTACCAACTTGTTGTGCATACCAAGGAAACATCAGAAAGTATAATGCCAACTTCTAAATAAATTATTTAATATTCTTTTATAATTTATTTAGTTAATTAGGTGATTAAAGAAACATATAGTAAAACTATATGAAAAAATCTACAAAAATTACAGTAGCCACCTAATGCTTCACATAGGCTACCATAAAAATTTCACTTCATTTTGCCAAGCATATATGGAGATATCAAAAATAATAGATGGCAGGTCTATTTCTAGCATAAATAGGAAACCCTATTGAAAAGTATCAAACAACAGATTTCATATTTTTCCTCGCATCTTTCTAACATAAGAACAACACTCACCAAGTTTCACCCTTACTGGATCTCTAGAAAAATTATGAAAATTCACACAAGATCCATTCAAGCAAACAAGATAATTATATAACTCCACCAAAACCCATCCAAATTGCATGAAAATTTAACCATAAGCTATTCCTGATATGATCAGTTCACTATAAAATTTTCATGCCATTTGGAGCTTCACAGAAAAAGATATCATTTTCTCCTTTTTCTACATGAATAAAAGATATAATTAATAACTATTTAATTCATCACAAAACATGACACATATTATATTTTTATAATAAACTAGACATTATGTAGAGCACACCAAAATTTAAAGTACCTTATTTGGACCTCTAGAACAGGAGATGTGAATATACAAATTTGAGTACAAAACAAACATTTGAAATAAATCAAATAAAACAAAACAGCAAGGGCAGCTCGGCCCGTGTCTGATGCGGCCCACGTCGGAACAGGGGGGGAAGACAGAGGAGGGGCGCCGCTGACAGCCGGGCCCCACCTGTCAAAGGCACTAGGGCAGGGGACGGCGGCTCGCCGCCGATTCCTCGACGACGGCGCGGCCTCCGGGGAAACCACGAGCACTGACGCGTTCTCCAGGTCACGCCGCGTCGGTTGGGGTGCTTGGTTGGGGCGCGGGGACACCGGGAGGTGCCAGCCGGCGGTAATGGCGGCGGCGACGGACGTGTTCGTTCCGGCCAAACCACGGCGAGAGGAAAGGCACCACCTAAGGACAGCCATCTATGGGACCTAGAGACCAGAGAACGAGAGGTGGGGAGGCGGAACAAGTTCTGGTGAAGGCTGACCAGTGAGCGTGGGTTCGCCGGAGGCGGTGACGGTGACGGCGGCGGAGAGGCCGAAACACGGTCAGACGGGTACAGCTGCCCCGGCGAGGAGGATAGGGAGGTAGAGCGGGGGATTGCGAAGCTGCAGGTGCACGGGATTGGAGCTTGCTGCCCTAGCGGAGGCACAGCACATGGCGAGGCGATGGCGGCAGCGGCAGCGCCCCAAGCCGCAGCGGCGGGCTCAGCGAGAAGAGAGGAAGAGAATGAGGGCAGCAACGACACTCTGGGATGGCTCCTGGCCTTGTTCACGCGAGCGTGAGCACGGCAGCGACGCGTAGCAGCCACGCGGCCATCAAGTCCTGCGCGCGGTCGGCCACGACGTGACGGAGTTCGACGTTTTGAACTCTGACGAACTGAAACGACTGAATGGAAGCCGATAGAGGTGACTGTCAGACCAAGTTTGGAGCTCAAGATCTCGCAAACGATTTCGAATTGGGCCAAGGTGTTAATTACAAAATTGTAGTTCTAAGTAAGATCTCCAAGTTTGTCAATAGGATCATGGACTGGTTTGGCTTAGTTAGTGAGATACAACGTCCCAAAGTAAGGCACACGAAAGCTGAACTGAGTTTCAGTTATTCCCCCGACTGAAACCCAATTTTTAAAGCACTCTAACTCATAAACCATTGGGAACTAGGTGATGGTGTTATTGGAAATATTGTAGAGCTATGTTAGGTCTCCAATTTTGTCAATATGGACTTGAGCTAGTTCGGCCTGTATTTAAAACTGTAGAGCCCTAAACTGGGGTACACTGAAACTGTAAGTCAGTACCCAAGACTTAGAAAATTTGCTAAGGGTTGAAACAACATGGAAACCTGACTTGTGGGCCCTGTTTGAGGATGTTCTAGCTATTTTCATGAGATGGTCATATTGAGACTTTTGTTCCTAATGAAATTTTCTACAACTTTGGTAAAGGGTGCACCTCCATGCAAGGTCTCTAGGTACCACTTTTAAATTGGTCAAAGCAGATCAGTGCTTTGGTCAAACTGGGGTCAAACCTAGTCCAATCAGATTTTGGTCAAAACATGAATATAGACCCTAGCTCATTTTGCTCCACTAACATATCAAAGATGTTTTCAAGCATAGATGCACATGAAATGACGATGCTTATGATAATGTCATGCCATGATCATGCATTATGAATGCATTATGAGGCTAACTAACACCAGGGGTGTTACACTGGCTAACGGGCCTGGGCCGCCGATGGCCGCCAGACCCAGACCAACAAGCTGGCGCAGCAGCTGCTGGGCCCAGCTGGGAAGGGTGCACGCCGGGTTGGACGACGAATTATAAGCAACAGAGTTCTTTTACTACCACATTTTTTTTGAGGAATATGTATTTAGTACCACATTGTCCGTGAAACTCAAATCGAACCGTCTGATAAACAATTACCATCATTCATGTCTCACCGCATGGTAGATGCGGAGAGCAATACTGATACAAACAATATTCAGATTCGGATGATGGTTGACACACTACATCATCGTGTGCATAGCTTTTTTGTTTTGCTATATATGTAACTACATAATTATAATAATTATATATTAAATGGGAAGTTTCATAATTGCGAAAGTACACATATATTTAAAAAGATTTGTGTTATTGATCTATATGAAATGAACTTTTGGGTAATGATAGCAAAGTTCAAAAGAATTTTTTCTATAAAAATCAACCTAGGTGGACTTGGGGCCATTAGGATACAAGGGCTAATTGTTAGGTAGCTAAAAGTTAGCTAAAACTAGTCCTAGTGCAATTTAAACAGGAGGGCTAATAGATGACTTAAACTTTTAGCTAAACCTCCAGCTAGTTGTTAGCCAACTAGCTGGCCAACCTTAACTAATAAGGAGTCATCTACAAATTGGACCTAGTGCAGCCAAACAGAAGGACTGAATAGGTGGGTTAAGTTTTTAGGCCAATTTTTACCTAGTTGTTAGCCAACTAGCTAGCCAATCTTAACTAATACGGCGTGGCTAGTGTCCGGGCATCCGGACGCTAACCCCCCGTCCAAACGCCCACGCCTGCCCCACCTATTGCGCACGGTGTTGCGCTTGCTGTGCTTCCTGCCTGCCCCGCGCCTGTTACCGTGCCTACCCGACATTCGTGCGCTCGTCAGGTAGGGTTTCCCTGACGAGCTCGAATTGCCACGGTGAAATGGAGGGAAGGGAAGGGAGGGGAGGTAGAGGAAAGGAAAGGCTGAGGCATGTCGCGTGAGGAAAGCGCAAGGTAGGAGCTGAAGCCCTGTGGCAAGACACTGTCTCCTAGCCACCGACGTCATTGCACCATGTGCAACATCAGATGTACTTTTGAAACATCCAGATGAACATTTGCATCATAAGTCTGAAACAGATGAAATACTTGAAATATGCTCTTGCAACATGCGGGTATAGGCATTGCAACATGTGCAACACCAAGATCTACTTTTAAAAGCATACAAATGAAACATTTACAACATATGACAGAAACACCTGAAACATAAGCTTACTACATGCGTATTTTGTCATTGCAACATCCTAGATATACTATTACAACATCCAGATGCAACACTGAAACAAAAATCTGAAACGACTAAAACAATTGAAACACAGTGTTTGCCTATAAGGCCACAGCCTACCTGGTGGGGAACTGTGGTAGATCGGCGAGGAGTACAGGGAGCGGATGGAGGCCAGCCTGGGGACGCTAGAGTGGCAATGATGAGCCTCAACCGAGCAGGGACCCCAGTCGGGCCGCTGCCCAGAGGGGCCCCACGAGGAGAGCCATCTCCCAGGCCGCCCCTGACGTCGTGGGCTGCTCTGATCCAGCACACTCGCCACCACCGACAGCACGTAGCCCATTGGAGTCAGCCGGGCATGCAGCGACGGCATGGGGGGACAGACACAACAGTGCAAGTGTGGGTAGGGGTGGGGGAGGAGATGGGGCGCGTGGCTCAGCGCAGGGGAATGGGAAGCCGTGGGTCGCCGGCAGGCGCGCGCGTCTCGGGCAGGAGTGAGCCGCGGGGAAAGACAGCCGTAAGGTGGGTACATGGGTGTGCGGCGTCCGGATAAGGACTGCTGGCACGAGCGAGCCGCGGAGAAGCGAGGCGGGTGTGTGGGCACGCGGCGTCCGGATAAGGACGGACGTCTGTGTCAAAGTATTATCATATTCAGCTCAACTAGTAACTAGTTGTAGCTCATCTAAGCAAGCCCTTGTATTGCTACTCCTGCCAAGAAAAATAATGTTTCAGATATGAACCTACTTATTACCTACAGCCTGCTAGTCATCAGGTAGGGTACATGGGTTACCTTTACTCTTTCGATCCACCAAGAAAACTGACCGCCTAATCACCATGTGCTCTTGCATTTGGTTTTGTGCTCTCCACTCCATTCGCCCTATTCGCTTCAACTTATCAGTCCGGCTTATCAGTCTTGGTACAGTGTTTTCTTATACAACAAAACAGCCACAGCCGGTTATCAGCGGCAAAAACCATCAAATCAGCTTCATCAACCAGTTAACAGCAGTACATACACGTACTATGCGCCACCGCCATCAGAGGACAGAGATTCAGAGATACCACAGCCACGCATCCTATGCAAGTATCCATTCTGCACACTGAATAATTGATAGACAGATCACACTTATTTATACAGCTCCCTGACGTACATGTCAATGTGACAATATATATGCATTATACAACCGTGTAGTGTAACACAAGCACGGCGCGCAGTTGTTGCATCTAGGAGTATTTGACAGCATATATATGATGGTGTATACAGTGTGCACCTGACGACTAACACGAACAAAATGCTGTACCGAACCGACAAGAGGAGGCCGGATCATCTAACGCTTCTCCCTGGGGAAGCCCAGGAGGGCAAGGATGAGGGTGATGAAGCTGCCGTTGAATTACAAGCATCCCTCCTGCAGGGACGTTCGCGACAAACTCCTCTTGCAGCTTGTTCTTGGTGAAAAGGTAGGCGGCGAGTGGCTTAGGCTTGGCGTTGATCAAGTCAAAGCTTTCCTCAATCTTTTCGAACTGGAAGCACAATTCCGAAAGAATCAGACCCTAATTGTAATGAGCTTGTTCGACTGCAACATCAAAACATCACAGAAATCAATATGTTGGATGAATTTTTTTTTGCCCGTCAAGTTAACATTTAAGAACCGAACTTTTAAATGAAGTATCATCGATGATCTACTCATGTAGTCATGTGTGGTGTGCAGGGTCGAGGCGTTCAAGCGCAGCACAGCACGGAGAGGCTGGTGAACGACGATCTGTCGTCAACGATTTCAAGGTCGGCGCACGAGAAGCTGGCGACCATGGAGGAGAGCGCTCCGACTCCGACCGTCTGCTGCAGGACAGCAGGACTCCGAGAGAGCATCCGCGATCGGGGCTCAGATCACCGACGCACGGGATATCTCGGAGCAACAGGCTCCAGCCCAAAATCCAAGTCTGGCCCAAATAGCGCAGCGGCAGATTAATCCCTTCTGTTTGTTTAATTAGTGCCACATTGTCCGTCCAGTCCTTATTGCACGAGCTAATGAACCACGATTGTCACAGCCTGAGCACGCACGGCAAGTGCGTAGAGCAATTACCAAACATGAATAGATAATTCCTGTCAAATGCCATCGGCCGGCTAGTGGTTGCCGCTGTCGGCTTGGCACCAACAGGCGTACGACATGTGCGTCCTGCATTTTTAAAATTTTTATTTTTACTATTTTTTATAGTTAATCACAAAATGAGGGTGTCTATTGATATCAAAATATTATGGTATTTTTAATCTCCTCTTAGTTCACAAGATTTTTGCTACGACACAAACCTACTAGTATCGACCTTGGTTGCAACCACTGAATTTACTACCATGAAAAACATTTTCTGATGCAGGTATTTTTCATTTGCAAAGGCAGGTAGACCGACCACCTTAGGGTTTGTTTAGATGCACCTGTATTCACCTTAATCTATGCGTATTCAAGTGGATTCAGGTGTAAATTCATTAATTTTCTAGCCCAATCTATATGAATACAAATGATTTCAGGTGGATACGAGTGTATCTAAGTAAAGCCTTAATGGTGTTAGTTGTTGATTAATAAAAATAGACATCTTAAGTTGCCTGTCTTTGTTAATAGTATTCAGAGATGTGGGCATGCACCTCTATACTATACATTATATTATAATTAGGTATAGAATATGTTATTGTTTATATTAACATTTTGAAATCATGTATTTAATATTTTGACCCAAGTGATGTCAAATGGAATAGTTTCAACTACAAAATTTCAGATCTTGTCAAGCACTACAACTTTGGTATAGGGGTGTCTCTATCCAAGATTGTTTGAAATTTCAAAATATGACAACTAAAAACAAATATTTGAGGCTAAATTATTTCAAATAAAAACTTGTCGACTACAAAGATGTATATCATGTAGATCACTACAAATTGTATTGACTAAGTCAACATTCAGCGTCGTTTAGAATATTTTGAATTTCAAAACATAAGAATTTCAAACACATATTTGAGACTCTAAACGACTTCAAATAAAAAAATTTGTCAACTATAATGTTGTAAATTGTATTAATCTATTTGTAGATGTAAATATTGATACTATTTCCAATAGATTTGATCCAACTTAAGAATGTTTGACTTATCTAAAACCTAGAATTGCATTCATTTTCGGAGTATGGTCATTTTTAAAAGCTGCATGTTTTGAGTTTTAGCTATGCATGCTTTTTTAAGAAAAAGAATTATTCATTTTGTCCCCTGCAAGACTTTTGCACCCAACTATATATAGTATTACAATATTCCAGCCTCCAGCTCATGAAGAGAAGATTTCATATACGATAATACTGGCACGTGGCGTCCGTTGTGGCGTGTTCCGTCCGGACGGCTCGTTCCTAGGCCTACCTAATGATCGGGCCCAATAGGCCTCCTCCGTCCCACCTTCAGTATGATGCGGTTTCTCAAAAAAAAACACTAGGACGTTTTTCTTTCCCCACTGCTGCACGCATGCGACCGCCGCGGGTGCATCCACCGCGCTGCCCGCCCACTGCTGGCCTTCTCCAACGCGGCGGCCTTGTCTAGCCGTGGCCTTCTCATCTCGATGCCGTGCACCCACTCCATCTCGCTGCTGCCGCATGCCCATCCTGCGCCGCTTGCTCCCGCCTGTGGCCCAGCAGAGCCAAAGCCGGTGCAACTAGCGACGGTGGTGGTGCTCGCGCGGCGCCGGCTCCGACCCCGACGGTTGGAATCTCCTGGCCCCGTGCTTCCCCATGTTGCAAGCCTATGTTTCAAGTGTTTCAGATGTTTCATAGGTATGTTTCAAGTGTTTCGTGCGGATGTTGCAAAAGTAGATCGAGATGTTGCATATGTTGCTATGATTGTACGTATATGTTGCAAGTGTTTGTTCCCCATGTTTCATCTATTTTTTCAGACGTATGTTGCAAGTGTGTTTATCTAGATGTTGTGCATGTTTCACACATATGTTGCAAGTGTTTTATCCGGATGTTGCACATGTTTGCAATTGTTTTTCATATGTTTTAGTCGCATGTTTTGAATGTTTTAGATGTTTCGTACGTTTGTTGCAATTGTTTCATTTGGATGTTTCAAAAGTAGAATGGGGTGTTGTGCATATTGTATTGTGAGCCACTTGCCTCACCAGGCTACTACAGCTGCTGAGGCGCTGTGCATCCTTTTCCTCACTTATGAAAATAACATGTGTGAATGTTACCTTTAATTTTCACCATCTGAACTGCCTTCACTTCTTTAATTTTTGTTATCAAAAAACCTTACCGCGAACAGCATTTTCCTTTTGCAACAAATCAGCATAAGCTAAATTTCAGCGAAACGAATAAGTGATCCTCGGTTGTCTTAGGGCGATTAGTTAACAGGTCGAGTGGCCCACGATACATAAGCCAGCAAGGGCCCGAACGACCGAGACCTAGCTGATCCAAAAAAACCAGGCCAAACGTTAAGACCAAAGTCAGCCACGACCTCTTCATCAGACTTAGCCGCACGACGTTCAAGAAGCTCATGACATCTCCACCGTCCCGACCCTTGGGATATATTGAAAATATTTCTATTAAGATCTACGGTGCCAAGCTTGGCGCCATAGGTCGTGGCGCCAAATCCTACCATGTCATGGCCACGCAACCCCATACCATGACGCTCAGCGTCATGATCTACATCGCCGACTCCAAGAGTCTAAATTCGGGATTTCGACGCCAAGTGGTGTGAACATGGATTTTTTACAGTGTCTGTTGTAATTTTTGTAGGCACAATCTGTAATTTTTTGATCCAAGGGAAAAACTCCATAGACAACTATAAACCTGGCAATCCAATACGTTGGAATAAAAACAATTAAAAAGTTATAATTTTTTTCTATAGTCAAACTGAGACAAACAATTTAATATATTAATCACAAGAGGACAAATACAATTTGACTGTGGCACATGGCCATCATGTCATCTGATGTAACTCAAATTTTCAGACAGCTGATCTTTAGAAAAGGTGCAAAAACAATCTAACTTATGCCTAAAATTTCCGCAGCAAAGCAACACACAGGTATTCACCATTTGTCAAAAAAAAACGCACAGGTGTTCACAGACAAATTTAGGCGCCTCTGATTGGTTTCAAAGGTAGCTTTGCCCTTGCCCACCACGATCTGTCGTCAACGATTTCAAGGTCAGCGCACGAGAAGCTGGTGCCTGGCGACCATGGAGGAGAGCGCTCTGACTCCGACCGTCTGCTGCAGGACAGCAGGACTCCGAGAGACGGAGAGAGCATCCGCGATTGGGGCCCAGATCAGCGACGCACGGGATATCTCGGAGCAGTCGAGCGAGATCGCGGCTGCGCAGGCGGAGCTCCAGGCCGGGCTGGCCGCGTGAGGGTGCGCGGTGGACGCCGGCATGGCGCGGGTGGAGGCGACTTACTGCAGCCTCGGCGACGGGATGAACATGGCAACAGGCTCAGGTAAACTGGACCAGAGGAATTGTTTCCAGCCCTAAATGCTAGTCTGACCCAAACAGCCTGCGGCAGATTAATCCCTTCCGTTTGTTTAATTAGTGCCACATTGTCCGTCCAGTCCTTATTGCACGAGCTAATAAACCGCGATTGTCACAGCCTTAGCACGCACGGCAAGTGCGTAGAGCAATTACCAAACATGAATAGATAATTCCTGTCAAATGCCATGGGCCGGCCAGTGGTTCCCGCTGTCGGCTTGGCACCAACAGGCGTACGACATGTGCGTCTTGCATTTTAAAACTTTTTATTTTTACTATTTATTATAGTTAATCACAAAATGAGAGAATATATTTTATTATCTTATATAAACTTATATGCACTGTTGTATCTATATTATATATATTATAATAATAATAATAATAATAATAATAATAATAATAATAATAATAATCTATACCTTAATAATAAAGAGGTAAAATTTCCGCCAAATATTTTCTTCCACCTCTTTTTCTTCCACTCCGGGTTCTATTCCAGTACGGTTGTCTTTCGGTCTAAATCTAAAAGCGTGATATGGAGTCCGATTCCAAAATGTATTTTTAAGGTAACCTAGTCCAACTAAAAAATCAAAAGAGTAGGAATATAATCTAATATTAAACCTCAACAAGTATATTTTTTTCTGTTTTTCCAGAAACCTTGAGACTGTGTGCGTTAGGAAGAAGGGTGAGTTCTGGTCAGTCACAATTTTTTTTGATTTCCGAGCCCCTTGTCAGACGGAATGTTTTCTATTTCCTTTTCCTATTTAGATTTGTTTTGATTTCTTTCTCTCTTTTTCTCCGATTCCACTTACGTTTAGTCATGCTTTCTTTTTTTTCCATTCTGTTTTCATTATTTTTCACATCACATTCAACTAAGCGTCACATGTTTCCATTATATTATTTTTACTTTTCATGGTCAACTAAATGTTAATGTGAAAATAGAAACAAGTATATAAATAATGATAATAAAAGTAAAGAATAAAAACAACACAATATATAGGTTTCGAACTCCTAACTTTTCACTAACAAATAAATATTTCTACAACTAAATTACTAATGTATTTTTTATTAAACACAAACTCATATTATTATATCCCGATCCAGTCGTTAGGCCAACTAAATAAATGTGCATCTTGTATGTATGCACCAGTGCAATCCTCGACAATGGAACGATGTGAAAAATCGAAAGAGACATTTTGTTATAATCATCAGACATACTAACATAATTTTTTTGTCATGTCGAAACACGGATGAATGCATGAGACATGAACAAAATATACACACATGGGACGGTGTGATATTAAGTGGGGGAAAGAATCAAGAATGATGCCCTTCAAGTAAAAGATGCTAAGAACCCGGGAAAATCCTCCTACACTAATCAACAACGGCATCACCATCATTTGTGCTACCGCCTGCTGCGGCGCGATGTCCATCGCCACAGTTCTCTTTGAATGAGAACATGAATGACGCCTCGCCTATACTACCATGCGAGAGCCGCCGATCCAGTGCCATGGTTTCCAAACTCTACACTAGGTGACGGCCGAGCTCCGGGATGATGAGCTCCATAGTTGCCGCCACACCGAGCTAGACCGAGAGGAGCCATGGTGGCCACGCGCAACGGGCTCACCAGGGCCCGTAGCATGTAGCACACCGAGGAGTGGCGTGATGACTTGGCGCTCAGGCACGTCTTGGCGATGATGGCCACTGCCCACACCTCCTCTAAGTGGTTCTCATCCAGTAGGAGCGGTGGGTCTATGATGTCAGCTATGCTCGTTCGGTCGCCACCATTGATGTGGTTCAACATGTTTTTTATGAAACAAGAGGGGTTCGCATCCCTACTGAGCTTTATTAAAATTTTTAAAAAGATGTACAGGTTCTCCACATACAAAGCTCAACAAACAAAATAGGTAACAAAGAAAATCAACAAGATTACACAAAAACTTTTAGCCATAAATCTATATGAGGATGTAGCCGATGTCTGGAAAGCCATTCTTTCCGAGGCCACATCATTTCATCTGCTGATGCCAAAGTTGCTGGTCATGACCTCTATCAGCAGCTTGCGGAAGCACAGGACGATGTAGGAACAAGTGGCAGGTGGACGTGTCATTTTGCAAGGTCATAAATGAGAAATTTAAAAAAAACTCCTATCCATGGGCAAAGCCCTCATTTGTTCTAAATGGCTTTGTCCACATTTCTTCTGTAATAATAGTAAAATAATATGAGGGCTTTGTCCATCGATAAAACTTCTATCCATCGACAAAGCCCCCATATTATTTTAAAAACATCTATCTATGGATAGAAGTTTTTAAAATTTTTGACACTAGAGCGTTTCTGTCCTCCGAATTTACCATTAAAATTTGGTAGCCTTTTTTTCTCCCGTTGCATCGCACGGGCATATTTACTAGTAATAATAAAGAGGCAAAATTTCAGGTCTTTTTTCGTCCATCTATTTTTTCGTTCACCTCCCCCTAACTACCGGTAGTCGACTCATATGACCTAGATAGTTATAATAGCTAAGAATCCTAATTCTAATCCAAATAGATCTCTTCGATTTTGAGTAATTTAAATAGGAATCCTAATTTAACACTTTTTGTTTGAAAAATCGGCTTTTATATTTTTCCAAACTGTTTTTGCGTGAAACCGTTTTTTCCCGTCTTTCTCCCATGTAATGTACGTGATGGTTTGTGTTTATGTTTTGCAACTATTTTTTTTCTTGTAGCTGATTCCGATTTAGAGGAAATAATAGTGTAGATATAAAATAGAAAAAATAGGATATCAATCTGAGAGAAGCCTCGGTCACCAGGCCATTGCGAACGTGGTGTCTATAAGTCCATATCCGATTCCACACCCATCGATCAATTCTTTGTTTTGGTTTTTGATATTTCTCTTATAGTTCTAGGATTTCTGATTTTGTTTTCGAATCTGATATTACTAGCCATGGCCAAGTCGGTGCTGCACCTACACGTTTCTGCTTGTTTGGCTGGGCAATAATGTAGACTAAAAAATTGCACATTTCCATCTATATGCGTGTATATATTGTATATATATAAGAAATACTATCCACCCTATATCTATATAACTAAAAAAATGGGATAAAAAAGGAAGAGGAGCTCAAAAAATGCGATCAAAAGGAAATACCATCCACTATTTTCCAAATTGCATGATTAAAGTGGTTTACATGCTTCAATAACTAGAACTCTTATTTATTTATGTTAAAAAACCTAGGGGTCCACCAACAACAAATTTTATTTTCAATCAAAAACTACACGAGTAATTTGGTGGTGAATTTTTCTTAGAAAAGAGTCTATGGCTAAAAGACTCATAATGCTACATTTATTATTTTTATGTTAATTTATTATGAAAAAACCCAAAACTACCTAAGCGGATAAACAAATTAAAGCACAGACGAGTAGGGAAAATTATAGAATCACGGATACTAGGTACCATTTTCTCGTTATTGTTTTCTTTAAATATTAGATAGTTTTCTCTCCTGTTGCAATGCACGGAGACTTTTGCTAGTCAAATTTAAAGTACAATTTTGATAGTTTTTTTTTCATTGTAAAGCATATGCATATGTTTCAAGGAGTTAGGACCGCTTGGCTGTAATAGCAGCTTCGGCAGAGCCGTATCAAACAGATCGGGAGGAGGATTTTTTTGCGCATGCAAGAGGAGCTATAGTCATTTTTTTGTGTAGAAGCCAGAGCTGTGATT
This sequence comes from Saccharum spontaneum, assembly GCA_022457205.1. Classification (NCBI taxonomy): domain Eukaryota; kingdom Viridiplantae; phylum Streptophyta; class Magnoliopsida; order Poales; family Poaceae; genus Saccharum; species Saccharum spontaneum. Next base: position 18,748,538 of record CM039595.1, on the reverse strand, counting down.
TGCCTTTGCCTCAGTTCTTTCGAATGAGTACTTCGGGAAATGTCAAACAGGCCCTTAATAGTCGACGTATCAAGGACTGGTCTATTCTCATCACTACTGGATCCGCCGCCTTTGCCGAGTGCCGGCCGCACCCGGCAAAGGCACCTTTGCCGTTAGCAAAGGCTTTGCCGAGTGCGGCTCTCAGCAAAGCCCACTTGGCAAAGAAGTGCTCGGCAAAGGCGGCTTTGCCAAGTGCCACGTGGTAGGCACTCGGCAAAGGTAACGGGCGCCGTTAACCTGACGACACCCTTTGCCGAGTGCCGACGTGGCAGGCACTCGGCAAAAGCAATTTTTTTAAAAAAAATTCTTTACTGAGTGCTGACGTGTCAGGCACTCGGCAAAGGTTTTTTTTTGAAAAATTCTTTGCCGAGTGCCACGTGGGGCACTCGGCAAAGATTTTATTTTATTTTTTTAAAAAAAGCCTTTGCCCACTTTGCCGAGGTGTTCACAGACAAATTTATGCGCCTCTGATTGCTTTCAAAGGTAGCTTTGCCCGCTACAGTGCCATTGCCATGAAGTATCATCGATGATCTACTCATGTGTGGTGTGCAGGGTCGAGGCGTTCAAGCGCAGCACAGCACGGAGAGGCTGGTGAACGACGATCTGTTGTCAACGATTTCAAGGTCGGCGCACGCGAAGATGACGCCTGGCGACCATGGAGGAGAGCGCTCCGACTCCGACCGTCTGCTGCAGGACAGCAGGACTCCGAGAGAGCATCCGCGATCGGGGCCCAGATCACCGACGCACGGGATATCTCGGAGCAGTCGAGCGAGATGGCGGCATGATGGCGCGGGTGGAGGCCTGTCCTACCGCATGCCTCGGCGACGGGATGAACATGGCAACAGGCTCAGGTAAACTGGACCAGAAGAATTGTCGCCGGCACAAAATCCAAGTCTAGCCCAAATAGGGCGGCGGCAGATTAATCCCTTGTATTTGTTTAGTGCCACATTGCCCGGCCAACCCTTATTGCACCAGCGAATAAACTGCGATTGTGACAGCATGAGCACGCGCGGCAAGCGCGTAGAGCAATTACCAAACATGGATAGACAATGCTGATCAAATTGCTGCCACCGGCCAGTGGTTCGAGAATAAGGTTTCCCACTGGTCTGCTTGGCCCCACAGGCGCACGACATGTGCGTCTTGCTTTTTAGAATTTTTATTATTTGTTATTATTGTTAGTCACAAAATGAGAGAATATTTTATTATCTTATATATAAACTTATATACGCTGTAGTGTCTATTGATCTCAAAATATTATGATATTTTTATTCTTCTCTTTTTTGAAAGCTTTTTATTCTGCTCTTAGTTCAGAAGATTTTTGCTACGACACAAACCTACTATAATAATTTGCAAAGTCAGGTAGAACAACCACTAATTTGCAAAGTTAGGTAAACCAACCACCTTAGGGCTTGTTTGGATGCACCTGTATTTACCTTAATCTATGTGTATTCAAGTGGATTGAGATGGAAATTCATTAGTTTTCCACCCCAATCTAATATCAATACATATGGTTTCATGTGGATACGAGTGCATCTAGATAAAACTGTAATGGTGTTGGTCGTTGATTAGTAGAAATGAACGCCTTAAGTTGTCTGTCTTTGTTAATAGTATTACAGACGTGGGCACCTCTATACTATACATTAAATTATAATTAAATATTGTTTATTTTAAAATTTTGTAATCGTGTATTGAATATTTTGACTTCTAAATAATCTCAATTGGAAAAGTTTCAACTACAAAATTTTAGATCTTGTCCAGCTGTACAACATTGGTATAAAGGGTGTTTGTACACGATACTCACAGAATAATCGATAAACTCGTTGCAACATTGTACATTTCTAGAAATGATAAGGCAAAAAAGTTCCTGCAAAATATAAAAAAGTTGTCAGAATAATTCAAAAAAATTGCAATATGGCTGCCACAGAATCTGCGCACTTTTTGTTGGTCTTTATCGTCTTTGTGCTGCCCCTTACCACACATAGTGGGCCACAAGATCCTACACCTTCTGCTATTTGTTTCATATCATCATGTTTGTTCATTGTCCATATCATCATGTGTGTTCATTGTCCTTTCCTCTTATGGTGTCCATTGCTCCATGCTCATTGTCTGCCTCTAAGGCCAATCATAGTGGGGATTTTATGTTACCAACGTACTCATATTTTGGAAACAGTGCAGAAGAGTTTCAACCCCATGAAACTATCTCTACACCCATAAAACTTCTATCATCTCTCTCTTCATCAATATAATGGCATGTCAACATATTTAATGTGCATGAAACCCACATTGAGATTAGCCTAACGACTAGTGTGGAGAATGGAAGAAATTCAAGCGGTGGTGAGTAAATGAGCGGACAATAAATGATAAACAATTTTATAGAGAGATGGGATTGGAAAAATCAATAAAATTATGTTGTCCTATATAAATGAACTATATATTATGAAAGTATTGCTTGTAATGAATTTAATTGTGTCGTAAACCTATGTAAAATATCAGATATTTGTGGTCAAATTTGAAAAAAATGACTTAGAACAAACCTAAAATGCCTTCAAATTTTCTAATAGAGTTAGTTTATAGTACCAGGCATTATCAATATATACATGTGATAGTTGCAACATAAAGCCATATTTTGCCACGGTCATGTAGTATCACCGCTCGACTAGTAAAAATAGGTTTCGACAATCAATAAGTAATTTATTTTAGTCCAATGAAAGTAAGACAAGAACTAAATGTTTGATGTGACTCATGACACAATAATTTAAAAGTACTCCCTCTGTCCAGAATACATGACGTTCTAGCATTCAAATGATCTCATACTCCCTCTGTCTCTATTTAAATGTTGTTTCCGGTTTTCATGCCACAAGTTTGACTCTATTTGTAGAAAATACGTGCAACATTTTTATCTTCAAATTTTTTTTTCAAAAAACTAGATTCAAAGATCTATCCAATGATACCAATTATGTACTATAAATATTAATATTTTTTAATATATATTTTGTTAAAGTTGTTTCTCGGAAAGCGAAAGCGACAAATATTTAGGAACGGAGGGAGTAGATCCCACCCGATCCGTTCATCCATCAAATCGTTGTCCTCTGCTGGTAGAGTGAAAATGTGACATCGGCTTGGGAGGTGCATCTGGAAATGTGAAAAGCTGGTCCACTGGATGGTAAAGCATCTTCAAGAGTTTGTTAAAATTTACTTGGTAAATATAGTGATTTGGTAACTTGCTAAAATATATGGCAAGTGAAAAAAATAGATTCTCTCCAAAAGTTTGCCATTTGGACTTGGTAAAATAAGAAGAGGTCCGCTAAGCGAATGAAGAGCCCCGTTAAGAAACGAAGAGTCCCGCTAAAAAACGAAGAGCCCTGCTTAAATACGCACGCGAAGCCGGATGCGCGAGCGATGCGCCCTCGCGCTCAGCGCGCAAATATGCGCGTGGAGGGGGGAGATTTGCCAAGTTGATAAAATTTGCCAAGTTGGATGCCAAACTGTTGGAGCATAATTTTTTCTGTTTTGCCAAAAATAGATGGATGCTAAGTTGATTTGGCAAACTCTTGAAGATGCTAATGAGCATATCAACTCAAATGCACAGCAGTGTCATCATAAGTTTGTAGGGGTAGTCAGGTCTTTTACCTTAAACCTTCGTGGATGCTATATTTGCTACAACGTCTTTTACTGCAGGACACAGAGAGTAGAAACTAGCTCATGACATAAGAATCCAAAGAGGGTCAACAAAACTACAAGAGCAATAAAAGCTAACTGCACGTCACGCGTCCGTATAAAGACACGTCCATGCGCCCTTATGGGTCGTCCAATGCAACCATACCTGCGTCTGAGCATTTCACGATTAAACAAGGCTAGAAGTACATTATGTGAAGTTGAAATGGAAAGAAATGAATTTGGATTATATTTTAATTGAAATACGTTAAGAAGGATGGAAATTGATGACTGAAACATGGAAACTTATTAAAGAAAGAGACAACATGATTATTTATTCCTAAGAACATCAGGAGATGTTTTGTAAAATCTCCTTCCTCCTTGGGAATTGAGATGGCCGGCCATGGGCCCATGGCCATTAGAGAAGTGGCCGAGGAGGGAAGAAATGGCATGGCCGGGGCTCGGCTCGGCTCGGCCGGCATCCAACCAGCGCTGGCAGCGCGAGGGGTAGGGGGAAGGGCCCGGCTGTGCAAGCCTACGCAAGGCGGTGCATGTGTTGGGGTCGGATCAGGCGTATTCGGGCGGTCTACTGGGCTTTTGAAAATCATCCCACCACACAAACTGAACCAGAAGAATTGTTCAAACCCCAAAAATCCAAGTCTCGCCCCAATAGCGCGGTGGCAAATTAATCCTTTCTATTTGTTTATTAGTACCACATTGTCCAGCCAATCAATAGCGCACCAGCTAATAAACTCCAATTGTGACAGCCTGAGCACGCGCGGCAAGCGTGTAGAGCAACTACTCAAAGATTACCCAAAGTTTTCTCGTGAAAAAATTGCTACGGCCGGCCAGAGGTTTCCCACTACCGGCTTAGCACCACAGGCGTACGACATGTGCGCCTAGCTTTTTATTAAATTTTTATTATTCACTTTATTGTTAGTCACAAAATGGGAGAACATTTATTATCTTATTATACTAACTTATACACACTGTAGTGTCTATTGATCTCAAAACATTATGATATTTTTATTCTTCTCATATTTGATTTTTTTACTACGGCACAAACCTAGTAAACTACCGTGGTTGCAACCACTGAATTTACTACAATGAAAAGCATTTCATTTGCAGGTTTTTTTTACAGCCAGGTAGGCTGATCATCATAGGACTTGGTTGAGTGCGCTCATATTTATGTCAATCTATGTGCGTTGAAGTGGACTGATGTGAAAATTAGTTAATTTTCCACGCCAATTCACATTAATTCATATGGTTTGAGGTGGATACCAATGCATCTCAACAAGGCCTTAACAGTGTTAATCATTTATTGATAGAAACGGACATCTTAAGTTGTCTGGTTCTGTTAATATTATTAACACTCCCTAAGAGAGGCGCCTCTACACTATACATTTAATTATAATTAGGTGCAGGATAACATTTTGTAATCATGTATTGAATATTTTGACCTCTAAATGATTAGGTTTCAACTACAAAATTTTATATATTGTAAAGCACTACAACTTTAGTACAGGGGTTGTCTCCATCCAAAATTGTTCAAAAAATTGAATTTCAAAATATGACAATTAGAAATGAATATTTAAAACTCTAAATTTCATTTGTTTTAGAGGTAAGTTTCAACTGTTTCATACGGATGTTGTAAAAGTAGATTGGGATGTTGCATATGTTGCAATGGTTGTACACGTATGTTGCAAGCGTCTGTCCCCAATGTTTCATCTGTTTTTTTCATATATATATGTTGCAGACGTGTTTATCTGGATGTTGCATATGTTTCACACATATGTTGCAAGTGTTTTAGCTGGATGTTGCGTATGTTCGCAATAGTTTTCAATTGTTTTTGCAAGTGTTTCATCTGTTTTTTGTGTATGTTGTAAGCGTTGTATCTGGATGTGTTTGAAAATATATCGGAGGTTGCACATGGGATGCATGTAGAAACAGGGAGGGGCGTGAGCGGTCCCTACACGAGCGACGTACGGGCGGTGTGGGCCTCGCGTGGGCGCGGGTGACGCAGGTGCGGTTGAGCGACGTCCGGGCGGCGTGGGGCCACATGTGGACGTGCAAGCATACGTCCCGACGTCTATGTGGCTCCTGTTTGGATGCACTTTGGCCAAGTCCACTTAGGTTGGTTTTTATAGACAAATTCCTTTTCAATTTCGTTATCAATACCTAAAATTTCGCAAAGACCAATAACACAGGCCTTTTTCAAATATATATATATGTACTTTCACAATTATGAAACTTCTAGTTTAATTTAATATATATATATATAATTATTATATTATGTATTTACGATAGTTGGTAGCAAAATAAAATAGCTATACACAGCATGTAGTGTGTTAATCATCATTCGAATATTGTTTGTATGAGTGTTGCTGCCCACATTTACCACGTGGTGAGACACAGATGAAGGTAATAGTTTATCAGCCGGTCTGCTTTGAGTTTCACGAACAATGTGGTACTACCTCCTTCTCTAAAAGAATACAATTGTAGCACAGTATCACGTTTTAGTACCTCAAGTTTAAGTTTGACTAATTATAGATAAAAAATATCCATGTTTATAATACCAAATAAATACCATCAGATTAAATACGAAATGTATTTTCATAATATATTAATTAAAAGGCATAACTATGAACATTATTCATTAAAAAAACTTGGTCAAATATGAACCATTTTTCGTGGCACGTAACCCATAGTTACATTCTTTTCAGGACAGAGGTAGTATTAAATACAGATTCCTCGAAAAAAAAAAACGTTGGTACTACTAAACAACTTGCATAATTCGTCACCTACCCCGGCGTGCACGCTTCGTCCACTTGGGCCTAACTGTCAGTTGCCAGCTGGGCTGGTATGGCCCAGCAGCAGCTGCGCCAGCTAGTTGGTCTGGGCTGGTGGCCATTGGCGGCCCAGGCCCGTTAGCCAGGTTAGCGGCTTGAGCACGCTGCGACCAAGCCAACCATTGCACAGTGGCATACTGGCCTACGGGGCAACTGACCTGCCATTGGTCGGTTAAGTTTAGAAACTAAGGGTCTGATCGGTATGCTTCTAAAAATTTGTCATACCAATGATTTGGCAAACCATGATTTTGGTTAGTATTTAGTTTCCTGTCAAAACTTACTAAACTCTCATATTTGGCTTTGTCAAATCTATGGTATTTTTTTGCCCAACTTTTGGTTTGCCAAATCTTTGGCACGGCAAATTTTGGATGTCAACTAAGCAAGCCCTAAGCCGGAGAGAGAGAGACAGAACAGGCCTAACTTGTCCTTACGTGGCCTAAGGAAAGGGGAAAAGGTTTGAATAATTCTATTTTCCTTTTCATTGAGAGGCTATTTTCCTTTTCTAATACAACGAAATGCTGCTACTAATAATATATTGAAAATATTTGTACTAAGATCTTTGGCGCCAAGCTCGGCACCATAGGTCGCGGAGCCAAACCCTGACACGTCACTACCATGCCAACAGCCACGCAATCCCATACCACGACGCTCAGTGCCATGATCTACGGCGCCGACTCCTAGAGTTGAAAGTCAGGATTTTGACACCAAGGGCTATAAACATGGATTTTAGATAGTGTCTGCTTTAATTTTTATAGGCATAATCTATAATTTTTTGGAACCGAAAAAAAAACTCCATAGACAACTATAAACCTGGCAAAAACTAATATATTGGCATAAAAACAATTAAAAAGTTATAATATTTTTCTATAGTCAAACAAAGGCCAAAAAATTAATATATTATAACACAAAGACAATTTACAAATTATAAACAAATGACAAGAGGACAAATACAATGTGACTGTGGCACATGGCCAGCATGTCGTCTGATGTAACTCAAATTTTCAGACAGCTGACCTTTAGAAAAGGTGCCAAAACAATCTAACTTATGCCTAAAATTTCCGCAGCAAAGCAACACACAGGTATTCACCATTTGTCAAAAAAAAACACAGGTATCACCAGACAAATTTAGTTGCCTTTGATTGGTTTCAAAGGTAGCTTTGCCTGCCACAGTGCCACTACCATGAAGTATCATCGATGATCTACTCATGTGTGGTGCAGGGCCGAGGCGTTCAAGCGCAGCACAGTACGGAGAGGCTGGTGAACGACGATCTGTCGTTAACGATTTCAGGGTCGGCGCAGGAGAAGCTGGCGACCATGGAGGAGAGTGCTCCGACTCCACGGGATATCTCGGAGAAGTCGAGCCGGTGGACGCGTGTCCTACCGCAGCCTCGGCGACGGGATGCACATGGCAACAGGCTCAGGTAAACTGGGCCAGAAGAATTGTTGCATGCCAGCCCAAAACCCAAGTCTGGCCTAAACAGCGCGGCGGCAGATTAATTAATCCCTTGTATTTGTTTAGTGCCACATAGTCCGGGCAATCCTTATTGCACGAGCTAATGAACTGCGATTGTGACAGCCTGAGCACGCGTGGCAAGCGCGTAGAGCTATTACAAACATGAATAGACAATTCTGATCAAATTGCTGCCACCGGCCAGTGGTTCGAGAATAAGGTTTCCCACTGGTCGCCCTGGCCCCACAGGCGCATGACATGTGCGTCTTGCTTTTTAAAATAATAATAATAATAATAATAATAATAATAATAATAATAATAATAATAATAATAATAATAATAATTATTATTATTATTATTATTATTATTATTATTAATTATTATTATTATTAGCAAAAGTGCCCGTGCGTTGCAACAGAAGAAAAAACTATCTAATATTTACGGGAAACAAAGACATGAATAGTATATTTTTATTTATGTTTTGCTTTTTCTATAAAGTTTAACAAACTTGTCTCTATATCTCTCTTTTTCTATGTTGTCCTCAGAATTTAGACACAATTTTTCTTGCTTTTGTACTTACGTCTTCCATCACTATGCCATCTTTCTCGGCAATTCTTGCAGCTACTGCTACCATCTTACTCAGGTGATTGCCAGCATGCGCACGTCAATGATGTAGCCACGGAAGTAGCGACGTTGTCACCAGGCGGACTTGGGACAATGCCGTATCCAGTGGCGGCGAGGCATGTATAGTCGAACGCGTTATCACATTACCCTCTTCATTCTGGGTTGGATTAGAAAGAGGGCGACGGGATTTGCTTGGGACACAGTATTCATCCTGTAATCTGCGACGCTTTGGTCGACATGTGCTACTGGGGCCGAGGTGCACGCACTGCACGCAGACCAGCCCGTATTAGGAAACTCCATGGTCGGATGCAAATTTATGTACACACGCAATCCAAACTGAAGTCAAGGCTGGAGGCAAATCCGGACTCTCACATGTACGCACTTAAATAAAGTTGGACTCATACGGACGTAGACATCCATCACGAATTAGTTAAGAAAGACCAGACCAAAACAAATGAACCAAAAAAAGAGGAGAAAATTTTGCCTCTTTATTATTACTAGCAAATATGCCCGTGCGTTGCAACGGGATAAAATAAGCTATCAAATATACAGGAAAAATGAGAACATAAATGGTAATATTCATTTATGAAATTTAAAAGATAAAATTTTGTTTTATGATGACCACGGCATCTAATGTTTGCGATAATAGAACAATGTCCTATTAAATTTATAATATCCTATTATGTTTTAAGTTTGATGAAATATAAATTTGATAGATTTTTTCTCCTGTGTAGAACATGAAAATATTTATTCATAAATATATTATAGCTTTAATTTTTATACTATTATGCGTTGCTACATTTAAATATCGAGTTCTGTGACGTTCTTTGATGACCCATAAAAATATGTAGCTCAAGTCAATAAAGAATTAGTTGTCGATATATCAAGTGGTGATCTATGTTATAACTTTAATTTTCATACTATTATGCGTTGCTACATTTTAATATCGAGTTATGTGACTTTCTTTGATGACCCATAAAAATATGTAGCTCAAGTCGATAAAGAATTAGTTGTCGATATATCTAGTGGTGATCTATCCGCTGACGATCATGATGAGAGACCTCGTTCGGGATTGCATTAGTGCATACGTATATGTATAGCCTGAAGATGTATTTTTTTAGGTTGTAATGAACTACAAACTGCTCAATGTTTTAGTTCAGGTTTAAATAGTTCGAACATCCGCTGAACAAATTCTAATAAGATAGGTTTTATTTTTAATCAAAATTGTATCAATTTTTTTATTGTGAAAATCTTTATTTTAAGACATAGTAAAGGATCAAGAGTTCAAACATCTATTATGATTGATTTTATTCTTTTTTGTTTTTAATATTTATGGAAAGAAACCTAAATTCCAGAGTGGGGCTCAGACTTGGGAAAATTTTTTACAAAAATGCTGAGGAAGGAATCGAACACTGGGACAAACCAAAACAAATCCTCATGCCGACGCTAGGGCAGACGACAAAAAGAGAGCTTAAAAACGATCACGCTTGAATGCCAAAAAAAATGCTCACCCTGGTGTTGCGATGGATAGAAAAAAAATGTGATGAATAAAACGGTCACACTCGACAGTCGGATGGAGAGAGAGAGAAAGTGTGCCGAAGTGAGAAATGCTCACGCTGATGTTCGGACGGAGGAGGCACCGAGAGACCTGCCGCTCGACGCTGTTGTCGACCGTGTGCCCGATGTAATATTATTGCGTCGATGATGCCAAGGATGACATAATGTCAATCTTTGCCATACACGTAGACGTAGTATTCTACTCCAAAGTCTCCAAGCGGTGATGATACAATGCATATGGTGCACACACGTACTCCCTCCGTCCCAAAATAAGTGTTCATCTCACATTTCAAGGAGTTACAAGTATCAAGTTTGACTGAATTTATGTAAAATAATATTAACATTTGTATCTCTAAATAATTTAGCTATGAAAATATATGACGCGATTAATCTAATGATGTTTATTTAGTATCATAATCATTAATGTTTTTTATAATATTTGATCAAATTTAAAGGTGTTTGACTCCTCAAAATGCATGACGTGTGCTTATTTGAGGACGGAGGAAGTATACTGACAAGAGGTGAGGCAAGAGCATTCTTGGATCTGACGGTAGCGTGGAAGAAGTACTGCACCCGCACACTGTGTCGAAGAGCAGCCTGGGCCGGCCGGGTCGCTCCAAGCGTCGTGCCCTTCGTCGCCCAGTCCGTCTCGGTCAGCACCGCCATCGCGCCCTGCCGTATAGATATATAGGACTATGTAGTATGTACAGATCGGAGACTACGTAGTATGTACAGATCGGATCTTTTCCCTGTGAGTTTTTTTTCCGTTTTTTTCCTTAATAAAGAGTAGTCCGTTCCACCTTTTTCAGTAGGGACCCACGCAGAGAAGGGCAGAGCGATTAATTTACGCACACGTCCGGTTTGTGAGCACATAACTCAGACTCTGATCCGTGTTCGATCTAGAAAAGTACAAACGACAGACAGAAAAAAAAAAGCGGAAACAAAAAAACCACATAAATTTTCTCTTTTAAATATTATGTATAGACTAGTAAGCATGTCCGTGCGTTGTAACGAGATTTATGTCCTGCATTATATGTTCTAATAATATATTTTGAAATTAGACTCTCTAACGTGTTAGACGTGCGCTGCTCTAACTTGTATGAGTATACGATGTCATTCCAAACGGGACACCAGTTAAGACTTTAATATATAATTCATCACTCCAATTTTATTTTAGGATCCAAACTCCACATTGTTTCTGAACACGCTGCTCTAACTTATGTAGGAGATAGGAAAGTGACAAGCCACATAAGCACTTTGTACTTCAGTGTTGCTAGGTTAATACTTTTTTTATTCATAATTTTATGTGTAGACAACAGGGCTTAATAAAGTAATAATATGTACATAACAAAACCATAAATATTCATAGGATATGTTTGTGATTTGTGAATTTGGGGGGCATAATTTATTTGGACCTTTACTCTGTTTTCTCATATAAAAAATAACTTTTAATCTTGTCCCCAAAAAATACCTTTTTATCAGACCAGATAGATGAGACAATATGGTGTCAAGCACATAAAAAGTATTAGCGGATGTGAGTTACCCTTTTTCATTCCATTTCATTGAACTTGGCGTCCGTGGAGGTGTAGACATCTGCTCAGACTTCTGCATCTCCTAGCACTGCTTTCCATCCCTGACAGACTGACAGTAAGCTTCTAGTTCCTCCTCTCCATGACGTTTCTTCCTCTACCTTAACCAGCAAAGTCTATCACTTGTGAATCCATCCAACACTACACCGAGGTGCTTGATCGGCTTCTCCACTGCTACCGCACACCACATGTTGGATAATGACAGCTGAAAATAAGAAATAGTAACTTCATTAGCCGAATCAAGAGGAGATTAGTTCAAGAAATTCTAGAGAAGATAATACGTACGTGGCACCACCTATTCCACATCTTTCTATTGCATATATCCACACGTGTCTTCTCCCCTCGGTTCCTCCTCTTCCTGCACCATATATCCAACCAATGTCACATCTTCCTCTCCTGTTCATTTGTTCCTTCTTTCAGAACACTCCCGTTGGTGGATAGCCGGATAGGTTTCCGCCCATACACGCATACTTTGTCTCCATTCCCATCGCTTCCGGTGGTAGCCACGACCCCGACGAGGCGCGGCTTCTCCTGCGACAGGCGAGGCGAGGTCGCGGCAGCTCCTTTTCTAGGCGTGGCAAGCTCGGCAAGGCACCTGCTCCTTCCTGTCGTGGCCCGACGCGAGGCCCCGATGTAGTTCGTCCGCCGGTGGCAGCCGCTCTTCCCCGGCGCGGCCCGACGCGGTTCCTCCGTGCGGTTGCGGCAGCTCCCTTCCCGGCACGGCCCGACTCGATGCCCCGATGCGGTTCCTCCGCCGGTCACGGCCGCTCATCCCCGGCACCTGGCCTGTGAGCGCAGAGGCGGCGCACAAGCGGACATGGGAGGCGGCATGGGTGCCTCGGGCGGCTTGGAGGCTCGACCCTGTCTGGTGTCGTTTTGATTTGATATTGATATACGTTCATGTATATTAGCCATGTTGGGATCTAGCACGGGTGGAGGTGATATTGTTTTGATTCGATTCGATTCCATGTGTTTTTTTATGGGATTGAAACTCCTGGTCATGTAGGACTCATCTCTCGTGCAGCAAAGTTCATGTACCATACGTTAAGAAATTTGTATTCGATTCGGTCGTCCATGCTGGTGGAGACCAAATCGTTTTATTCTCTTTTTACAAGAAGGGGCCGGACCAAACCAAAATCAGGGGGTGAGAAATTTTGCTTCTTTATTATTAGGTATAGATATAGATTAGGGATAGATTATTATTATTATTATTATTATTATTATTATTATTATTATTATTATTATTATTATTATTATTATTATTATTATTATTATTATTATTTATAGCAAATATGTCCATGCGTTGCAACAGGATTTATATTTTGTGTCATTTGTTCTAATGCACTTTAGAATAAGACTCCTTACGCTAGTTGGACATATATTGTGCTACCTAACTTGTGTCGAATGAGTACGGCTCATGAGTTAGAGACAACTAAGTAATTATGATTTTAATCTCTTCCATAAGAAAGGGGGAACGACTTATAATTTGCGACAGAGAGATTATTAACATAATGTTCTAATCTGTCAACCCTTGATAAATCTAATGCTGCCTATTTCAATTTTCAACGTGACCCTCTCTTTGGAAAAAACAGATAGGCAAAGATATGAGAGAGATAACCCCCCACTCTACCTCGTATATATGAAAAAATACAATAAAGTAGAATATAAGTGCTTATGAATTATTACATAAATAGACAGAAGAGATGTTCGTGCAACTTGCAAATTATGCCTTTTTTATTAAAAAAAAGTGTGTTGTTTGTTGCAAATCGCAGTAACTCCAATATCAGTAGTAAATAAAATCTTCATAAAAAGAAAATGAAAACTAAATACAATATATAGATTCAATCAAAACACATGTCCATTTTCCTACAGAAAAGCAATACCTCGAGTTGTTTGGTCTCAATTTTGTCCATGGTTATCTCGATTTGGTTTTTATTTGTTCTGGTTTCCTCGTTGCTGCGTTAATTTTGTCTCAATCCGGTCCGTGGTGGTCTCGATTTGTAGCATACCATACGTGCTTGTGTTGCCTGCGCGGATTGTTGGGGGGAGTCATAGGCGGAGGCGTTGCTTGCATGCTTAAACAGAGGCATGTGTATGTGACGGAGAGCAGGCAAGCGAGGGCAATTGGGCTGACTCTCTCTCGCGGGGAGAGGCCAGACGGAACCACGCGAGGTGTCTGGGGACGGCGGCGCTGCATGTGGACGGAATAGAAGAAGGAAAGTATGGGCTGAATGCGACTCCAAATAGAATTTGGTCCGACATGAGTCCGAGCAAGTTAAGGCCAATATCTTGTAGATGATTGGGCTGGACGAAAATCTAAAGTGACCAGAAATTTTGTTTTTTTATTATTAAGGATAGATTATTATTGTTAGTCATAAAATGAGAGAATATTTTATTATCTTATATAAAAAACTTATATACACTGTAGTGTCTATTGATCTCAAAATATTATGATATTTTATTCTTCTCTTAGTTCAAAAGATTTTTCTTACGACACAAAAATGTCCGTGCGTTGCAACGGGATCATAATTCATTATGTTGCAGGCGGTACGAATATGGTTGTACAACATAGCCGCACGCGAGACACTATGGCTACAACAGGCTCGAACCTGCGGCCACGACACCACGTGCGCACGGTGTCACTGACCATGGACCCTAGTGCTCATGCGGGAGACCAGAAGTGGCCATCGCAACACGTATGTAGTGTCTTTAGGTAGCCTTGGACGGAACTGTGGCAGCACGTGTGGCATAGATAAGCGTCTTGTTGGTTCCATGGAGGCAACCCAGTGCACAAGCATGTGCGGGAGACCAGAAGTGGCCATCGCAACACGCACGCAGTGTCTTTAGGTAGCCTTGGACAGAACTGTGACAGCACGTGTGGCCTGTATAAGCGCCTTGTTGGTTCCCTCGAGGCGACCCAGTGCACAAGCATGCTGGCGATGTATGCTCTGGAGATGGTGTCTTTGATGCGACTTGGCTTTCAGTAGCCCTTAATACATTGGAACGCCAGGAAGACTGACGCGTAGTGGCCAATGACGCACTACCTCGATTACAAGACGTTGTTCGTCTGCCAGCTGCTCCACATGTCATGCTTTTAATTGTCCTCCTCCTTTGCTTAGGCTCGTACCAATTTGCCTTGTTCCCTGGTGAGTGTGCAAAGTGTGCCATCGTCGAACGCCACGTTTACAAGGAGGGACACCTCGGCGTTCCTGCAGAGCCACGGGTAGACACAACATAGTCTCCCAAGACGAGCCCCGTGTCATGGCAGAGCTACTCCAATGGCCTTGACATGACACCCTGCTGTCGGCATCGTCCATCGTTAAAGACAACCAGGTCAAGCGCCCTACAGAATCCCGTGACGACCTCGATCTGGCCACCAACGTTCGACTCCTAAGCAATGATGATGTCGCCTAGGCAAAAGGTGCTCCAATCGATGATGCGGAGGCCGCCGCAGGCTGCGAGCACATTGCCGTTTGTGCGGCGCACGCCACGCTTGTTGTCTGGCATGCGCACCACGACGTTGTGCTGGTCATGGTCGTGCTCATGCCCGCCACCTTTTCTCTTCAATGTCACGAGGTCATATCAGTACAACTAAAGCCCAAAATTCCAAGACCAGTCAAATAGCAAGATTATGGGCGCAGCAGCGACAAACCTAATTAGGATTTGGAAAATCACATGTATATGAATATTTATATTTTATACATTATAATACCTTATCAAATTATTCGGGCTTCTAAGTGCATATGTGCATGTGTATGACTGTATACATGTTTACGAACTACGTGCATGCAAGTGAAATTAACACGCGCAGGCCAACAACAGAGATTAGAGTAGACAGACTCACTCGTCAGTCCCCGCATCACCTCTATCCACGGCGTGAAGTTGGTTTGGACTTTGTATGGGGCATAGAACTATTTCGGATTCCTGGCAAGGAGGCACGAGGACGACCTGGCGCACACATGAGAATCGTTTGGACGAAAGGTCTTCATATTTTTTAGGTGTATAAGTAACAAATTAGGATTCCTACTCTATACTAGTCTAGACGCGAGCTATTCTAACTTCTATGTAAATAAAGAAAGTAGACCAAAATAAAGAACATAGCTCTTATCCTTTTCTATTTGATTATTAAGAGTTCTATTTAGAGTACTCAGGGTTTGAGGAATCTATTTAGATTAGGATTCCTACTCCATATTGGTCTAGACTCGAGCTATTCTAACTCGTATGAGCACGGGTTATATATACATACGTCCGGACAAAAGAAACTCTCCATTGTTCGGTAGTTAGAGGGAGACGAACAAAAAAAATAGATGGACGAAAAAAAGAGCCTGAAATTTTGCCTCTTTATTGTTAGGTATAGATTATGGATAGATTATTATTGTTAGTCACAAAATGAGAGAATATTTTATTATCTTATATAAAAAAACATAAATACACTGTAGTGTCTATTGATCTCAAAATATTATGATATTTTATTTCTCTCTTAGTTCAGAAGATTTTTCCTACGACACCGACCTACTAGTACCGTGGTTGCAACCACTGAATTTACTACAATGAAAAAACATTTGCAGATGCAGGTATTTATTTTTATTTGCAAAGGCATGTAGACCGACCACCTTAGGGCTTATTTGGATGCATCTATATTCATCTTAATGTACGTGTCTTCAAGTGGAGGTGGAAGTTCATTAATTTTCCACCCCAATGTATATCAATACATATGGTTTCAAGTGGATACAGGCGCATCTAAATAAAAGCTTTAATGGTGTTAGCCATTGATTAATAGAAATGGAATTGTTAAGTTGTCTATCTTTGTTAATAGTATTCAAAGACGTGGGCAGATATACTATCCATTAAATTATAATATAGGATTTTGTTGTTTATATTAACATTTAATAATCATGTACTGAATATTTTGACCTCTAAATGATCTTAAATGGAAAAGTTTCAACTACAATTTTTAGATCTCTTCAAACAATACAACTTCAGTATAGGAGTGTCTCTGTCGGAGATTGTTTGAAGTTTCAGAATATGACAACTGAAAACAAACATTTGAGACTAAAAGATTTCAGATAAAAAAAACTTGTCGACTACAAAGTTGAATATCATGTCAATCACTACAAATATGGTATTTAGAAATCTTAAATTTGAATTTGAAACACATTGTTGGGACTTTTAACGACTTCAAATAAAAAAATTGACAACTATAAAGTTGTAAATTGTATTAACCTATTTGTAAATATCAATATTGATACTATTTTCTATAAATTTGATCAAACTTAAGAATGTTTGACTTATCTAAACCCAGAATTGCATTCATTTTGGGATAGGGGATAGAGGGAATACTCTCATTTAAAAAAGTTGCATGTTTTAGGGTTTAGCTATGCATTTTTTTTAAGAAAAAAAATTCTTCATTTTGTCCTCCGCAAAACTTCATCATGATGAAACCCCGCTCTTAAACATTGTCAGTGAGATGTGATAATCATGTGAATTTTGCATATCTGTTGCATTCTTCAGACCACGATAAAAAAAAACTGAAATCGTTCATGTACACAATGCTCATCATGACGAAGAAGTGACCAAAAAACTGATCTCAACTAAGACTTTACACATACTACTATGATCCGATGAAGGATTCCAGGTTCACGAATGACAAAGAAACTGGAAGTGACCGCGCGCAGGCTACAATATAAAATAATTTCTAGATAAGCGGCAGCGCGTATATATGGGAAAGCAAACTGACTAATATGATAAAACCATCACTGCCCAGCCACCGCGGACCGCATCTACCTATTGGCGTCGTCCATGATCTTGTTGAGGACAGAGAGGATCCGGTTGATGCTTCAAAACGCCTGCCTCGCCGGGCGTCGATGCCGTCGACGACGCTGACCCACGACAGCCACGGGATGCAATCGCTGATGCAGAAGCGGAAGGAGCCCAGCATGAGCACGCTCTCCTCTACCGGCGTGTCCAGTCCTGCCCGCATCCCGCATCATTGTGAAGTCGCCGAGGAGCTTGCTGATGTGCACAATGCTAGCGCCAGCGATGTCGTGGCGGTGCCGCTCCACTCTTCGGAGGAGCCACTCCGCCTCCTGCTCCCGATCCTCGTCGGCATGGACCTATGATGGCGCGGCTCTGCGGCCAGCAGCCACACGCACGAAGGTCGAAAGTTTGTGGAGGGCTGTGAACCGCTGACGAAGCCATCTGGTCGCTGGATGTGACAATAAATAGTCTTGATGCATGTCATGACTGCCCAGTTGAAATGACAGAGGAACTGATGGTGGCATGGAGAAGCAAAGAGACACGGCGCAATACTTGATGTCGGCGGCGGAATACATGATGATGGGAGGGAGAAGCCAAGAGACAGGTCACGTTTAATCTGCTAATGGAGATTTCGGTGGGCCCGTGCGATGACGTGGCTTCACAAAATCGCAGGAAAATTCTATAGTGGGTCTCTCCTATTTAGGTATATTTAGGTATAGTAGATTACAAAGTTCCAGCCTCCGGATCATGAAGAGAGGCTTTCATAAATCCCAAAAGTGGAGAGATCAAATAAACTAATGGCAAACTAAACACAAAACCTTCTATGAGAAATGCACCCATGTTCAGTAAAAATCTACATTGTCATAATCTCCATTACTTGACATGTCCTTTTCAAATTGGGTTGAATGGCCTCCTTCTAGAGTAAGTACTTGAACCGTGTCTAGAAGTCACCATGAAAATAACTTATAAATAAGAGTGTAACACTTTTTGCGAAAGCCAACATCATTTCTTGTGTAGCACATAGACTAAAAGATTCTACCTGCTCCCACTCGAATTTATGATTTCAGCTTTGGGTCCACTTGTTGTAACCATGTCAAAAAAAATCAATCATTTGTTGGTGGTTGCAAGCCAAAAGCTACGTTAACACTCCTCAAAACAAATCATGCTACATCACACCCAAAAAAACAAATGTTGGATGGCTTCTTTGTTGGCACAAAAACAACGCTGTTCATCTCCCCTCAAATTTTGTTTTAGGAGATTGAATTTTGTTAAATCACCCCTTGCCCGGACTTGTCCTGCCTGTCGCGGCCGCCTGCACCGCATTAGGTCGCCGCGCCGCCCACCCATTTGTGCTGAAAGCGTATGTTGCAAACATATGTTTCAAGCGTTTCCGATGTTTCAGAGCTTTGTTTCAAGTGTTTCATATATGAACGTTGAAAAAGTAGATCCGGATATTGCATATGTTGCAATGGCTATACAAGTGTCTATTCAAAATGTTTCATCTACTTTAGACGTATGATGCAAGTGTTTTATCTGAATGTTGCATATATTACATGGCTATATAGATATGTTGCAAGCATATGTTTAAAATATTTCATATATTTGAGACATATATTGCAGCAAACGTTTCATGTTACAAGTGTTTCATGAGCAGGTGCATGAAGCAGGCATGGTGGGTCCGTCATGTTGCAAGTGTTTCATGTAACTTCAGCCTGAAATTTCTTCAGCAATGCAACGCACAGATATTCACCAGACAAATTTAGGCGCCCTTGATTGGTGTCAAAGGTGGTTTTGCCTGCCACCACCATGAAGTATCGTCGATGATCTACTCATGTGGTCCTGGCCCGAGGCGTTCAAGCGCAGCACAGCACGGAGAGACGGGTGAACGACGTTCTGTCGTCGACGACGTCCAGGTCGGCGCACGAGAAGCTGGAGACCATGGAATGGAGGAGCACTCCGACTCCGACCGTCTGCTGCAGGACAGCAGGACTCCGACTCCGAGAGAGCATCCGCGATCGGGGCTCAGATCACCGACGCACAGGATACCTCGGAGCAGTCGAGCGAGATCGCGGCCGCGCAGGCGGAGCTCCAGGCCGGGCTGGCCGCGTGAGGGGGCGCGCGTGGTGGACGCCGGCATGGCGCGGGTGGAGGCGTGTCCTACCGCAGCCTCGGCGACGGGATGAATATGGCAACCGGCTCAGGTACGGCCGGTCCAAGTCTGGCCCATACAGCGCGGCGGCAGATTAAATCCTTCCGTTTGTTTAATTAGTGCCACATTGTCCGTCCAGTCCTTGTTACACAGCTAATAAACTGCGATGTCAAAGCCTGAGCACGCGCGGCAAGCGCCTAGAGCAATTACCAAACATGAATCATAATTCCTGTCAAATGCCACCGGCCGGCCAGTGGTTCCTGCTGTCGGCTTGGCACCAACAGGCGTACGACATGTGCGTCTTGCATTTTAAAATTTTTATTTTTACTATTTATTATATTTATTAGTCACAAAATGAGGGTGTCTATTGATCTCAAAATATTATGACATTTTTAATCTTTTCTTAGTTCAGAAGATTTTTGCTACGACACAAACCTACTGGTATCTACCGTGGTTGCAACCACTGAATTTACTACCGTGAAAAACATTTTCTGATGCAAGTATTTTTTTATCTTTATATCTCTTATAAAGTAAAACCCCACTACCATATTTTTCTGTAATTTGGTGAAGCCATGTCACCTAAGGGCCCTACTTAAGCACTAAGATCATTCTTTAATTAATCCAGGTACCATCCATACATCCATCGACATGTCCGTCTCCTGTACGATTTTCCCTTTGGTCCGGTAGTCTCCTCATCTCCTGTAACGGAGACTAATACCATGGCAATCTTTGCAGACCAATGGTCTTTGAGAGAGTGACTGCTGGCTTTCTGTTGGCATTCCACATCCCACCGCTCTTTTCCTGTGCTATAAAACCAGTCAAAGTTCACGTACAATATTGTGCCAGTTTGTGCTATACTTCTCTCGCTTTTGTTGAGATTAATTAGAATAATTAATTATTGATCAATTACTGTAATTCCCGCAATTAGCATGTGCTAATTACGGATCAAGCCTAGCAACCGTATAGGCCCCCTGGGCACCAACAGGCACCGTTTCCCTGTCTGACTGACAATGGAAACTGCCTCATGTATATATACATTTACTGTTTATCAATCAAGGATACAGAGATCATTCGATCCATTCCATCCACAGTTTTTTCAACACGTTATCACGCACTGCTTTCCGCTGTCGCTAGTAGACCGAGAGTTGGAAGGAAGTTCACCGGGAAACTCGCCGGAACTTCGCCGGAACTTCGCCACTACAGCCCAAGGTAGAAGATGGCCAACCCCGCACATTCCATGAACGCCATGGTCGACGCGGTCACCGATGCCGTCGAAGCTGCCATCGTCCGTGGCAACAGCCACACTGGAGGCGTACGTCGCTTCATCCTCCAGGGCGCCATCCGCCGCGTCCTCCATGACATCAACGACCGCCGCATCGCTCCTCGCCGTTTCTACGGCAATGGACCGAACGCCGGCGGCCGTCCGACAACGCGATGCCCAGTGCCTCGTTCATCGAGGCTCCAGTACGCCCCCGGCATTTGCCCTCGCCACGGCCCGGCGATGTTCATCCGCCGTGTTGGGGCAACGCCGGAGTCCCCGCCGATGTCGTCATCGCTGCTGAGGCCATCGACAAACCTGCTGCCGCCACCACCACCACTGCCGTCGGACGCGCTCGCGCTGCCATGGAACAGAGGCGGTGGCTCCATGGCCGGGCGCTGTGGCGCCCCTCCACCCACAAGCAGCAACGACGCGGCGGCGTGGCCTCCCGGCTTCGCCTACGACATCGACGCCGTCTTCACGCCGATGCCAGCGCTTCCTCCGATTGGACCTCCTCCGAATCGCGGCCGCTCTACACTGATGTGGCGGTGGCCCGCTCGACGCCACGTCTCCCGCCCAGAAACGCCATTGGAGCAGGTTTCGCCTCTTCCTCCGTCGAGGGGGAGGCGGTTCCCTACCGCTGATGCATCTTTGGGGGACCCAGTAGGGGCGCCACCGCCGGTCCCGGCAAGTTGCGATGGCCCTCGTGGCCGAAGCTCGCCAGGGACGAGTGGGACACGCCCTGCCGGCTGGCCTCCATGGCCGGAGAGAGGGCATGGGCCCTGATCCGCCATAGGAGGAGAACGGGGGGAGGAGGAGGCACCACAAGACGGTGAGCACCATCGGCGGCGGTTTGGCCGGCGGCTGGACGGCGCGGCGGCGGCGGCGGCGGCGGCGGCGGCGGCTGAGCGGCGGCGCTTGGGCGAACGGCAGCTGGCGGTTGGAGGCCGGGGTGGTTAGGGTTCCAAACCCTAACCGCCGGCTTTATAGCCGTGGCGGCTGGGTTGGGCCAGCTGGGCCGCTGGCCTTGCTGCTTTGGCGGCGGGCCTGGGCCTGGCTGGCTTGGCTGGGCCGCGTGCCTGGCTGGCTGCAGGGCCGCGCGCTCGGCTGGCTGCTGGGCTGCCCTTGGCTGGCCTGCTTTGCATAGTTTGCTTTTCTTTTTCTTATTTCTATTTCAGCAGTAATTTAGTTTTATTAGCATATATGATTTGCTAGTTAATTTCTGCAAAAACATCAGATATTTGTATTGGTTGTTGTTGCTCTGTACTGCTGGATCATGACATTGTAAATATATTGTGGTTTGTTTATATTATTATTATGCAATGTCTTTTATCTCTATCATTTTACTGGAGTATGTGGTGCACCCAATCACAATCTGCATCACATACATATTACATTTGTGACTTGATAATTCTGTTTTTGGCTATGTTGGTACACCCAAACCCTCTATTTGTACCAACATATTCGTTGCATTTGTAATTTTATGATAGAATTGGGTATGTTGGTGCCTCAAACCACAATTTTTGCACCACAAATAAGTTAAATTTGCAAGTAGACTTAGTTGCAATTTAACTATGCCATCTATAGAATTAGAAACCTTTAATTACTATAGATTTGAAGTCGCAATATATATATCTTGTTTATTTTAGTTAAATAACACAAGGTGATAGAGTATATGGCATTGGCTGCGTTTAATTCCTTGTGAATTATTCTGCCCTGAGACCGTGCCATAGCAGTGATTAAATCACTCATTGCTGAGAGGTCTACATCATGTTTCTGAGAAACTTGATGATTACCTACACCGTGTTTTTACGCAAAATAAAGGTTTTGGATTGCTATTTTCATCATATTATTTTGGTATTACACTAGATAGTAGAGTCCTAAGCAAAGGCTGCATTTAATTCACGTGTGAATTATCTTGCCCAGAGACTGTGCTTAGGCAGCAAAATTTTTGCCTACTATAAGATCTACTCTTTGTCTTTGACATAGGGACTATCCGTCTTGTGTTTATCCAAATTTTATGATGAATTTCGTTGTATGGTCCACACAACTTTGTGATTACCTACAACAATCCAAAACTATGATAAGATATCAATTCTAAAAATATTGCATTTAATATTACAACATTAACATGTTGATTTTAATTTACCATGTGGTAAATTAATTAATCCATAGCTGTCCACGTAGGAGATCATGGCCTGAGTTTGACGAACTCGCATTAGACGGTAGCAATTACCCTACTTGGGCTTCTTATATCAAGATAGCACTTGCCTCTCGTAGTCTGTCGGCTACAATTCAGGAACCCCAAGATGGGGTTGTCCTACAAGATAAGCATATATATACTGCTTTGGCTTTGCTACGGTATTATATTCATAAGGATCTTAAATTAGAATACCTTATGATTGATAATCCTCAAGATTTATGGGTCGCTCTTAAAGAGCGATATGATCAGCAAAAAGAACTCATTTGGCCTAAGGCCAATCATGAATGGAATAACTTACATCTCCAAGATTTCAAATCTGTAGGAGACTATAACCATATTGTTCATAGAATTTGCTCTAAGTTAATGTTTTGCGAGAAAGAGCCAACAGATGGAGACAAGATAGAGAAAACTCTCTCTACTATGCTCCCATCTGATAGAGTATTGTAGCAGCAATATAGGGCTAAGAATTACAAGTTTTATTCCCAGCTTATTCATACATTGACTCATGCAGAAAAACATGATGAACTTCTTCTAAAGAATCATCATAAGCACCTTGTTGGTTCGACGCCTCTGCTTGAGGTTCACAATGTATAGAAACATAATAGGAATAAAAGAAAGTCCAATGGACCTGATCCAAAGGACAAAACTAGTAAGCGCAAACATAATAGGAGACAAAGAAGAAATTCTGATCAGAGGAACAAGGACAATGCGAAGCCCAAAAATGACAATAAGTGTCATAGATGTGGGGATCCTTCGCATTTTTTCAGGAATTGCCATACATCAAAGCATCTGGTTGCTTTGTACCAAAAGTCCTTAAAAGAGGTCAAGCCAGCAGGAGATAAAAGATATGAAGCACACTTGAATCTTGCATCTGAGGCTGTTCAGGGGGAGGGTTGTTCCAAGCAGGCCCCTAAAGAACTAGTGAACAACAATTCTCTTAACATTGAAGAGAATCTCCCATTAACTGACAACATACTCTTAGACTTTGGTTCTGGAAATATGTTTGGAGATTTAGAGTAATCTTGCTCCAAATTTGATATCACACTTGATCGTTGTTGTAAATAGTCTAAGTCACATATTGTTTGGGTAGTATTAATTAGTGTGCTTGTGAGTTGTACAAATTTGTTTGTATTGATTATACAACTCATAGATATTGTAATATCATACTTTTACATTTGATATTCCATATATTGTATGTATACTTCTATATGTTGCTTAGAATTATTGTTTACATTCTTGTTTTACATATAGATGTCTGTTGAAAACAATCCAAAGGAGGAAGAACTATTCCTTGTGGACTCATGTACCACAAACTCTATACTTATAGAGATGAAATATTTCCGGACTCTTAAGAAAAGAGAAGGAAATATTATGACCATTGTTGGTCGGGACGCGTTAATAGTTGGTTCAGGATGAGCCACTATTACTCTTCCTATGGGTACGTAAATAACGATGGAGGATGCCTTGTTGTATTCCGACTCGACTCGTACCCTTCTAAGTTATAGAGATATCCGTAAGAATGGTTTCCATGTGGAAACACATCAAGATAATAAAGAGGAATTTCTTCTCTTTACTAAACTTACTGGATTTAGCAAGCAAATCTGTGAAAAGATTTCTTCACTCCAAACTGGATTGTACTATATATACATAAAGCCCATAGAACATGTTGCTTATAAGATAATTTTCCAAGACGTCGATACATTCCATAACTGGCATGATCGACTTGGGCACCCTGGAATAGGGATGAAGAGAAAAATTATCGGCAATTCCATAGGTCATGATATGGAAAACGCTAAATTTCCCCAAAATAAAGATTTTTATTGTACTGCTTGTGCAACCGGAAAATTAATTTTAAGACCATCACATCTTAAAATTAGAGTTGAACCACTAAAGTTCCTTGAAAGAATTCAAGGAGATATTTGTGGTCCGATCCAACCATTATCGGGGCCGTTCTGGTACTTTATGGTTTTGATAGACGCATCTACTAGATGGTCTCATGTGTCTTTGTTATCGACATGCAACTATGCTTTTGCCAAAATAATGGCTCAGCTTATTAAGTTGAAGGCTCATTATCCTGATCATCAGATTCAATCTATCCGAATGGACAATGCTGCTGAATTCTCATCTCGTGTTTTTAATGACTATGGCATGGCATTGCGAATTCAGGTTCAGCATTCAGTTCCATACGTACATACACAAAATGGTTTGGCTGAATCGTTGATTAAAAGAATCAAGCTCATTGAAAGACCTATGTTGATGAATTGCAAATTGCCTACGTCGTGTTGGGGTCATGCAGTTCTACACGCTGCAGACCTAATCCAACTATGACCAACTGCATATCATGAAACCTCCCCATTGTAGTTAGTACGTGGGAATCCTTTGAGTATTTCCTATTTGCGTAAATTTTGGTGCGCTGTCTACGTACCCATCTCACCACCTCAGTGGACTTGGATGGGCCCTCACAGGAAATTGGGGACCTATGTGGGATATTCATCTTTGTCGATCATTAAGTATTTAGAACCCCTGACGGGAGATCTATTTACTGCCCGGTTCGCTAATTGTATCTTTAATGAGGATCATTTCCCGGCATTAGGGGGAGAATTGTACCAAAAAGAATGCCAGGAAATAGATTGCAATGCAGAAGGCATTTCATTTACTGATCCACGTACTACAGAAACTAAACTACAAGTTTAAAGAATTATTGATTTGTAAAATATTGCAAACAATCTGTTAGATGCTTTCTTTGATTATAAAGGTGTCACAAAGTCTCTCCATCCTGCAAGGAATGTGCCTGAACGAGTGGAGGTACCTAATAAAACCACTCAACCCCTATTGTCAAAAAGAGGGGGAGAAGCACTTCCAAGAGGCAAGATGTGATTGCTGGAAAGCAAAAGAAGACTGGAAATGCAACTCAACCTTTGGTTGAAAGACACCTAGAGGACATACATTGTCCGGTGGATAGAAGTAATCCACAATCTAGCTCAGTTATGCGCATAAACATTGAGGCTAGAATATCGAAAGACCCTAGATCCATCGTTTCAGGAAGTCATAATGAATCTTTAAGGGTAGACGAAATTTCTATAAATTTCGCTAAGACTGGAGAGTCTTATAATCGTAAGTCCATAACAGTTGACACATATTTCTCTGAAGAAATTACAGATATCCTTCTAACTGTTTCAGATCCCAAGTCTATGACTGAGTGCAAGATGCGATCGGACTGGGATAAGTGGAAGGTAGCAATTGAAACAGAGATCGCCTCGCTTAATAAAAGGAAGGTGTTTTCGGCTGTAATGCCAACACCTCCTGGTATCTTCCCTATGGGGTACAAGTGGGTTTTCGTCCGTAAAAGGAATGAAAACAACGAAGTGGTGAGATATAAAGCAAGACTAGTGGCACAAGGTTTTACGCAAAGACCTGGCGTTGATTTCAACGAAACTTACTCTCCAATAATGAGTGGTATAACATTCCGATACTTAATATCATTGGCAGTACAAAATCGTCTATCTATGCAGTTGATGGACGTAGTGACAGCATATTTGTATGGGTCACTAGATTCAGATATATACATGAAAGTTCCTGATGGAATTAGTATACTGAATCCTAAGGCAAATCGCAACACATATTGCATAAAGCTGCATAATTCATTATATGACTTAAAGCAGTCGGGCCGAATGTGGTACAATCGGTTAAGTAAATTCCTTACATAAAAGGGATATACAAATAATGATGACTGCCCGTGCGTCTTCATTAAAAA
The DNA here is from genome assembly GCA_022457205.1 of Saccharum spontaneum. Taxonomy (NCBI): domain Eukaryota; kingdom Viridiplantae; phylum Streptophyta; class Magnoliopsida; order Poales; family Poaceae; genus Saccharum; species Saccharum spontaneum. Next base: position 18,721,655 of record CM039595.1, on the reverse strand, counting down.
ATCATCAACAGAATTTTGTATCATATCAGTATACGTTGATGATCTCAATATCATTGGCAACGGATCTGATATTAATGAAGCACGTCATCGTTTAAAGACGGAGTTTGAAATGAAGGATTTGGGCCAAACCAAATTTTGCTTGGGTTTACAACTTGAGCATTTACCTTTTGGTATATTTGTATACCAATCTGCCTATGTCTAGAAGATATTGAAGAAATTCAATATGGACAAGTCATATCCAATAAAAACTCCCATGGTAGTAAGATCCTTAGATGTTGAGAAGGATCCTTTTAGACCACGAGAAGAAGGAGAAGAGATATTGGGACCACAAGTCCCATATCTTAGTGCCATTGGAGCACTTATGTATCTTGCGAATAATACTCGGTCGGATATTGAATTTGCAGTTAATCTGCTGGCAAGACATAGTGCTTCACCTACCAAACGTCATTGGGTAGGAGTCAAATCAATTTTGAGATACCTCAATGGAACTAGAGATCTTGGATTGTTCTATAGCAAAAACCAAGATCCAGTTTTATTAGGATATGCATATGTTGGTTATTTATCAGATCCCCATAATGGCAGATCACAGACTGGCTTTGTATTCTTGCAAGGTGGTACAACAATATCTTGGAAGTCTTCGAAGCAGACCTTAGTGTCTACTTCCACCAATCATTCTGAAATAATAGCTTTATATGAAGCATCACGCGAATGCGTATGGCTTCGCAGAATGATAGACCACATAATACGATCATGTGGTATTGGTTCAGTTGACACACCGACAATTATCTTTGAGGATAATTCGGCATGTGTTACTCAGATGGAATTAGATTATATCAAAAGTAATATGACTAAGCATATTATTCCCAAGCTATTCTACCCCCATGAACTCCAAAAGAATGGAGAAATTGAAATTTTGCAAACTAAGTCATGTGATAATTTGGCAGATTTATTCACAAAGTCTCTACCATATTCCGCTTTTCATAAATGCGTTGAGGGTATTGGTATGAGAAGACTTAGAGATTTGCAGAAATCAGGGGGAGAATCTGTTTGAATTTTAACCTAATCCAACATAGCATTACACTCTTTTTCCTTTATATGAGTTTTACTCTCCTGGAGTCTTCTCACGTAAAGTTTTTAACGAGGTAATTGTAACACATTGTAAATGTCATATTATCTATTTTTCCTCACAGAGGTTTTTCAAAGATAATATATGACATGTTGATCCTTGATCAAATTTTGTTTTAGACTATGTCTTTGGAATACCAAAGGGTCTATAACATTGGGAGTTATATATATCATGGTGTTTTCTCCTTATTTTTCCCACTTGGTTTTAAGGAGTTTTGCCTGGTATATCGATATACTTTGGTTTTTTTGCCCACAGGGTTTTCCAAAGCTTCAAGACATTTGTTAATGAACAAGAAATGGTGTCTACACAAGATCAATTGATCAAGGGGGAGTGTTGAAATTAATTAGAATAATTAATTATTGATCAATTACTGTAATTCCCGCAATTAGCATGTCCTAATTACAGATCAAGCCTAGCAACCGTATAGGCCCCCTGGGCACCAACAGGCACCGTTTCCCTCTGTCTCACTGACAATGAAAACTGCCTCATGTATATATACATTTACTGTTTATCAATCAAGGATACGGAGATCATTCGATCCATTCCATCCACAGTTTCTTTCAACAGCTTTGTCTTACCGTTTTTCCTTTTTTGCAACTTCTGATCCTTCATGAACGTTGTTTGGCTTCCATGTAGGCCCTGTTCGGCAGGCTGTTTTTTTTGGCTTATAAGCCGGCTGTGGCTGATTTGCTGTGAGAGAAAAACACTGTTCCACAGCTGATAAGCCGTGCTGATAAGCTCAGCCGAACAGGGGGTTTGCTTTCTTGTGATTCCCATTTTCATCCCGTCTATACTAAGATCTAAGCACAGAGGGTTTTAGTCGTCGATCAAGCTATCAGTTGTGCTCTTGCTCCCACAGTTGGCCAATGCATAACCGTACGTGAGTACATCATGATCGATGCCTTGCCGGCATCGATGGCGTCAGCTAGAAGTTTCTGCACATCACAGTGGTCGACACCGGTGAGGTGTTCATCATTCTGAAACCTCATTGACACCGAAAAGTCATTCGACGTTTCCCCTTTGTCAATCATGCATCCTTTTCCTCACGTATGAAAATAACATGTGTGAATGTCACCTTTAATTTTCACCATCTGAACTGCCTTCACTTCATTAATTTTTGTTATTATAAAACCTTACCGTGAACAGCGTTCTCCTTTCACAACAAATCAGCATAAGCTAAATTTCATAGAAACGAATAGGTGATCCTCGGTTATCTCAAGGCAACGATTAGTTAGCAGGTCGAGTGGCCCACGATACATCAGCCAGCAAGGACCCGAATGACCGAGACCTAGCTGATCCAAGAAAACCAGGCCAAGCGTTAGGACCAAAGTCAGCCACGACCTCTTCATCAAACTTAGCCGCACGACGTTCAAGAAGCTCATGACCTCTCCACCGTCCTGACACTTGGGATATATTGAAAATATTTCTACTAAGATTTATGGTGCCAAGCTCGGCGCCACAGGTCGTGGCGCCAAACCCTGCCACGTCACGGCCACGCAATCCCAAACCACGACGCTCGGCGCCATGATCTACATCGCCGACTCCAAGAGTCTAAATTCGGGATTTTGATGCCAAGGGGTGTAAACATGGATTTTTTACATTGTCTGTTGTAATTTTTGTAGACACAATCTGTAATTTTTTTATCCGAGGGAAAAAACTCCATACACAACTATAAACCTGACAATCCAATATGTTGGCATAAAAACAATTAAAAAGCTATAATTTTTTCTATAGTAAAAAAAAGACCAAAAATTTAATATATTAATCACAAGAGGACAAATACAATTTGACTGTGGCACATGGCCATCATGTCATCTGATGTAACTCAAATTTTCAGACACCTGACCTTTAGAAAAGGTGCAAAAACAATCTAACTTAAGCCTAAAATTTCCGCAGCAAAGCAACACACAGGTATTCACCATTTGTCAAAAAAAAACTCAGGTATTCACCAGACAAATTTAGGCACCTTTGATTGGTTTCAAGGGTAGCTTTGCCCTTGCCCACCACAGTGCCGCTGCCATGAAGTATCATCGATGATCTACTCATGTAGTCATGTGTGGTGTGCAGGGTCGAGGCGTTCAAGCGCAGAACAGCACGGAGAGGCTGGTGAACGACGATCTGTCGTCAACGATTTCAAGGTCGGCGCACGAGAAGCTGGCGACCATGGAGGAGATCGCTCCGACTCCGACCGTCTGCTGCAGGACAGCAGGACTCCGAGAGAGCATCCGGGATCGGGGCCCAGATCACCGACGCACCGGGATATCTCGGAGCAGTCGAGCGAGATCGCGGCCGCGCAGGCGGAGCTCCAGGGCGGGCTGGCCGCGTGAGGGCGGCGGGATGAACATGGCAACAGGCTCACGTAAACTGGACCAGAAGAATTGTTTCCAGCCCAAAATCCAAGTCTGGCCCAAACAGCGTGCGGCAGATTAATCCCTTCCGTTTGTTTAATTAGTGCCACATTGTCCGTCCAGTCCTTATTGCACGAGCTAATAAACCGCGATTGTCACAGCCTGAGCACGCACGGCAAGTGCGTAGAGCAATTACCAAACATGAATAGATAATTCCTGTCAAATGCCATCGGCCGGCTAGTGGTTCCCGCTGTCGGCTTGGCACCAACAGGCGTACGACATGTGCGTCCTGCATTTTTAAAATTTTTATTTTTACTATTTTTTATAGTTAATCACAAAATGAGGGTGTCTATTGATATCAAAATATTATGGTATTTTTAATCTCCTCTTAGTTCACAAGATTTTTGCTAGGACACAAACCTACTAGTATCTACCTTGGTTGCAACCACTAAATTTACTACCATGAAAAACATTTTCAGATGCAGGTATTTTTCATTTACAAAGGCAGGTAGACCAACCACCTTAGGGTTTGTTTAGATGCACCTGTATTCACCTTAATCTACGTGTATTCAAGTGGATTGAGGTGTAAATTCATTAATTTTCTAGCCCAATCTATATGAATACAAATGATTTCAGGTGGATACGAGTGTATCTAAGTAAAGCCTTAATGGTGTTAGTTGTTGATTAATAGAAATAGACATCTTAAGTTGCATGTCTTTGTTAATAGTATTCAGAGATGTGGGCATGCACCTCTATACTATACATTATATTATAATTGGGTATAGAATATGTTATTGTTTATATTAACATTTTGAAATCATGTATTTAATATTTTGACCCAAGTGATGTCAAATGGAATAGTTTCAACTACAAAATTTCAGATCTTGTCAAGCACTACAACTTTGGTATAGGGGTGTCTCTATCCAAGATTGTTTGAAATTTCAAAATATGACAACTAAAAACAAATATTTGAGGCTAAATTATTTCAAATAAAAAAACTTGTCGACTACAAAGATGTATATCATGTAGATCACTACAAATTGTATTGACTAAGTCAACATTCAACGTCGTTTAGAATATTTTGAATTTCAAAAAATAAGAATTTCAAACACATATTTGAGACTCTAAATGACTTCAAATAAAAAATTTGTCAACTATAAAGTTGTAAATTGTATTAATCTATTTGTAGATGTAAATATTGATACTATTTCCAATAAATTTGATCCAACTTAAGAATATTTGACTTATCTAAAATCTAGAATTGCATTCATTTTCGGAGTATGGTCATTTTTAAAAGCTGCATGTTTTGGGTTTTAGCTATGCATGTTTTTTTAAGAAAAAGAATTATTCATTTTGTCCCCTGCAAGACTTTTGCACCCAACTATATATAGTATTACAATATTCCAGCCTCCAGCTCATGAAGAGAAGATTTCATATACGATAATACTGGCACATGGCGTCCTACCTGACGTGTTCCGTCCGGACGGCTCGTTCCTAGGCCTATCCAATGATCGGGCCCAATAGGCCTCCTCCGCCCCACCTTCAGTATGATGCGGTTTCTAAAAAAATAAAAAACACTAGGACGTTTTTCTTTCCCCACTGCTGCACGCATGCGACCGCCGCGGTTGCATCCACCGCGCTGCCCGCCCACCGCTGGCCTTCTCCAATGCGGCGGCCTTCTCTAGCCGTGGCCTTCTCATCTCGATGTCGTGCGCCCACTCCATCTCGCTGCTGCCGCATGCCCATCCCGCGCCGCTTGCTCCCGCCTGTGGCCCAGCTGAGCCAAAGCCGGTGCAACTAGTGACGGTGGTGGTGCTCGCGCGGTGCCGGCTCCGACCACGACGGTTGGAATCTCCTGGCCCCGTGCTTCCCCTTGTTGCAAGCCCATGTTTCAAATGTTTCAGATGTTTCATAGGTATGTTTCAAGTGTTTCGTGCGGATGTTGCAAAAGTAGATCGAGATGTTGCATATGTTGCAATGATTGTACGTATATGTTGCAAGTGTTTGTTCCCCATGTTTCATCTATTTTTTTAGACGTATGTTGCAAGTGTGTTTATCTAGATGTTGTGCATGTTTCACACATATGTTGCAAGTGTTTTATCCGGATGTTGCACATGTTTGCAATTGTTTTTCATGTGTTTTAGTCGCATGTTTTGAATGTTTTAGATGTTTCGTACGTTTGTTGCAATTGTTTCATTTGGATGTTTCAAAAGTAGAACGGGGTGTTGTGCATATTGTATTGTGAGCCACTTGCCTCACCAGGCTACTGCAGCTGCTGAGGCGCTGTGCATCCTTTTCCTCACATATGAAAATAACATGTGTGAATGTTACCTTTAATTTTCACCATCTGAACTGCCTTCACTTCTTTAATTTTTGTTATCAAAAAACCTTACCGCGAACAGCATTTTCCTTTCGCAACAAATCAGCATAAGCTAAATTTCAGCGAAACGAATAAGTGATCCTCTGTTGTCTCAGGGCGATCAGTTAGCAGGTCGAGTGGCCCACGATACATCAGCCAGCAAGGGCCCGAAAAACCGAGACCTAGCTGATAAAAAAACCAGGCCAAACGTTAAGACCAAAGTCAGCCACGACCTCTTCATCAGACTTAGCCGCACGACGTTCAAGAAGCTCATGACATCTCCACCGTCCCGACCCTTGGGATATATTGAAAATACTTCATTAAGATCTACGGTGCCAAGCTTGGCGCCATAGGTCATGGCGCCAAATCCTGCCACGTCATGGCCACGCAATCCCATACCATGACGCTCGGCGTCATGATCTACATCGCCGACTCCAAGAGTCTAAATTCGGGATTTTGACGCCAAGTGGTGTAAACATGGATTTTTTACAGTGTCTGTAATTTTTTGATCCAAGGGAAAAACTCCATAGACAACTATAAACCTGACAATCCAATATGTTGGCATAAAAACAATTAAAAAGTTATAATTTTTTTCTATAGTCAAACAAAGACAAAAAATTTAATATATTAATCACAAGAGGACAAATACAATTTGACTGTGGCACATGGCCATCATGTCATCTGATGTAACTCAAATTTTCAGACAGCTGACCTTTAGAAAAGGTGCAAAAAAAACAATCTAACTTATGCCTAAAATTTCTGCAGCAAAGCAACACACAGGTATTCACCATTTGTCAAAAAAAACACAGGTATTCACCAGACAAATTTAGGCGCCTTTGATTGGTTTCAAAGGTAGCTTTGCCTGCCACAGTGCCACTGCCATGAAGTATCATCAATGATATACTCATGTGTGGTGCAGGGCCGAGGCGTTCAAGCGCAGCACAGCGCGGAGAGGCTGGTGAACGACGATCTGTCGTCAACGATTTCAAGGTCGGCGCACGAGAAGCTGGCGCCTGGCGACCATGGAGGAGAGCGCTCTGACTCCGACCGTCTGCTGCAGGACAGCAGGACTCCGAGAGACGGAGAGAGCATCCGCGATTGGGGCCCAGATCACCGACGCACGGGATATCTCGGAGCAGTCGAGCGAGATCGTGGCCGCGCAGGCGTAGCTCCAGGCCCCAGGCTCTCGGAGCAGTCGGGAGAAGTTGGACGCCGGCATGGCGCGGGTGGAGGCGTCCTACCGTAGCCTCGGCGACGGGATGAACATGGCAACAGGCTCAGGTAAACTGGACCAGAAGAATTGTTTCCAGCCCTAAATCCATGTCTGGCCCAAACAGCGCGGCGGCGGCAGATTAATCCCTTCCGTTTGTTTAATTAGTGCCACATTGTCCGTCCAGTCCTTATTGCACGAGCTAATAAACCGCGATTGTCACAGCCTGAGCACGCACGGCAAGTGCGTAGAGCAATTACCAAACATGAATAGATAATTCCTGTCAAATGCCATCGGCCGGCCAGTGGTTCCTGCTGTCGGCTTGGCACCAACAGGCGTACGACATGTGCGTCTTGCATTTTAAAATTTTTATTTTTACTATTTACTAGCAAAATATGCCCGTGCGTTGCAACGGGAGAAAAAACTATCACATATTTTCATGAGCCTGTGCATTGCAACAGAAGAAAAAAGAATTATCAAAAGTTTGACCTATTCGCATCAGCTCGCTGTGCTTTAGCAGCCGCGACATCTTAATTTGTTAGGTGATACTTTTGATGCTGTGAGTAATTGCAGCAATTACAAACGAATGGCCCTGTTAATGGAAACAAGAACGACAATGTTATTTATTTATTTATTTATTTATTTATTTATTTATTTATTTATTTATTTATTTATTTATTTATTTATTATCCATTCTATAGAATTTAAAAGCTATATTTTATTTTATCATGATCATTGTATCCATAATTATGTTACTATTCAATAATATGTAAATATTCTATTAATTAGTATTTTCTCATGAATGTAACATATAACTTTAGGTTCATAATATCAATGTGTCGGTAGAGTTAGATATACAACGGCGGCGCGAGTGGCGCACACGAGCGGTGCAGGCAACGGCAGGCGCGGCGAGCGGCGCGGGTTCCTCCTCCCAAGACGGCCCTCTCTCCCTCTGGCGGCGTGGTGAACCCAGGAGGCCGACCATCGCTCCCCCTCTCTCCCTCTGGCGGATCTGGCATGCCCTCTCTCCTCTCTACCTCAAGCTCCGTGCGGCGAGCAGATCTGAGCATGCGACCAGATCTGTGCCTGTTGAGCGCCCTAGCGACGGATCTAGGCCGGCCGAGCTCCACGGCGCCGGATCCACAAGGACAGCGAGGACGGTGGCAGCGCGCCAGGTGCGGGGCAGCGGCAGCAGTGGATTGGGCTTGGCGGGCCCGTCGATGGGCTCCGCGGGCTCGTCAACGGGCTTTTTTTAATTTTTTTCTAATTTATTTACCGAGGTCTGGGAAATTTTTTTTGCCCGCCTTAAAAAAGATTTCGTAGTAGTGACATGTCTGCACTTATCAGGAGCATAAAATATTTACTCATAAATGTATCATATAACTTTAGCTTCAGACTATCTATGTGTCGGTAGAGTTAGGTATCAAAGTCGGCAAGGATTTGGTCGTCATCGTGTCTCGGTTCCAAATGTCAGCACTTATCGAGACTTGCACTGATACATATGGATAGCTTAGAGATTTGTACTGTTATGCAAATAGCTTGAAGAAACATTTATTTTGATTAGATTGGATAGCAATCTGCTTAAGATTTTAGTTTACAATTTGATTATTTAGACCATTGGCTAATTCATGTTACAATAATAATTTATCTGTAGTTAAAACTAACAATTTACTAATAAAATATTTTATTTATTAAAGGTCAAAGTTTGAAAGACCCGTAATACTGTATTTCTTAAGCATAGTTCCCTCGTTAGAAGAGAAAAGGAAAAATAAAATAAAAGGAAAGGGCAATATTTTTTTCAGAACAGAAAAAAAACGACACGGACATCACTTGTCCGTCACGAGTGAGCTGCACATCTCTGAGACCCCGACATAGGATATGGTCCATACGGAACACGTACGTACCATAGAAGGAAAAAGGCATATACCGAAACAAAAAAAAAAGACATGGACACTCGTACGTAAACAAAAAAAGTAGTGCAGAATAAAGAACGTACCTTTTTCTGTTTATTATTAAGAAGTTCTATTTAGAGTACTCAGGATTTAAGGAATTTATTTAGTACTCTATATTGATATAGCCGCGAGCTATTCTAACTCATGCACGGGGTTATATATAAGTTCGGTAGTTAGAGGAAGATAGACTAAAAAGAATGGATGGACAAAAAAAGAGTCTGAAATTTTGCCTCTTTATTATTAGGTATAGATTATAGTTATTAATCACAAAATGAGGGTGTCTATTGATCTCAAAATATTATGATATTTTTAATTATTTTTGAGTTCAGAAGATTTTTGCTACGACACAAACCTACTGGTATCTACCGTTGTTACAACCACTGAATTTACTACCATGAAAAACATTTTTTTAATGCAAGTATTTTTTATCTTTATATCTCTTATAAAGTAAAACACCACTACTATATTTTTCTGTAATTTGGTGAAGCCATGTCACCTAAGGGCCCCACTTAAGCACTAAGATCATTCTTTAATTAATCCAGGTACCATCCATACATCCATCGACATGTCCGTCTCCTGTACGATTCTCCCTTTGGTCCGGTAGTCTCCTCATCTCCTGTAACTGAGACTAAGATTATCCGCACTCTTCGTACTCTAAATTTATCTTCTAAAAGAAATATTTTGTTCTGGTCATCGATATTCTTTCCTCTATATCATTTTCTCCCGCACTCATCCATAACAACTCCCAACAGCGGCCCCACTTGTCATCCTCTTTAAATTTTATCTAAATATATCCATGTGAGATCTTGTTTTGAAGAATTTATTGACACGAATTCAATAGTGTAATCAGAATTTAATTTGAAATTTTAGTTTGTGAGTTATATAATTTTTTAGTAACTTAAACTAGTGGGGCCCACCAAGATTCTCTTTTCTCCACTTGCTCTGGCTCTCTGTTCGTGCGGTAGCGGACTCCCGCTATGCCGTTGTATTTGGCGGACCAGCACCACGTCCGGGACCGCAGCGGGTCATTTGGCGTACTCTGTTGCAGCTCCTGCATCCGATATATGCTCCTGCAGGGTGTTTTACCGTGTCCCGGTGTGGGCAGCCTAATACCATGGCAATCTTTGCAGACCAATGGTCTTTGAGAGAGTGATTCCTGGCTTTCTGTTGGCATTCCACATCCCACCGCTCTTTTCCTGTGCTATAAAACCAGTCAAAGTTCACGTACAATATTGTGCCAGTTTGTGCTGTACTTCTCTCTCATTGTCTTACCGTTTTTCCTTTTTTGCTACTTATGATCCTTCATGAACGTTGTTTGGCTTCCATGTTGCTTTCTTGTGATTCCCATTTTCATCCCGTATATATTAAGATCTAAGCACAGAGGGTTTTAGTCGTCGATCAAGCTATCAGTTGTGCTCTTGCTCCCACAGTTGGCCAATGCATAACCGTACGTGAGTACATCATGATCGACGCCTTGCCGGCATCGATGGCGTCAGCTAGAAGTTTCTGCACATCACAGTGGTCGACACCGGTGAGGTGTTCATCATTCTGAAACCTCATTGACACCGAAAAGTCATTCGACGTTTCCCCTTTGTCAATCATGCATCCTTTTCCTCACGTATGAAAATAACATGTGTGAATGTTACCTTTAATTTTCACCATATGAACTGCCTTCACTTCTTTAATTTTTGTTATTAAAAAACCTTACTGCCAACAGTGTTTTCCTTTCACAACAAATCAGCATAAGTTAAATTTCAGCGAAACGAATAGGTGATCCCCGGTTGTCTCAAGGCAACGATTACTTAGCAAGTCGAGTGGCCCACGATACATCAGCCAGCAAGGGCCCGAACGACCGAGACCTAGCTGATCCAAGAAAACCAGGCCAAGCGTTAAGACCAAAGTCAGCCACGACTTCTTCATCAAACTTAGCCGCACGACATTCAAGAAGCTCATGACCTCTCCACCATCCCAACTGTTGGGATATATTGAAAATATTTCTATTAAGATCTATGGTGCCAAGCTCGGCGCCATAGGTCGTGGCGCCAAACCCTGCCACATCACTGCTGCGCAATCTCATACCACGACGCTCGGCGCCATGATCTACATCGCCGACTCCTAGAGTCTAAATTCAGGATTTTGACACCAAGGGGTGTAAACGTGGATTTTTTACAGTTGTAATTTTTGTAGGCACAATCTGTAATTTTTTGATCCGAGGGAAAAAAAACTCCATAGACAACTATAAACCAGACAATCCAATATGTTGGCATAAAAACAATTAAAAAGTTATAATTTTTTTCTATAGTCAAACAAAGACCAAAAATTTAATATATTAATCACAAATATATCAAAATATATTTGAGACTCTATTATATCAAAATATTATGGTATTTTTAATCTTCTCTTAATTCACAAGATTTTTTGCTACGACACAAACCTACTAGTATCTACCGTGGTTGCAACCACTGAATTTACTACCATGAAAAACATTTTCAGATGCAAGTATTTTTCATTTGCAAAGGCAGGTAGACCGACCACCTTAGGATTTGTTTAGATGCACCTGTAGTCATCTTAATCTATGTGTGTTCAAGTGGATTCAGGTGTAAATTCATTAATTTTCTAGCCCAATCTATATGAATACAAATGGTTTCAGGTGGATACGAGTGCATCTATGTAAAGCCTTAATGGTGTTAGTTGTTGATTAATAGAAATAGACATCTTAAGTTGCCTGTCTTTGTTAATAGTATTCAAAGATGTGGGCAGCTCTATACTATACATTATATTATAATTAGGTAAAGGATATGTTATTGTTTATATTAACATTTTGAAATCATGTATTTAATATTTTGACCCAAACGATGTCAAATGGAATAGTTTCAGCTACAAAATTTTCAAAATATGACAACTAAAAACATATTTGAGGCTAAATTATTTCAAATAAAAAAACTTGTCAACTACAAAGATGTATATCATGTCAATCACTTCAAATTGTATTGACTAAGTCAACATTCAGCATCGTTTAGAATATTTTGATTTTCAAAACATAAGAATTTCAAACACATATTTGAGACTCTAAACGACTTCAAATAAAAAATTTGTCAACTATAAAGTTGTAAATTGTATTAACCGATTTGTAGATATAAATATTGATAGTATTTTCAATAAATTTGATCCAACTTAAGAATGTTTGACTTATCTAAAACCTAGAATTACATTCATTTGGGAGTACTGTCATTTTTAAAAGCTGCATGTTCCGGGTTTTAGCTATGCATGGTTTTTTTAAGAAAAAGAATTCTTCATTTTGTCCCCCGCAAAACTTTTGCACCCAACCATATGCAGTATTACAATATTCCAGCCTCCGGCTCATGAAGAGAAGCTTTCATAAACGATAATACTGGCATACGGCGTCCGTCTTGGCGTGTTCCGTCCGGATGGCTCGTTCCCAGGCCTGTCCAATGATCGGGCCCAATAGGTCTCCTCCGCCCCACCTTCAATATGACGCGGTTTCTCCAAAAAAAAATTAAAAAACACAGTGATGTTTTCCTTTCCCACTGCTGCACGCATGCGACCACCACGGGTGCATCCACCGCGCCGCCCGCCCACCGCTGGCCTTCTCCAACGCGGCGGCCTTCTCCAGCCGTGGCCTTCTCATCTGGATGCCACACGCCCACTCCACCTCGCTGCTGCCGCATGCCCATCCCGCGCCGCTCGCTCCTGCCCGTCGCGCACGCCGCCGGCCCGGTCAAGCCAAACCCGGTGCAACTAGCGATGGTGGTGGTGGTTGTGGTGGTGCTCGCGTGGCGCCGGCTCCAACCCCGATGGCTGGAATCGTCTGACCCCGTGCTTCCCCATGTTGCAAGCGCATGTTTCAAATGTTTCAGATGTTTGGTAGGTATGTTTCAAGTGTTTCATGCAGATGTTGCAAAAGTAGATCGAGATGTTGCATATGTTGCAATGATTGTACATGTATGTTGCAAGTGTCTGTTCCCCATGTTTCATCTGTTTTTTTAGACGTATGTTGCAAGTGTGTTTATCTAGAGGTTGCGCACACACATATGTTGCTAGTGTTTTATCTAGATGTTGCACATGTTTGCAGCTATTTTTCATGTGTTTTTGCATGTATTTCAGGCACATGTTTCCAATGTTTTAGCTGTTTTGTACGTATGCTGTAATTGTTTCATTTGGATGTTTCAAATGTAGAACGGGGTGTTGTGCATGTTGCATTATGAGCCACTTGCCACACCAGGCTACTGCAGCTGCTGAGGCGCCGTACATGGAGTGGAGCGGCGCAGCAGGAGTGGAGGGGTGTAGGAAGCAAGGAAATGTGGGGGAGTGGAGCAGGTAGGTCCCGCCTGTGCATGCAGTAGGCGCTGGCGTGGGCGTCCGGACACGCAGGGGGTCCGTCCAGATGCCTGGGCACTAGTGCTGCCATTTTATAAATCCCAAAAGTGGAGAGATCAAATAAACTAATGGCAAACTAAACACAAAAACTTCTATAAGACATGCACCCATGTTCAGTAAAAATCTCCATTGTCATAATCTCCATCACTTGACATATCTTATGGCCTCCTTCTAGAGTAAGTACTAGAACCGCATCTAGAAGTCATCATGAAAATAACATATAAATAAGAGTGCAACACTTTTTTGTGAAAGCCAACATCATTTCTTGTCTACCACATAGACTAAAAGATTCTACTTGCTCCCAGTCGAATTTAAGATTTCAGCCTTGGGTTTACTTGTTGTAACCATGTAGAAAAAAGTAAATCATATTTGTTGGTGGTTGCATGAACAGTCCTCAAAACAAATCATGCTACAGCACACTTGGATGGTTTCTTTGTTGTCACAAAAACAACACTTTTTATCTCCTCTCCAATTTTGTTTTAGGACATTGAATTTTGTTAAATCACCCCTTTTAATAATAACGAAACAAAGATTTTGACTTTTAGAGGTAACTTGATCTTCGATAACGTTTTATTTAAAGGCATAGCTATTTGATTTACTACTCTTTGTCCATGTATGCCTTAACTATTGTTCCCTTATCTCAAACATGTGTGCCTCAACTACTGTATTTAATTTTCACAAGGAATTAAATCTCATTGATTTATTGACATTTTCATGTTTTCACAAACTAATTTTTCCTACGTGCAAAAATATGATGTGAATGTTGGGTATCATTTAAAATTTACACTTGTGATACACCGAAATGTTACATAGAAATTTATTGTATGATTTTTTTGAACAAGTTTTCTCTAAAAAACAATCTCACTCAATCCTCAAATTTCTGCAGCAGGCAACACACAGGTATTCACCTAGCATATATTGTAGATACTATCAACGTTACACATGCTTTACCCAGGAAGAAGTATATTATTGACCATTGAAGTATTTTGGAAGTTTGATGTTGTCCATCAACTCAAAAACTAGATATGTTTGACCACCAAACTATAGAAACCAGGCAGGTTTTTCCCTTCGTTGGTTTCAAAGGTGGTTTTGTCTATATGTATTTTCTAAATTAATAAAAATCTGGTTTAATATCTAAAAATATTACTAATCCCTTTTAAATCAGAAAAAACAATACCTAAATTTGTTAAAAAAATGTATTGGTGCTCTATTTTAGTTATTTGTTTCTTATTTTTTCCTTTTCCTAATGTTTTGTTTTTCATTGTCATCCATATTTAATTAACCTATCAGTTTGTTGCTTGATTTGTATTTTTCTAATCTATAATAAATTATCTATGAACTTTTAGAGATCAAACAAAATTTATTACTTCTAGGAAATACATATGAGGCGAAACCACCTTTGAAACTAGCTAAAGGAAAAAATATTTTTGAAATACAATAAATAGTATAATTTTGAAATTTTCTAGATATTTTTTATTTTTCTAGAGCTAAGTCGAATTTCTTGAAGCTTATATAGAGATATTTTTATGAACTCTAAAATTTTATTAGAATTCATTGTATCTCAATCTCTCTAATTCTTTTTTTGAATTTTAGAAGCTTAGAGGCCATCTTTGTAGTTTAATAACCCTATCAAATATTTACTAGATTTTTTAATAGAGAAGGACAAAACAGCCTTCAAAACCATTTCGAAACAGGTTAGTGAGGTACTTCGAATGGTTTTGAGAGTTTAAGGGGTAATGTCTCTGATTTTGGATAGAAATCAGATTACCCCAATAGAAAGTAAAATGGACTTTTTTTCAACGGTAATCCTAGCGCCCAGACGTCCACCGCGCGAGACGTGTCCGGACGCCACACCCTTGCCAAACAAGCCTGTCCCCGCGGGAATAGAACATAACTCCGCTCCCTTCCCAAACCCCCCCCCCACATCCCCGTTCACCCACCGCGCCCACTGTCCCAAGAACACGAAAACACTTCAAGTGCAAATCGTAAGACATATGGAAAAACTATGTAGTGCAACATCGAAATATGAATACTGCAACATGAAAAAAATATGTAGTGCAATATCGAAAAATATATAGTACAACATTGAAAAACATGTACTGCAACATTAGAAAAAAATATGTACTGCAACAACAAAAATTATGTACTGCAACATCAAAAAAATATGTACTGCAACATCGAAAAATATGTACTGTAACATCAAAAAATATATGTACTACAACATCGAAAATTATATGCTGTGTTGGCATTTCTTAGCACCACTACTAAAAATAGAATTAATCCTATTCTTAGCAATGACACTAGAAATGGTATGGTAATTATTAACTTGTCACTTTTACAGTAGCCACCTATGATTACCTGCATCTCTAATATTAAACTAGGTTGTCATCCTTAGTGATGAAACTAAAAATATTTGTTGGTACTATCTAGCATTACTACAAGAATAACACTAAACAGAAATCTATTATTTCACGTGACTATAAAGAATCTAAAGATATAAATAAAAAGAATTCTGCAAGTGGACAGATAATTATATCATTATAGCATTTTACCTAGAGTATTACCAGGTTGTCGATTTATAATTTTACCACTGAAAAGTTATGACTATGCATGTAGTATTGATAATTTATGATTATGCATGAGAGAATGAACCAATATCACATGCTCTACTCAAAACAGGGGTAAGTCACAAGATAAATATAGATATACTTCCTCCGTCCGTAAAAACATGCAACTATGGGTTGCGTGCCAGAAAAAGAAGTTCACGTTTGACCAAGTTTATAGTGAATAGTATTCATATTTATGGCTTCAAATCAATTTATTATGAAAATATATTTCATAATTAATCTAATGATATTTATTTGATATCATAAACATTTATATTTTTTATCTATAATTGATCAAAGTTAAGATACTAAAATGTGACACTGTGCTAGAATTGCATGTTTTCATGGACGGAGGGAGTATATGATAAGTATTGATTAAGCATCATGATAAATAAATAAATAAATTACTCAGAGCACTCTAACTATATCAATAGCATTAGTCCAATCAGAATATTAGAGGAATAATTCCTAAGTCATTCTATAACTACAAGTTAATGAATGCTTCAATTAGTGCAATTACATCTAGTAGTCATCGTTAATGTTACTATCGCATCTACACATAAGGAACATCAACTAGGGAGGATCAGAAACATAGTCCTCTCCTTTTTCGAGACCGGGTTCTACAAGTCCTACACATGGAGGATGGACTACATAGGACTCAACAGGCCTGTCACATCCACGATCTATCACATGTCCCAGCATGTAGGGGGTATTCGTAGATAAAGAATATCTAAGCACCACGCTTACATAATGCCTACCACCCACCCATGGATCTTTGCATATTAGTATGGGCACTATACGAACATATGCGTGAACATAATAATAAACTAACTATACTAGACATATAACCAAAGTAAACAATGAACATTGTAATCAAGAGCATATAAAAGATGAAGAATAATGTTGACATAAACATTGTAGCAAGCACACAAAAACGGTGAAGAATACAATGAGAGAGGGGTACAAAGAATTATACCGAACCACGCTATTGCCAACGTCGGGAATCCAATCTTGTAATCTGCTTGCCTCCTCTAGACCTAATCTAACTAGCTAAAGCTCTAGAACTAGAGGAACTCTGAGAAATTAGAGTTTCTGGCTCTAGATGGCTTGATCTCCAAATAACTTGATGACATGATGCCTTCAGGGGGGCTAGAGTCTCCTTATATAGCCTAAGGGGTCCAACGTGAGCTCTTGGATCAAACCGACTTGAGGTACGGTTGAGATGCATCCTAGGAGGCGGTAGAAGAATACTACAGAAGCTCGTGGAGGAATCCCCCAAGAGGAGGTCGGGCGGCCTGCAGGTGGGGCGGTTGGCCCCACTTGGCAGCCCCTTGCCTCCCGCTTCGTTCCGGTGTCTTCTCATGTTTTAGAGTCTTGCGTATATGCCGTATTTTAATTGTGAATTTCCCTTTGACGAATAGGTCCCTTTTGGTGGTTTTCTGGAATAATCTTGCAGAGAACAGAGATTCACCAAAACTCATGGAATTTGTCAGTTTAAACCCTAGACCTATGTATATTCTCTCATTTATACCATTTCTCATGTTTATTCAACTATAAATTGTTGACATTATCCACCGTCAACATGCAACAACATAAAAATTATGTACTGCAACATCGCAAAAATATCTGTTCGAATGACGCAAGAATCCCATTGCAACATTCGAAAATCATTTGTTGCAACATTTCAAAAAAACCCTATTGCAATATGGGAGAAATAGCAAAAAAAAAAGTGTACAAAACAACCCCCAGAGCTCGCCAGAGAGAGGAGGGAATAGGACCTCAGAGCTCGATGTAACCCTAGCCACCGCCGTGTCCCTTAGATCTAGAGGAGAGGGTGGAGGAGGAGGAGAAGGAGGATGGCTCAGATCTAGAGGAATAGGAGGAGGAGGGCTCAGATCTAGAGGAGGACCGACCTACCTCGTCGGAGCCGCTGCCATTGTCCTCGTCTCCGGTTGGGGGAGCGGGAGCCAGGTCACTGGGGGCGTGGGGTAGCAGGTCGTGGAGGGGGAGAGGGAGGGAGGGAGTGCCGGCGGGCGGGCCGGGCAGCCGGCGCCTGGTGCCCGTCACAACAGGCAGGCAAGTGGGCACGGCAGTAGAATTGGAGCGCGGGCGCTGCAGGAATGCGGCTCATAGAAAGGATAAGGAGGAGTGAGGGAGGCGGTGTGCGGCACGGTTGGATTAGTTTGGCGTGGGTCGGGTGCGTCCGTCCCGTCCGGACGCCCACTGTATATCATTATCATTTTTTCAATGCACCATGCCCCTAAAGTTTTAGCCCAAGAGAAGTTGTAGCAGCTCATGGGTTGGAAACCAATAAGCTTGGTCTGGTGCAACGTCCAGGCCTCAACGTAACGATTGGTTCCAACTGGACCATGCGTACATGGCTCAAAAGGAAATATAAGCGCTGCTTTGCTCTGTTTAATGCCATCAAGGCCCCAAAAATTGTAGAAAGTGGAAATATTTTGAATATATTAGTAGCAGCATTTCGTTGCATTAGAAAAGGAAAAATAGAATTTTCCATAAAAAGGGAAATAGAATTATTCAAGCCCCTTTTTCCTTTCCTTAGGCCACATAAGGGTAAGTTGGGCTTTGTTCTATTTCTCTCTACAGCTTATTAAGGCCGTCCACAATGTGACAGCGGTGCCCGAAAAAAAGGGTCATAGAATCGAGTAACTAGCATTCAATCCGGCGCAAGTTGGGCTTTGTTTTGTTTCTCACTACAGCTTATTAGACCGTCCATAGTGTGATAGTGGTGCCCAAAAAAAGGGTCCTACATCGAGTAACTGACATCGAATCCAGAAGTGCTGCAGTGTCCAAAAGACAGGCACCTGAGCCAACTTTACTTGTTGTGGGACCCTCGTGAAATAAAGTACTAGTGCCTCGAATCTTAGTCTCTTGCTTCACTAGGCTGCGTCCAATCACGCACTACAGAGCCTGGCACCGCCTATTTTTCTATTGAGTTAGCACCGATGCATCTACTTGCTTCGCTCCCAGATCTCTTGGCATCGGTAGAAATTGGCATCATCTCTTGCAATACGACGAGTGATGCCTCAATTCTCTCTTTCCTCTAGAGGCATCACTCAAGCATCACACTACAAAAGGCCTTAGTTTCTTTTCTCTCTCCAGTAGTGCATTGTACGTGTTTTTTTTTTTGAGTGGCTTGGTCGCGGCGTGATCAAGCCGCTAGCCTGGCTAACGGGCCTGGGCCGCCGATGGCCGCCAGACCCAGACCAACAAGCTCGCCGCAGCTGCTGGGCCCACCTGGGAAGGGTGCACGCCGGGTTGGACAACGAATTATAAGCAACAGAGTTCTATTTACTACCACTTATTTTGGAGGAATATGTATTTAGTACCACATTACCGTGAAACTCAAATCGAACCGGCTGATAGACTATTACCATCATTCATGTCCCACCGCATGGTAGATGCGGCGAGCAATACTGATACAAACAATATTCGGATTCGGATGATGGCTGACACACTACATCGTGTGTATAGCTTTTTTTGTTTTGCTATATATGTAAATACACAATTATAATAATTATATATTAAATGGGAAGTTTCATAATTGTGAAAGTACACATATATTTAAAAAAAGATTTGTGTTATTGGTCTATATGAAATGAAATTTTAGGTATTGATTGCAAAGTTCAAAAGAAATTTTTCTATAAAAATCAACCTAGGTGGACTCGGGGCCATTAGGATACTAAGACTAATTGCTAGCTAGCTAAAAGTTAGCTAAAACTAGTTCTAGTGCAACTAAACAGGATGGCTAATAGATGAGTTAAACTTTTAGCTAAACCTTCAGCTAGTTGTCAGCCAACTAGCTGGCCAACCTTAACTAATACGACGTCATTTACAAATTGGACCTAGTGCAGCCAACACAGAAGGACTGAGTAGGTGGGTTAAGTTTTTAGGCTAATTTTTAACTAGTTGTTAGCCAACTAGCTAGCTAATCTTAACTAATACGACATGACTAGTGTCCGGATGTCCGGACGCTAACCCCCGTCCAGATGCCCACGCGCTGCCCCACTTGTTGCGCACGGTTTGCACTTGCTGTGCTTCCCGCCCACCCCGCGCCTGTTACTGTGCCTACCCGACGTTAGTGAGCTCGTCAGGTAGGGTTTCCCCAATGAGCTCGAATTGCCACGGCGAGATGGAGGGAAGGGAAAGGAGGGGAGGGAAGACAGAGGAAAGGAAATGCTGAGGCGCGTCGCGTGAGGAAAGCGCGAGGTAGGAGCCGAAGCCCTACGGCAAGACACTGTCTGCCAACCACCGACGCCATTGCACCATGTGCAACATCAAATATACTTTTGAAACATCCAAATAAACATTTCTCCTATATACAACTAAAAAGAAAGAAAGTAAGATCACTATTTGGTGTGATATTTTCTTCGGGTCGCATTTGGCCTCCCCAGTCCGATACCGCGACTTAGGACGCGCGCTCCCTTCCCAGTTAGGAAACAAACCGCGACTCAGGATGCGCGCTCCCTTTCCAGTTAGGAAACAAAAAACCACGATAGTTTCTCCTGACAAAACTTTCCTTGTGTATGTCAATCAGACACGCGCTCCTTCCTTCCCGACGTCGCGCCTTCCCTCCTCGCACCCGACGTCGCCCGCCACCCACCATCGGCGCCGCTAGCACCGCCCTCGCCAGTCGTCGTCCTCGCCGCGGGAAATTGGGCCGGATCCGGGGGCAGTGCTGACGCGCGAGGTTGTCGGGACCGTCCGCGCTGTGCTCTCGGTTAAGGCGGTGGCGTGGCTCCACGGGCAGCCCGACGAGACGCAACAGCACGGCGCGGTGAAGCCTCTCGATCCATCTCCGCACCGGGCGAGTTTTTTTTTCACCCATGCAGTTTTATCCAACTTGCGTGGCTGCAGCCGGCGGCTGGCGCGCGTGTGGCGGCTGGGGATCTGTGGCGGGCAGGGCGGCTGCGAGCTCATGGTGGGAGCATCTCCATTCACGACGGACGCCGGAGCTCCCCCACGATCCGGCTGTCTTCATCCTCCTACCGTCTACGCCGACCTGCTCCCTCAGACGGCTCCAACGGTGGCCGCAAACGGGCCGGCGCCCGGCTGGCTGGCCTCCGTGTACAGTGAGGTGCAGACAAATCAGGTCCTGCACACGCTGCCCCTCCCCTCCGTCCTCCGCTCCAACTTCTTGGTCGTCGACGGCCCTGCCAGCTCCGCTGCGAGCAACACTGGTAAGTGACCGTCCAACGCTGCTGTAACCTCGGAGCTCAGGTCTTGCATGTGGTTAGCTACGGATTTCATCGAGCTCATCAGATTCGTGGCTGGCTCGATCGATCTGTCGCAGATGAGATCGCCAAGCTCTTCCCCAACCAATTCGGCGAGCCCTCGGCGTCGCTGGTACTGTCGGCCGAGCCTGCAGCGACCAGGCCGCTCAAGGTCGGTGTCGTGCTCTCAAATGGACAGGCTCTGTGCGGACACAATGTCATCTGCGGCATTGGCTTTTTAAGCTTTAGCAAGGAACTGTAGTTGATCGTGATATGCTGATAGAGTTTTTTTTTTCTATTCTATCTAAATATCCATACAGTGAGAGGCCGTTGTCTGAATGCAATCAGTACTTGCAAGAGCCATGTCTGACAACAGGTGACTCCAGTGTGCTCGAATGGTGGATAGCATGACTTGACCTATCCTACAATTGCTTGAATGGCACATGATATATTGGCACTACCCTGCAGTATTGACTGCAAGGTAGCTTCAAGGACTGAAGAGCTTGTTCGTGTTTAGGATTGGATCAAAACAGCTGGTAGACCTGTTATTTTCATGCCTCTTTGTTTCATCCAATCTCATTCTTATACCGACTAAAATACTCATTTCTTTATAGGCACCACAGCTGTGGAGTGAAACGATGATCTTTAGAAGGATTATTCCATTCCTCCTAATGTTCGATGTAAGCCTACTTCCTCATCCACATAGTTTGTGCTGCTGCCCATGGCTCATTTAGTTGCCTCTCTGATGCAGGATTTGGGATTGACAAATCTTGTGACACTTCTGGTGGAATTTGAAGCAATTTTGTGATTCTAGAAGTATTTTTGGCAGCTAGCCAGCTACTATGTTTCAGATAATGCAGTATTGCCTGTTTTAAATTTAATGCTATTGGATCAACATTTTTTGAATGAATAATAATGTGCAAATTTTGGTGTTCCAATTAGTTTTGAGGCCTGTTAGGAAATTCTTACTTTTGTTGTGCGATATTATCCTTTACAGTGTCGATGAAGTGACTGCTAAGCTGGATGTGGAGGCGGCTAATGGCCAGAGAGTCGATGAGGAGCTTCGGAGCGAGGTACCGACCAGTATTCTCATGTGTTTGTTACTAGCTGTATAAAATTGTATTCTCATGTGTTTGTTACTTTAGTTTGGAGGCAAGCAGTGCCGAAAACTGAATCAAACAATCTCTAGGAGCTCGGTGGAGGAGGAGCACTTGGTGGAGAAGGCAAGCAGTGGCAATATTAGCAGCAGCGGCATGGATGGCCTGCTGGAGGTGTGCCTTCTCATGGTCCAGTCCCCTGGCAGCCTGACTATGAATCCTTCGAGTGGTTGAACTGAAATGGCAGGGTTGAAATATGATCTGCGGATGCATTCTTTAGGGAGTCACCAATTCAGTTTGATGTCTCAGTGAAAGCTTACACCATCCTGATCTCTGGGTTGGCTATTGTTGTGAAGCCAGAGAAGGCTCAGAAGCTGTTTGATAAAATGATTGAGAGAGGGGTCGAGCCTGGTGTGCCTGCCTATAATGTGCAGATTAACACCTTGTGTCGAGGAGGGGTGTTGCACCTGTGCAGGAGCAGCTAAAAGGTACGCAGCGCAACCGTGGGCTTGCCCCTGATGCTGCTACTTATGGTCCATTTATTGCATGAGTAATGTTGTGTCTATTTATTTATCTTGATTATCGATAGATAATTAACCATCTTTTGGTTAGGCGAATTACGCCTTGGGGATGAATCTTAAGTCATGTTAAAGAGCTGAACAAGAACTTCATGAATCTCCAGACATATTTAATAGTTGGGGTGAGTCTTGCTATTTACTAAAAGCTAAATTGTGGGCATAATAAATAATAGTTGCTTATTACCATGTCTGCAGGCTGCAGTCGACTCGACCAGTAGAAATATTTGCACTTCTTTCAATTTCTGGGCTGGCGATTTAAGTGCCTTTCACATGGCTGCAGTTAAATATAGATAACTCATGATGTGAATTATCTTATATGCTTATGAGTTCTGCCCATCCTACTTGCTTCGTTGCAGTGCATGGTTTGAATAGCTTCATATTCAGTTCTTATGGTTGATTATTCCAGATGCAATCTATGTTTATTATTTTTAAATTCAATCAAGTATTGCTTGGTAATATACGATCTTTTTACTCTTCTAGATCCATCCAATATGTGATTGAAATGTTTAGCAATAGCAAACATGTTCACGGGAGTTCCCAATGCCACACCTGTCATACTAAATCATCAATGGACTCCAAAAATACAGCTGGTACTAATACTTCAAGTAAAGAAACATCTAGAGATCATGAAAGTTCTATTATAGTTACTAGACCTGATGACATGCCAGCACATATTAAGCCATCAATGTTTGGTTGTGCCCTAATGCATGTGTTTCCTCACTTCTTAATTCCTCCCTCCATTGTGTTATTCTTCCATTGCATAAAAGTTTTAATAGGTTGCACTATGCAGCACTCCTCTAACTTGTGCGCATCTCAATATGGGTACCTGACAGGTAAGGAAAACACATACCCTTTTTCACAATTGATCATCATATATTTAATTCCAGTGCCCCAATTTGTATCTGTAAGATCATAATTAGACAACACCTAGCAAATGGATGTGAGCATAGGAAGCATCTGAATAGTATAAGTGTATAATAAAATGCCTATATTGAAATTGTCAAATCTTGGAAAATAGGACAAATGCAATTTACACGTGAATACAAAATTGGGAGTTTGGGACTATGTTTCAAGTATACCATGTACTAGATTGAGTTGTATCAGAAATCCAATAAATTCAGTGCTACAATCACCTGGAATTTTAGAAGAGCAGATTAGTGGTTTATATATGCATATGTGCATTATTCAATCTCATCTATTCATTAGATAAAGCCTGCTAATTTTCTTTAACATAATTATACAATGAAGAAAAAATTAATAATAAAATTTACCTTTATCAGCCATAGCTTTATTCTTTTCAAAATTAATAATAGCTGATAGAATAAATTTGTAAGTGATTCATGATTGGAGAAAATAAAAAAGATGTATGGCTTGTTAAATAACTATATATAGCATGTTGTTTTCTTACATAGTTGAATGGTGTTGTTTTCTTTCACAACCAATAACTCATGTTCCATAGGCCTAATATAGTGGTAGCGGTGGCGAAAGAATCTCACGACGCATTTTGTTATGTCCAAGTACCTGCTACTCTTGGAGGAGCTCTTGGTGCACGCCCTCTCGGAGGCTATAGCCTGTGAAGGTAACCTTTATGCTACTTATCACCTTGCCTTGATAACATTTTTATTACATATTCAATATATCGCTAATGGTGAATCTTGCCACCCCACTCAAGTGGATAGATTATTCTACAATATATGTCTACGAATAGACAAGCCACACATATTTATACGGTGAGTATAACATACTTCGTTTTAAGGTTTTGTGAGAGATGTTTCAAGACACGCAGTATTACCCATGTGACAGACACTAATATTTACATATATACTTGAACCTGTGTACATGATGGTCTGGAGATGCGGCAAAACTTATTCGTGGATTTATTGGTGCATCAAAAAATACTGCTGATATAAAACATTATCTTAGCCGCATCACGGAAAGGTCCATACAGTAGAGTTTGTGAGTCTGCGACGTCGCACTCTCCGTGACTGTGTTAATTTCATAAACTTTGTATTTTGTATTAAATGTTACTTTAACATTGGTATTTAATTTTTACTTATCGTGCGATTCATATATCTTTAGTACAAAATGTTAACTATCCCGTAGCAACGCACGGGCACGCTAGCTAGTACATCATAAGTCTAAAATAGATGAAACACTTGAAATATACTCTTGCAACATGCGGGTATAGGCATTGCAACATGTGCAACACCAAGATCTACTTTTAAAACATCCAGATGAAACATTTGCAACATACGACAGAAACACCTGAAACATAAGCTTGCAACATGCGTATTTTGTCATTGCAACATATGCAATATCCCAGATATACTATTGTAACATTTAGATGCAACACTGAAATAAAAATCTGAAACGACTGAAACAATTGAAACACAGCGTTTGCCTGAGACGCCATAGCCTACCTGGTGGGGAACTACGGTAGATCGGCGAGGAGTACAGGGAGCGGATGGAGGCCGGCCTGCGGGTGCTAGAGTGGCAACAATGAGCCTCGACCGAGCTAGGAGCCCGAGTCGGGCCGCTGTCTAGAGGGACCCCACGAGGAGAGCCATCTCCCAGGCTGCCCCCGATGTCATGGGTTGCTCTGCTCCAACACCCTCGCCATCGCCGACAGCACGTACCCCATCGGAGTCAGCCGGCCATGCAGCGACGGCATGGGAGGACGGACGCGACGGTGCGTGTGTGGGTGGGGATGGGGGAGGAGATGGGGCGCGCGGCTTGACGCAGGGGAATGGGCAACCGTGGGTCACAGGCGGGCGCGCGCGTCTCGGGCAGGAGTGAGCTGCGAGGAAAGACAACCGTGAGGTGGGTGAGTGGGCGTGCGGTCGTCCGGATAAGGACCGCTGGCAGGAGCGAGCCGCGGAGAAGCGAGGCGGGGTGTGTGGGCGCGCGCGGCGTCCGGATAAGGACGGACGCCCGTGTCAAAGTATTATCGTATTCAGCTCAACTAGTAACTAGTTCTAGCTCATCTAAGTAGGCCCTTTGTATTACTGCTGCCGCCTCCCGCCAAGAAAAATAATGTTTCAGATATGAACCTACAGCCTACTAGTCATCGGGTAGGGTACACGGGTTATCTTTACTCTTTCGATCCACCAAGAAAACTGACCGCCTAATCACCATGTGCTCTTGCATTTGGTTTTGTGCTTTCCACTCCATTCGCCCTGTTCGCTTGAACTTATCTGTCCGGCTTATCAGTCTTGGTAAAGTGTTTTCTCTTAGAACAAAACAGCCGCAGCCGGTTTATCAGCCGCAAAAACCATCACATGGGCTTCATCAACCAGTTAACAGCAGTACATACACGTACTATGCGCCACCGCCATCAGAGGACAGAGATTCAGAGATACCACAGCCACGCATCCAATGCAAGTATCCATTCTGCACACTGAATAATTGACAGACAGATCACACTTAATTATAACAACTCCCTGACGTACATGTCAATGTGACAATATATATGCATTATACAGCAGTGTAGTGTAACACAAGCACGGCGCGCAGTCGTTGCATCTAGGAGTATTTGACAACATATATATGATGGTGTATACAGTGTGCACCAGACGACGAACACGAACAAAAGGCTGTACCGAACCGACAAGAGGAGGCCGGATCATCTAACGCTACAGCCCTGGGGAAGCCCAGGAGGGCAAGGGATGAGGGCGATGAAGCTGCCGTAGATGAGCCCCCTCAGGATCTTATGCTTCTCCGTGGTGTAGGGTGGGTACCTGGCGTTCGCCTCGCCGCCAAAGCCGCGGATCAGGACCCCCTTCTTGTGGCTGAAGCAGTCGAAGCCGAACTTGCCCGTGGTAGCACCCCATCCCGCTGTCCGCCCACGCCGCCGAAGGGCATGTACGGGTTGGCGAGCTGGGGTTGCAGGATCAGGACGGGAGAAAAAGTTAGGACCATCACTGCAAACACTATGTTTTGCTTTCCCAGCTAGCTGTTCATTTTCATTTGAGAGAGTTAGCCGGGGAAGCAGAGCTTACATGTAGCGCGGTGTCGTTCACAAGCATCCCTCCTGCAGGGACGTTCGCCACAAACTCCTCTTGCAGCTTCTTGTTCTTGGTGAAAAGGTAGGCGGCGAGTGGCTTAGGCTTGGTGTTGATCAAGTCGAAGCTTTCCTCAATCTTTTCGACCTGAAAACACAATTCCGAAACAGATTCAGATGAAGATTTTACGAGTTTATTCAACTACAGAATGAAAACATCACAGTTTTTTTTTTTTTTTTTTTGCCTCTCAAGCTAACATTTCAAAACCAACTTTTCGAATTAAGACTATGTTTCAGTGTAGTACTCCAGTAACAGTAAGTACTTAACTTGAACAACATTCCTGTTGTGTTTATGTACACGTGGTTTTTAGTTCTGAGTAGGTTTCTGAGTCCTACTAGTGGTTATAGCAACATTATCAGTCAGAGTTACACAGGTGTTCAAACAGAGACTACTGCAGATTTACAGTTGTTCCATTCTATGAAGGCAGAGAAATATCACTGACCGTCACAATAGGAAGCAAGGGCCCAAATATTTCCCCTGTCATAATTGCTGAATCTTGGGGAACATCTAACAACAGTGTAGGAGCAATTTTTCTGTGACCCAACAAAAAAAAATGTTAACATAAATCAAAGAACTCTCACTACTGTATATCTGTACCTGAAAAAGTGTGATTAACAATCCTTACAATTGCTCCTCATCAGCCTCGCCGCCGTACACAATCTTGTCAGCAACTCTTTTCTCTTCTATCAAATCTTGCAATCTCTTGAATTGCCTTCGAATTCACAATACGAGACAAGTCTGCTGATTGCAGAGGATCCTCCCCATAGAACCTTACCAAAACTCTTTTCAAAGAGGCCACCTGCCACGATTTACATTTACTTCATGGATCAGGAAATGGGAAGTTTAGTTTTCTCGCTTTGTGCAAGAAACTCTTTTGTCTATAATGCTCATGGTTATCTATACCAGCTCTGGCGCAAATGATTTTGTCGTTATGATATAATCTGGAGCTATGGCATGCTTGGCCATTGTTGCATCCCCATTTGCCAACAACAATCCTCTTAACGGCAACCTACAATGAAAATATTGGTTCAGTAATAACTAAAAAATGATAATTTTATTTAAGAACATGATAGTTCAAACAGAGATGCATTTACATGAAGATCAACATTCGAATCCACAACAACAGGGGATTTCCCACCAAGCTCCAGAGCCACCGGGGTTAGATGCTTTGCGGCTGCTGCCATCACTATGCGTGCTACAGTTCCATTACCTGGAAAAGCTCATCAAAACATATACAAGTCAGAATCTCAAGAACAACCTGTTCAGTATCAGGATTTCGGATTAAATCAGAAGAATCTCTATTTCCATAACTGTGTGATGGCTAATGCCTGTACTATTGTACAAATGAAAAGTGCATGTGTCATAAGCATTCAGAGTCCGCGATGATCTTTATTCAGTCAATTGTCTAAGAAACTAAAAGAATCACTGAGCCATGAAATTCATAGGTATTGTATTAAGAACTTGACCTGTATAGAAGATCTTATCCCATCTCTGTGCCAAGAGTGCGGTTGTTTCTGGAATGCCTCCCTCCACAACTTTAATACAGGAGTTATCAACATACTCGGGTAGCAGCTTTGCTAACAATGCCGAGGTAGCTGGCGCTATTTCTGATGGCTTCAGAACAAAGCATTTTCCAGCAGCGATTGCTCCAATGACTGGGTCGATAGAGAGTACTACAATGGAGAAGTACAAGTAATTAGTACTATTCTTTTTTTCTTTCCCTTCTTTTCAATTATCTAGGAAAAGGATATCAGGTCAAAGATATTTTCTTCACAACATGCATGTAGGAATTATAAAAGGTCAAAGCATCGCTTCTTCTAGTGGCCTTTGTGTTCAAAACGAGCTGTGAATGAATGTCCAGATGTTGACTAGAAGCCAATTACGACTAGTGACGTGCCTGAAAGAAACTAGTGCGTTGCGTACAGCTTGCTTTGTGGAAAGGGAAAGATACGAACATGGGGCACGGAAGCATAAGAAATTCATGGAAGGATCTTCTAGCAGGCTCCAACTCCATCACGCAACAACGAACTGTTTAATAACTACCTTATCAAGTGTTTTTTTTTACGAACTAGCAGGAGACCAATCTAATTACTATTTGAAAAAAGCTTTTGCAGCTTAGAATCATCAACTTACTGAAGGGGTAGTTCCAGGCTGAGATGATGAGCACGACACCGAGGGGCTCCGGCACGATTTGAGCGGAGGACGGGAATGTTGTTATGGACGCAGGTATCTGAGCACGAATGAATTCCAAAAGGTTAGCGCAGGGAAACAGTGACAGCAGAGGAGAAATAAACATGTCTGCTGCAAGCTGGAGTTGCAGAGGTAGATACACAAATAATAAATACCTTCTCGGGCTTCATCCAGTTCTTGAGCCCATTGAGCGCAAACTTGCACGACGACTTTGTCAGTGATATCTGAGGAGGCACAAACACAAACACAGGTGAGGCAACATGCCGTTCTCAGTTAGTACAGTACTATTAGGTTATTAGGGCCTTGTTTAGATGCACCATAAAAGTTGAATTTTTTTCACTCTCTCCATCACATTAATCTTGGATCCATGCATGAAGTAGTAAATGTAGGTAAAAAAATTAACTAATTACACAGTTTAGTTGGAAATCACGAGATGAATCTTTTGAGCTTAGTTGGTCCACGATTAGATAATATTTGTCAAATAAGACGAAAGTGATACTATTCATCGGTTTGAAATTTTTTTCAATCTAAACGTGGCCTAGGATGAAATTAATCTTGATGTGACTTATACTGAGAAGTAAACAATCAATCAGATTTAACTTTTTTTTTTGCTGCTACTGTATGGCGCATGATTTGCCTAAGTGTCATTGTGAGAAACGAGTGTTGACAAGCACATCTCAGCTCTACCGTTTTTTTTACCTACTACTAGAGCACAGTACATGATTAGAAAAGTACAGTAAAGGTATGGTAAATTTTGCGATTTTGCGGAACCGGAACACCAGGCTGAGAGGCCGAGTGAGACGCGGGAGGCCGTGGAAGCAACGCCACCAAGAACCAATTTACACGCAACGAAAAAGCATTGCAGAGTCAGTCCCCTGTAGCAGCTGTGGGACAAGTAAGAAATTGACTGAAAAGGCACGTAGCTTTCCCAAAACACGGCGACAAGGAAGAGAGTCGAGTCACCCGAAAACAGGGAGTCGGATGGCGAATTCGACAGTAGCCCTCCTCTCCTGTGAGAAGAAACAGGTCCGGGGCGCACGTCAGATGGAGTGGACGGAGTCCATGTCTATCCGAGAAGAGAGAGAGGGGGGGATCACATCGGAATCCAAGGCCTCGTCACTCGAACGAACATGAGCATCAGGCATCAGCGGTTTGGATTGGATTACGAATTGGAATGAATGCCCAGGAGAACGAGAGCGCGT
Source organism: Saccharum spontaneum (assembly GCA_022457205.1). NCBI lineage: Eukaryota > Viridiplantae > Streptophyta > Magnoliopsida > Poales > Poaceae > Saccharum > Saccharum spontaneum. Next base: position 18,691,294 of record CM039595.1, on the reverse strand, counting down.
GCGACTCCAACAACACACTAAAACCCAGAGGAATCGGAAAGTACGAAGCAGAGTACCCCCTAATCCGGGGGAACACGACGAACAGGAGGAATCATGGCGGGCGTGGGGGAGCGACGCGAGGCAGTATGTGATGGAGGAGCAGGTACCTCGTGGAGGTAGGACTCCATGTGCGGCTTGGCGAGGTCGTCGTGGAGCGCGGCGCTGATCTCGGCCTCCTTCTCGTCGATCATCCGGATGAGGCCCCTGAGCTGCTCCGCGCGCCACTCGGCGGGGCGCGTCCGCCCCGCCGCGAAGCTCGCGCGCAGCTCCCGCACCGTCTCCTCCGCCATCGCCTCCGACCTTCCGGGTCCCGGCAACAGAGCAGCGCGACGACAAGAAGGGAATCGGATGGGAGAGGGGAGTCCGGTGGCGGTAGGAGCGACGCTGCGGTGGCGGCGCTATATATGGAGTACACGCACGCACGCACACACGCGCTCACCGGGTGGATTTCCCGAGGGATGGGATTGGACTGGACTGTTGGTTTGGTTTGAAAGTTCTCTCTCGCTTGCGGGGCCGCCAGCAATCCCTTGTTGAGGTTGGACTCTGCAGGGGGAGGGGAGAAGATAATTGCCAAGAGAAGAGGGAGAAGACAGGAGAGACGAGAAGAGAAGAGGAGGTTCAATTAAAAAGAAAAATCTAATCTTTTTCGGTCTCCTCCACTAGCGGGAGCGGTGGCAGGGAGGAGGGGGCCATGTGGTGATCTGCGGTGGGATCTGTTTGGACTTTGGGAGATTGCGGTTGATATTTTCGTCCCCCCTCTCTCTCTCCATCTCCATCGCTCGATCTGTCTGAGTCGACTGCTCCTACTCGGCTATTCTTGTAGTATAATCTTGTACAGTAGGAGTACTCCCTCCGTCCGGTTGATCGTGCAATTATGGGAAACGTGCCGTTCAAACTATGTCAACTTTGACCAAATTTATAGCAAAAAGTATTAACATTTATTTCTCGAAATAAATTTATTACGAAAATATATCTCATAACCAATCTAACGGTACTTATTTTGTCTCATAAGAGTTAGTATTTTTTTATATAATTTTAATCAAAATTTGCGATGACTGACTTCTCGGGATGCGAGAATTGCACATTCATTGGGACGGAGGGAGTACAATTCTAGAGTAGTGAATGGGACGGCCACCTCTCGTCGGATTGACGTGGGTTTCGTCGCCGCCTGAAAAACATTGTCACCTGTCACCTCTCTCGGTTTCGGTGGCGTTTCAGGTTACTACTTTACATCTTGTCTGTAATGCTCGGTAGTAGAAATAATTAGAGCCTGTTAAGATGCCAAAAACACCTAAAATTTTTTGCATAATACTCATTACATCGAATCTTTGGACGTATGTATGGAGCATTAAATATAGATAAAAAATAACTAATTACAGAGTTTGTCTGTAAATGTCGAGACGAATCTTTTGAGACTAATTAGTCCATGGTTAGATAATTTTTGTCAAATAAAAACGAAAAGTGCTACAGAAACTTTTCCTAAAATTTTTAGCATCTAAACACGCACTTAGTAGTACTAATAAACAAAAGAGGTTTGAAGAGGGAGGGAGCGTGAGTGGATGTGGAATAAACGAGTTAGTTATGGGGCCGGCATAATCGCGACCGGCTCTGTTCCTGGTATGGGCGGAGGCCCCATCCAATCCAATCCAACGGTCTGCCAGCGACAGCACGGTTTCGTGTGGGTGTGCGTGCCGCTCATCAGCACCATGTGGACGTGGCCCGGAGAAAACAACACGCGATGTACAGTAGTAATACACGAGTAGTACGAGTAATCCTGCTGTACTGTACGCTTGCTTCGAATGGGCGACAACACCTCGTGGAGGCGGGCTCTGAGATCGACCAAAAGTGTGTTCAGATGAAAAAGTTGGGGTGAAAAGTTACTGTAGCACTTTTCGTTCTTATTTGGTAAAATTTTTCCAACCATAGATTAATTAGACTCAAAAGATTCGTCTCGAACTTTACAGCCAAACTATGCAATTAGTTTTTTTTTTACCTATATTTAATGTTTCATGCATGCGTTTAAAGATTTGATGTGATGGGTGGGAGAGGAAATATTTCAGGTTACTGTAGTGAACGCGGCCCAAATCTTCTCCGTGACCGATGCGATCCTACGTGGCCTGTAGCACTAGAACTAGCAGCGCTGGCTGACTATGGCCTGGCTTGGCTGCCAGTCCGCAACGCGAGATCACTAGTACGTCCGTTGCTCAGCTCTAAAACTCTAATTGGTGGCGCGTACAGTACGCGGATGATCAATTATTAGGCAGGCCAGACTGTTTGCGTGTCTTCTACTGTAGTTTTGGCTGCGGATGCATCGCCTGTATATATGTAACAGCTGCAACGGTCCCAGCTTGCATCTCAGCATGTCACGTAGCGAAACGCCCCCGTGACGACCTGCTGGCTCAAGGTCCCGGGACGCGGGACGGGACGCACGCGCGGCGTGGGCTAGTGGTACGGACTCGGATGACGCGTGCACCGTGATCCGCTGGTCTCATCTGGCGTGGGTGTCGTGAGGTGTGTGTGTGTCCTCTCGACCTCTCCCGTGGCGACTGATGAGGCGGACGATCCGCGAGGGTACACACGTACACGCGTCCGCCGCTAGTTGCCAACACCGGCCCGGGCGGACTCTGCGTCCTGTCCCGTCCCGTCGCGTGTGGCGTGGCGTGGCGAGCTGAACACCGTTCTCCTGTCCACAGAATATTCCGGACGTTTTTACACACGTAGAGTACGTATTAGAGCAAGGCTAATAATATAGCTAACTGCTAGCTGTAAGATCCTTGGGGTTTACCTTTTAGCCCATCTATATATATATATATATATATATATATATATATATATATATATATATATATATATATATATGGGGTGTTTGGTTCACCTTTTAGTTTCTAAATCTAGTTATTTTTAGTCATTTTGTTGCCAAACACTATGACTAAATATGACTAAAAGTGCTTTAGTCCTCTCTAGCAACTCTGAAGTTACTAAAAGTGACTAAACCATCTAGGAGGGTCTAAATTTAGAAGGTGTGAACCAAACACCCTTACAGAGCTAGCTCTTAAGCATTATTAATATATAGCCCATCTATTTCTCTCACATAGTTTATCGGTTCTCGTGTCAAGCCGACTGTGAGCACTTGTCTCCTCCGCGTTAGTCTTGGTACTCCCACGTACTAACCGATGATGGTTTCGCGTACTCCTACGCTGGAATTCAATGCGCTTCTAGAAGGAAGGCGAGGAGGAAACATGTGTAGAGTAATGTGCTGGAACGGTCATTTTGTCTGGACCGCGCGCGCGGCGGCCGGCAGCCTGTCCTTAAGGCCTCGTTTAGATGAGAGAATTGGGGAGAAAAACACTGTATCAGAATTCCTGTAGCATTTCGTTTGTATTTGAAAAAAATTATCCAAATTTTGACTAACTAGGCTTAAAATGTTCGTCTCGCAAAGTACAATAAAACTGTGCAATTGGTTTTTGATTTCATCAACATTTAGTACTGCATGCATTTGCCGACATTTTGATGTGACAGAAAATCTTCTTTTTGCATAGTGGAATTTGAGGGAGAATTGGAGGAACTAAACATGGCCGAAGAGTGAAAATGGGATTCGCGACCGAGGGGAGATCGCCGGCCCGTCCGCCGTCGCCACGTGGTCTTGGTTCGCCACGCCAGACTTCTTCGTCCCGTACGGAGTTAATGAACTCCCGCTTCCCCGTCCGGCCGTCTGCGGTTCGTGTGGAGCTCCACGGCGGCGGCGCACGGCACGGGCACACCAGCTGGACTGGTCGCACCTGCACTGCAGCCGAACCAGGTTCACGGGCGCAGAGAAAATACAGGCAGGCAGATCGACGGTGACGGACCCACCGCTCCCGCGAGGGACGCACACGGCACACCGTACGGGACAGTGACGCCCCACCCGTGTGGCGTGTGGCGTGTGGCGTGCGTGAACAGACCTGACCTGAGCGGCCTGGCCCCCACTCTCCCGCAACGGCCGGCCGGCCGGCCGGAAGCCCGATAGCCCCACCCACCCACGTGACGCGACCACCCGGCAGCCGATGGGTCCGGACCGGCGTGGTGTGTGTGGACGGGATCTCGCGTCCGCTTTCCCCAAGGGAACCTCTGCCGCCTGGGGACAGTTCGTTAACGGTGGGCCCGGCGTGCCCGCGGAGTGACGGTCACGGATGGGGTGCTGGGAGCCTGGGACTGCCAGGGTCAACGGCGACGGCTTCGCGCCAGGCGAGCCGTGGCGATGCGACGACGGAGCCCAAACAGATTCCGAGTGCCGCGCCCCCCTCGCGCGACCCCATCACAGCACACTGCACACGCCACGTGGCGCCGGCCTAAACAGACTCACCGGACTACGGACTGCGAGTACAGACAGACCCGCGTTTGTTACGTTCGCCCTCCGGTGCTACTACCTCCATCAGCTAGCTGCTCACTCAGGATAGAGTAGTTAATTCAGCCTGCTCGCTGCGGCTGTTTGACTGTTTCCAGTACTAGTTCAAGTATTCGCTACAGTAACCCATCACCCGTAGCTCTTCTCCTTCAGCCACAACATACAATTGCAGCTGAAAAAGTGAGTCGATCGCTAAACAGAACGGATCTTCTAGTATAGAAAAAAAAAGTAGTAACACACTGAGCACTGAACTGTAAAGAGAGAGTACTAGCTCTGCACGTATATAGATGCACACCATGTTCGGATTGGCATTGTACAGATGCGCAAATACGAAGCAATAGCAGCTGTTTCTACGGTAGTTTTGTGAGAGAGATCCAAAGCTGAAAATATCGAACATGCACGATATTTTTTTTTCAAAAAACACATAAATATAAAAATAATAGCAAACTGCATGGGTGGACCCAAGACTACCCCAAAGGAGGTGCTTTTATGCCTATGTTCTACCTAGATTGGTGCTAAAACGATTAAATTTGGCTTCTCAAATGATTTTAGTGTGTGTGTGTCCATTTTATACACGGAGTTTTACGTAGCAATCAAGAAATTGCAGTAAAGAGATGGTCACAGACTTGTTGGCAGGAAATTCAAGAGCTAAGGAACGAAATAATTTCTGTCGCTAAAATGCGGCACAAGAATATAATGAGTAGGGGCGAAGCTTAAGCTAGGCCAGGGGGGCATGGCCTCTCTCCTCAACCTGGGTACTTTCTATAGAATCACCTGAGTTTAGAGAGCAAATTGTCAAACAAAGAAAGATTTACGTACCTAGCTTGGCCCCTCCTATATTTTTCAACAAGCTCAGCCGCTGATGGTAGGTGTGTGTCTCGCCTCGAAAGGCTAATTGTTTACGAGTACGTAACCAACAGCAGCCTCGACAAACTGATTTTCAGTACATTCTTAATACTAGTCTGCCACTCTTCAATTTATCAAATAATTCACTATTCATGACCCAGTAGCACCATATTAGCTGGTGTTGCAAGAGGCCTGCAATACGTCCACGAAGACTCGGAGGCCAGAACAATCCACCGAGATGAAAAGCGAGCAATGTTCTTCTGGACCACGAATTGAACCCTAAGATCTCATATTTCGGCCTAGTGAGGATCTTAGGAGGCGGCCAGTCACACGACATCACAAGTCATGCCACGGAACCCGATAAGTACTTATTGTTAATTAATTATTTCGATTCGATAACATTGCACTACATTCCTCGATAAGACAACTATAACTGTTGTTATTTATTCTTTAGTATGACACGAGTGGTAATTATTCGACAACATCGGATGTTTACAGGTTTTGAATTCTGATTCTGGAGATTTTGCCACGGGAAAAAAAATGGCGGCCATTACTCACACTGTCGGGAGTGAAGAGCACCTTTAGCATAGGGGGCGATACCCAGTGTACAAGGAGTAGGGGCACGTGCCCCCACACAAATTGTAGCAAAGAGAATCAAGAAATTGAGTAAGGCCTTGTTTAGTTTGGCCGATTTGGCGCCGGGCGAATCACTGGGAGACACTATAGTATACTGTAGCATTTTGTTTGTATTTGATAATAATTGGGAAAAAGTCTACTTGACCCCCCCAACTATTAGGGGGTGTCTACTTTACCCCCCAAACTATGAAACGGTCTAATTTACCCCCTGAACTTTGCAAAACCGGCCAAATCACCCCCTCGAGCGGTTTTGGGCGGTGGTTTTGCTACAGTAACGACGGTTTTGCTACAGTAACAGTTGTTTTGTCTTTTTTCTTTTTTATTTATTTCATCTGAATCTTTGAAAAAACATAGTAAATCACAGAAAAATCATAAAATGGAAAATCTAATTTTGTTGGACTCCACATGAGTAGATCTACACAGTGAACTTATAATATAGCATGCTTTAGTACAAAGTTTTTGCTATAAATTTTGATCTATTTTTTTCTGTAATTAATTTGAATAATTCATACAACAAAAACTTTGTATTAAAGCATACTATATTATAAGTTCACTATGTAGATCTACTCATGTGGAGTCCAACAAAACTGGATTTTCCATTTTATGATTTATCTGTGATTTACTATGATTTTTCAAAGATTCAGACGAAATAAATAAAAAAGGAAAAGACAAAACCGCCGTTACTGTAGCAAACCGCTGTTACTGTAGCAAAACCACCGCCCAAAACCGCTCGAGGGGGTGATTTGGCCGGTTTTGCAAAGTTCAGGGGGTAAATTAGACCGTTTCATAGTTTGGGGGGTAAAGTAGACCACCCCCAATAGTTGAGGGGGTCAATTAGACTTTTTCCATAATAATTGTCCAAACATTGACTAATTAGGCTCAAAACGTTCGTCTCGCAAAGTACGACCAAACTGTACAATTAGTTTTTAATTTCATCTACATTTAATACTTCATGCATATGCTGACATTTTGATGTGATGGGGAATCTTCTTTTTGCATAGTGATTCTGGACCCAAAATCTGGGAACTAAACATGGCCTAAAGGAGATTGTCACAGACTTCTTGGCAGGGAATTCAAGAGCTGAGGAACGAAATAATTTCTGTTGCTAAACTGCGGCACAGGAATATAGTGATGATGGTAGGTGTTTTATGCCTATATTCTAGTTTGATTGGTGTTAAAACGATTAAATTTGGCTACCCAAATGTTTTTAGCTTTGACGATATATATATATATATATATATATATATATATATATATATATATATATATATATATATATATAAGTAATAAATAAATATATATGTCCATTTTATACAGGGAATTCTCCCTGACAATCAAGAAATTGCAGTAAAGAGATTGCAGCGACTTCTCGACAGATAATTTAAGAGCCGAGGAATGAAATAGTTTCTGTTGCTAAATTGCGGCACAAGAATAGAGTGAGGATGGTAGGTGTGTGTTGGGACTCTAGAAAGCCTGGAAAGGCTAATCATGTTGGGAGTGAAGAGCAACCCTAGTCTACAGACGGACACAGTACACAAGGAGTGGGGCATGTGCCCCCACTCAAATTCTTGCTTCCAAAGAAAATATGTCTTCTTTCGAGTAGCTATAGAGGTCCATCAGTAACAAGGTGCCACTTAATTTTTGTGCTAATTCTGTCCATGCTTTAGTAGCCTCCAGTCACCTTGCCGGAAATCTGATTCTGGAGATTGCCATAGGAGGAAGAAGTTAAAAGCGTTTGACTTCTCGGCAGATGAGAATGATACTTATTTTTGGATTGAGGGAGTATGTCTTTAATTAGATTTAATAAGAAAAAATATTTTATAATTAATTTAATGGTATATCTTCCTCCGCTCCATAAAAAGAGTCCATGTTGGTTTCATGCTGGTCAAACTCTCCAATAAATTTATTATAAAAATATATTTAAGAATCCATCTAATAATACTAATTGTGCATCACAATATTAATATTTTCTTATATATATTTGGCCAGTGTTAAAGATAGATAACTTAGAATGTTACTTTTCACGGGATGGAGGTAGTATTTTTTTTGTAAATTTGGTTAAATTTTAAATTGTTTGATTCCACGAAAAATATAAATTGTCGGAGAGAGCAATCATATATCATTCATGAAGCTGGTTTAATTAACCGTACGAACGTACTTCTACTTACGTTGTGGTTGAGGGTCCCATTCCCATCAATAAGTGAACTCCTTCTACAGGAATGACGAATATGCCCTGTCAGGCGCAGAGTGATAAATTTCGACGGTTGTGTATTTTCCTTACCCTACCAAAAGGTGACACTCAGGTGTGACAGGACGAGCGTCCCACAAGTGTTCGTCCCCGCTGCCCAGTCCTCACACGTCCTCTTTTACCGAGCTAATAATATAGCCGGCTCGTTGCCCGTAAAGTTCTTTATAGCATTTTCTTAATTCACTCATACAGTAGTGAGCTTTTCAGTATTAATACATACTCATTTGTTTTTCTCACAAAGTTTCTTGGTTCTGTGTCTAAGCCGGCTATAAACTCACGGTCTGCTTCTCCTCTTTTTCTCTCCTCCTTTCTTTTCCCCACCTTAGCATTTAGCCAGTATACTCGCTCTTAAATAAACTATCCAAAAGAGTAATTAGATTTCAAATCTTTTAGCAACAGTCACCCTAAAAATTAAATCTGCAGACTATGTTTGGAAAACGACTCGTTCAGTGAGGCTATGTGCGGCTCCGGCTTATCTACCTTTTTATTTCGCTGTGCTCTCAGCTCTTTTAGAAATGACTTGGGGAGCACCAGAAGCTAGCGAATCTACGGTTTTGGAGCTCTGTCGGCTCCTCCGTATTCTGTTATACGGAGTAATAGTGAAGCTGGAGCCAGCTTGAGGTCCTGGTTTGATCCCTCCAGTTTTTGAGAATCTGGCTTTTGAAAACTGAGTAGATCTAAATATGCTAGTTTTTTTCTAGTTTTTTTGTGTCAGTTTTACCAAAATCTTAAAAACTAAGAAGCTGTTGATACATAGCTTTTGCCAGTTTTTTTTTTTGACCATGTGAGCAATAAATAAAGTCAAATTCTTAAAAACTGAGATCCAAACGACCCTACCAATTTTTGATCAGAATCTAGATTTTAGAAACTTGAGAAAAAAAAACTAGTTTTTAAGATTTCGAAACTTATCCAAACAGGTCGTGAGTTCCTCTAAACGAACCCCCACTACTGGGAACGCCCTCTTTGCCGACAGCTTGAAGCTGTCGGCGAAGGCCTTAATCCTGTCGGGAAAGGCTTTGCCGACAGGGTTTCTCTTATCCTGTCGGCAAAGCCCTGTCGGCGAAGTTGTTGTCGGCAAAAGTCTCTTTTTCGATAGGCATGTTTGTTCTGTCGGCGTTGCTTCGCCGACAGCCACGTGTTCAGTCGGCGAAGGAAACTGCGCCGTTAAGACGGCTGCCGTCTCCTTCGCCGACAGCCACCTGTAGGCTGTCGGCAAAGGCTTCGCCGACAGCCACCTGTAGGCTGTCGGCAAAGGCTTTGCCGACAGTACTCCTGGGCTGTCGGGAAAGGCTTTGCCGACAGTACCTGCCGGGCTGTCGGCAAAGCCTATGGCAGATGCTGTCGGCAAAGAAAGGCTGTCGGCAAAGCTGGCATTCTCGCTGGGAAAATGCCCAGCTTTGCCGACAGCATTGGCCTATGCTGTCGGCAAAGCTGGGCAATATATTTCCCTATGAGTTAATTTTGCGTGAAAAAACGGAGCCACGGTACAGCTCTGAACAGATCTACAGTTTGTGCCAAAATCAAGAAGAACAAACATGTAATCGTAACTAAAACACAGATCCATTTCATTCATCTTGCATTCTTCCTCCACACCACAGACCAGATAACTTTGCACAAGACAACCAGAGACCACAGACAACAGACGGAACGAAACCCTAACAGCTGCTACACCTAGCACCACCGCCCCGGAGATTGGGGGCGGGACGCGCCTAGCCGCCGAAGCCGTACAGGGTGCGGCCCTGGCGCTTGAGCGCGTAGACGACGTCCATGGCGGTGACGGTCTTGCGGCGAGCGTGCTCCGTGTAGGTGACGGCGTCGCGGATGACGTTCTCGAGGAAGATCTTGAGCACGCCGCGGGTCTCCTCGTAGATGAGCCCGGAGATGCGCTTCACGCCGCCCCTGTGCGCCAGCCTCCGGATCGCCGGCTTCGTGATGCCCTGGATGTTGTCGCGGAGCACCTTGCGGTGGCGCTTCGCGCCGCCCTTGCCCAGACCCTTGCCTCCCTTGCCGCGGCCCGACATGGCTGAACACGGGAGGAGATTGTGGAGGTGGATTTGGAGATTTGGGGACTCGGTGGTGAAGGGAGCTGGGCTGGGTGCTATTTATAGTAGCTGGTGGGGCGGGAGGGGGTGTGTGCTTTTGGCACAGCAAGTGAGGGGGTGCGATCCGCGGGAGGTGGTTGCGCGGCGTTGGATTGGTTCGTGGGGGTGGACGCGGATCGCTGACGTGGCGTCGCCGTTGAATCCATCGGGCCGGACCTGTTGTCACTTGTTAATGAACTTTTCTTTTCTGAAAAAATTTGCTTTGCTAATGAAAATATATATGATCCTACATAAAATTACGTTCCAAAAGTATATAATTTTTAAAATCAGATATAGTCCCAGTAAATATCATAGTTTGATAATGTCAAGCAAAAACCAATCATACCTAGTATCTCTTAACAACATTGCTAATGAATATCAGTGTCTTTTGAACAAGGGGGGAAAAGGCGTCTTGCTTTTGAAAATTTTGCATCACTAGAAAAGATTGGTCCAAAAGTATATAATTACGTAACTCACAGGGAATTATGCATAATTATCCTATGAGTTAATTTCCCTGTGCGTAACACTTGAACCGACAGTGTTATGTCTATTTCCCTGTGAGTTTGTAGAACTGACAGGGTAAATAATATTTGTCCTGTGAGTTTTCGTGCAACCGACAGAAAAATATATGGCACACAGGAAAAATCTAGTTTCCAGTAGTGATATCATAAGTACCACAAATTCGTCACAGAATCAAAAGTACAAGCAACAGGGCAATGCAGAAACAAACAATTGTCCCACAAGCTAGTAGTACAACCACAGCGACCCCCGCGGTTGAGCGGCAGACGGAATTTCATGTCCAAAAGATACTAAGGGTAAGGGATTGAGTATCAGAAATCAAGACATGTCTCACAGAACATCACACAGACACCACCTGCCACAATTCCCAGTATGAATAGCCAACCATATTCGTAATTCAACAATGTTCTAAACAAAAATGAGTACCAGCTGATGCTTTGCTGCTACAGCATAAAGCCACACATCGCAAATTTACAACAGAGTGGTCATAATCATATTTGGAAGACGGAACAATTTCTGATCCTTGCAAGCAAAGCTAGATCCCTATTCCCTAAACCAAAGGGGTAACTCTATTGACCCAAAAGGACAGCGGAACAGCCCTACGGAAGGGGGAACAGGCGATTTGCATCATAAATCGCATGATATAACAATAACATACGTCAGGCGAATTCGACGCGAACGCGCAGCAACTCCAATCTAAGCACGAGATGGCCACAGTATGACCACTCAAACACAAGGGTTACGCCAATCGAAACACTGAATCAAACTAACGAAATTAAACCACAAAATTGCGCGCGAGCAGCTCACGGACCGAGAGGAGATGGCGTCGACAACTAACAGTTATGCTTCTAGGGTTCCAAAACCTTGGGGGACTAACACAGATGCGGAACCAGACATGAGACTGGATCAGAGAGTTTGGGGTTACCTGCGCGGGAACGAGATAAGAGCAGTCGCGTGCAGTAGCACCGCCAAGTTCCAGTCTGCGGCAGCTACTGCTGCGGCGTTGGCGACGGCGGAGGGCAGAGGGAAGTGAAGCTTGTGTGGAGTTGGCGACGGCGGCGGAGGACTGAGGAAGACACGGGCGGGCAGAGGGAAGTGAAGCCTGTGTGTCACGTGCGCCTTATGGTTCCACGGCCCAACCCACAGCTTTCGCCAGACCCAGGCCCAACGCCAAGTCGCCCACCGTTGGCTTTCCTTTTTTTTTTGATAATCACCGTTGGCTTTCCTAGTCAGCTCCTCTCTCATCAAAATCCATCGTTTTCCTCAAAAAAATCAAACCCAAAGGCATTCGCTCAAATAAAAAATATCATCATTAAAAAAAATAGAAAACCACTTCGCCCCCTTCGCGAAGGAACCTCGTCGGCCTCGCCGTCCCCGGCGCGTGGGGCGCGTCGCGTCCGCCACACGCACCGACCATCATCCCCTGCCCTGTGCCCTCCCCCACATCCACGCTCCTGCAGCGTACTTATACACGCTCCCCGCCGCTCCGACCTCACTTTCCCCGCCTCTATCACCAAAATTCACTTTCCCCGACGGGATTATTAATTATGATTAATTTTTGTCTTCGATCTGGATTATACCTGTCCTAGTCATGACCAACCGAGGCTCACCCGCTGCCCACTCATAGGCCCCTTTTGGTACGGCTCACTTCACCAGTGAAAATGTTATTTTTTGTTTGCTTCAGCTCTGTGAAAAGGCTTCATCAATAGAGCTGGAGCCGTTTTGATAAACTGTTTGCCAAAGCATTTCCATGTGTAGAGCTCTATAAAATAAGCTCTCACGAAACCCCACTTGCCAAAGCATTTCCATGTGTAGAGCTCTATAAAATAAGCTCTGTGAAAAGTTTGGAGCAAGCTGCGACGTCGGATGCTAAAAACCCAGACATCTCCACATGCGATCACAAGTGGAGATGTCTGGGTTTTGAGCATTCGACGTCGCAGCTTGCTCCAAACTTTCTCAAATTTTTATCATAGCCTCCTCATGCGATAACAAGACACCCCGACAAGTTTCGTGATTTTCCGACTTCGTTTGGATTTTATATAATTAAAAAACACTTCTACCACTCCTGAATGGTCGTGTTACGTGGACATGGACTTCGAACTTTTGGGTGAGTTTATGGACACCGCCTCAAAACATACTCTCCAACATGAATATCATTTTTCGAATGGCTACGTTTCATTATTTCATGCACCTGCAGTTCAATTTTGGATTATGCGAGAAAATTTAAGTAAATAAAATAAATTAACAAAAAATAGCAAAATGTTATAAAAAGGGCCCAAATTAGAACATATGCTTGTAAACAATATAATTAGGCCATATAAAAAGTTTGAAGTCAAAATTCAAAAAAAATACAAACTCTTTGCCGACAGCATGACTAGTCTGTCGGCAAAGAAATATCTTTGCCGACAGCATAAAGACGTGCTGTCGGCGAAGTTAACCGCGTCTGTCCACCGTTTTCCCAGCCAGTTCTTTGCCGACAGGATTTCTTTGCCGACAACAACACTGTCGGCAAAGATATCCTTTGCCGACAGTTTTTTTTCACCGACATCAGGGAGCCTATGGGCTGTCGGCAAAGAATTCTTTGCCGACAACGGGGATAGGCTGTCAGCAAAGACTTCCTTCGCCGACAGCCCTGGGGCTGGCTATCGGCAAAATGTGGGGCTGTCGGCGAAGTTCCTTTCTCCCGTAGTGCCCCTTAGTTCCTCTAAACGAACCCTTAGATTCACACTCACATATATGCCCTCAAGTTTCTACTGTGACGAGCACGATGTGATAGTACAACTACAAGCAATCTTGTGTGGCAACTGGGAGTGCCACAGATACCCGGGCACAATTTTAATTCCAGTCAAGAATCATACTGCGGGCCATCCGTGAAACGGAGACACCACCAAACGAGACTGCGAGATACCGTACACCGTTCCTGTCACGCTCCACATGTTTGCACAATAATTAGCTAGCACGATTAATAGAACACAGTAGTACGTGGACATAGCCCACCAGTGGGTCTTGGAGCGAGGACTACTGTAAGATTGGCATCTTTTGTTCAAGTAACTAATAGAGCGACATTTCTTTCAAATAAATAAAAATAGCGCTACATAACTACTTCTCGGTTCTAAATTAGTAAAAGTCAGAACGACTTACGATTTGGAATGACGGGTGTACCTCAAAATAAGATTTGATTAAGGCTTAAAAGCTACAAATACCTCTAGATGCATGTTCTGTTATATTGTCTAGTTTGGAAACATGTAGGCGATATGTGGATTTTGTTGCAACAATAGAGCAACATTTCTTTCATATAGACCATCAAAAAACATATGTTTCAAATGTAAAAGATAGGGCTACATAAGTGTACTTTCTCTGTTTAAAAAGCCAGAATGACTTACAATTGGAGGGAGTGCCTCAAAATAAGATTTGATCAAAGCTTAAAAACTACTAATGTCAATAATTGTATGTTCTGTTATATATTATTTAGTTTGAAAACATGTAGGCAGTATGTGCAGATGCGTATAAATTGAAGTCTTTTAAATACTGATGACTTCAAAATACATTCTGGACTAAAATAGTGGTCAACCATCATAGACCAAAAATATGAGTACATTCTTGAGCAACCATCTAGTCGAGACAAAAAAAAGCAAGGCTCGTAAATTAAAAGCTACACTGCAACTTCCAGCTTTTGCTTTTTTTATTAGGAGTTGCTCAACTCAACCTTCTCAACAGTCGCTGAAAGTGGATCCTAACTTTCCTAGCCAAAATCCGTGGACGAATGTGGAGGCTTCCGTTCCTTTAATTTGATTTTCCCTGCTGTGAAGAAAAGAATCACGTAAAATGACATGCATGGTTGAGGGGAAGCTCACATGCATGCAAGGACTTAACGTTCCTTCTCAGTCTAGCTCACATGTTTGACGACGGCCGGACAAATTAAACTCGCTGTGCATGGACATGTGGACTTAACCTTTCCAAGTCCAGCAGTCAGATTGAACTGGTCGTTCCTCTGTTTGGTTTGGTTAAGGCTATCCGCACTCATGGACCTCTATATTCATCCTCTATATATCCTAGTCATCAAGATTTTCTCCTCTATATCCAATTCTCCCGCACCCATTCATCCTCTGTATCATCCTCTATCTACTATGGGACCCACTTATCACTTTCTCTAAGTATATCCATGTGTGATCTAGTTTTAAAGGATTTATCGAGACGAATTTAATGGTGCAATCGGAATTTAATTTAAATTTTTGGTTTGTGAGTTATAGCATTTTTTTTCAACGTTAAATAAGTAGGGCCCGCGCTAGATACTTCTCTCTCCTGCTCTCCCACACACGGCTCTGGCTGCCGGACATCCTCTATATTTACTGTACAACACCAAATATAGAGCAATCAGCCAATAGCATAACATTTAGAGGCCTCCGGTGCAGCTCTTTTCTATGCTAAAGGATGAGGTGGACGGGTAGCCTACGTTTTGCAGTTCCCTAGTGCGGTTCGTCTAAGGCAAGGCAAGGCATTGCACTAGAAAATCCACGATTCCGTATCACTCCAACTAGTTTAAACTCAACACTGTGATTCTCCTCGGTACTAATTTGCAGAGTCCTGTGCACAAGGGGAAAAAAAGAGCTATGTAAATATGTTGAGAAAAGATAAAATTCAGGCTACTAGATCATTCATTAAAATTACCCTTAGAGAATTTGTACACAGATAACCTTTAATTACCCTGCAAAGTAAAAAAAACTGGATGGCAAAGCTACACCACACAGGGTAGTGTCCGTTCTGCCGCTGTGCATGCGCAGCTCTCAAAGTTCAGAGACCATCCACAGATCCACTGATGACTGATCCATGACATGAGCAGCCAACAGAAGGTCGAGTTCTACCAGGCTCGGCCCATGGTCAGTTGGTCACCTGCATTTCTTTTTCGGAAAAACAGCAGCTCTGCAGCTGCGCCATGCATGAATGAATGTCGAATGGGCGCACTGCACCCGTTGGTCAACCTAGGTTTTCACCACACCCATGACCCCGTCGGCCGTCGCTCTCGGCAATGGACTCAGCTCTCTGGTTCAGCATTGGCCATTGGGCTTAGTAAATGGGAAACGCTCTTGGTTCAGCATTGCTCCAATACTCCTTGCACAGATCTCAATGCAACTTGTCTTACTAATTAATTTTTCTTAATTATTTCTCTTTGGGCCGGCCCATCCAAGCCTAGCTCATGTCCAGTCGTGACCCCCGCACGCTCTGCTTGTCAGCGTCATTGGCTTTCACCTTTTTTTTTTTTTGACCGAATCAGTAGGGGAATCCCCTACCTATTTTTTTTCCTTTTCAATGAAAGAATGTTATGTACATGGGGCAAAGCAAAAAACAAGAAAGAATACATGGCAACTAGGCCCAAAGAAAAAAAGATAACATGTAATTATCTCGCCAGCCAAAGGATGTTAGATCGGTTGGTCTAGCATTCCGGCGGCACCCCTCAGGTCCTGAGTTTGAAGCCCGGTAGGACCGAATTTCAGCCTGAGGGTTAAAAAACCCCCTCGCTGGTCCCGTGTGCCAAAGCACTAGTGGTGGCGGCCCGTCCGGCCTGCGGCGGCGGTGTCCCAGGTGACGGCAGTCGGCCTTTGGGCGGCGGAGCTCCGGCCTGTGGGCCGGCCCAGGTAACGGTCCCCACGGGGTCCGTCCCTAGTGTCAAGGCGGGGCCGGGGTTCGGGGGGTTTTCTCGGGCCGGGGTACTGAGTCTTCTGCTTAGTGATACCCGTGTGGGGGAAATCTTCCCCCCACCGGCCGAGTTTTTTTTTAATTATCTCGCCATAAACGAAGAGTAGCTTGCCTAGCAGGCTTGGCTTCGGCACAAACTAAACCAAGCTCATCTTTGAAATGCCTCTTCCACATGTTAATATTGACCTGTCCATTATCAAAGATGACTCCATTTCTTGTCGTCCATATCACCCAGCAGCCTATCATGAGTATCTCCCTGAATATCACATTATCAAAGTTAGCTCTAGCCTGTAAGATCATGTCCAGAGGGCTGAGACTCAGGTTCCAACTTACTGGAACAGCTGACCAACAATCTCGACTGAATGCACACTCAAAGATGGAAACATGTTTCTTCACAGCCAGTGTTGCATAGCACACATCTATAGTCATCCAGTTCCATGTTTTTTCTTCTTAAGAGATTCCTTGTATTCAATCTATCCCTCAGAAGTAACCAAAAGAAGAACTTATGTTTTCCTAGATTACTGGATCCCCAAAGCCATTTGAATAAAGGGGAGGCTGGAGTAGAACCGATCAGAATGCTGTAGGCCTTCTTACTACTATACTCCCTCCATGTTGGTAAAAGAAGTCGTTTTGGACAAGGTTTGGGTCAAACATTGGGAATATAAATCATGAATAACTTTTAAGTTGTTGAGTTTGGAAATATGAAAACAATATGAATAGATTTGTCTTGAAATATACTTTCATAAAAGTATACATATATCACTTTTGAATAAATATTTTTATAGAAAAAATGAAGTTAAAGTTATGCTTTGGAGACCGTGTCGTTGTCTAAAACGACTTCTTTTACCAACATGAAGGGAGTACATTGATGATCCCCACAAGTAACTCCAGCTGTCATTCCCATTGTCAACCCAATCTCTGCCTTGTAATAGAATGTCGCTCCTGTAACTGAGTTGCAACTTGAGTGGATAATGGCAGGCTGAAAATCCTATCCACTTCTTGATCTAAGAAGTATCTTATAGAGCACTTGGGCTTTGTAGTGAAAGAGAACAATTGGGGGAATTATCTCTGAGGGGCAGTCTCTGCATGGTGTGCAAATGGCAAGCTCCTGATATTTGTCAAAAAGTTCAAGAATCTCCTTCCACCAAAAGGACCCAACAGGGCTTCTAGCCTGAGGTGGAGTCTATGGGTTGGAATAGAATTTGGACCAAGTTAATGTCAGCCCAGGAACATCTGCAGAGTTAAAAAATTTGTCCAGATATTTCATTAGAAGAGCTCCAGCATGCCGTGAGGTCATCTAGATCCATGCACGCATGCACGCACACAAGGCAAGTGGCTCCTTGCATTTGTCCGCGGAAGTGAGGCAGCAGCAGCCGCCGCGTTGTGGACCCGACACGGCTGGGCACCGGTGGGCTCAAGTCCAGCGTCTCGGGCTTTAGCATCGACAGTTTGACAAGTGTGCCGCTTTGAGCATCTTCTTCAACTACTTCTTCATAAGCGTCGGCACACTCCTCGCCGTCACCTTCTTCTCGTCTATGTCCAGGACCTTGTCGGCTGGAGCTGGGCCTATGGCATCAGGACCGGCTCCATGCTCATCGCCATCAAGTCTTCGTCTCAAGCACTAGTGGTCAGGGATACTGCTGCAAGCGCACCTTCGGGAGTTCCATCGTCCTCCATGTCTTTCCGTGCTGCCGCCCGAAGCGGAACATGAAGCAGCCGCTCATCGCCTCTGCCGAACAAAAAGGATCAGGGAATTAGACCTAGTCACGGGCTGGGCTGGATAGGCTGGGGTCATGTGGGAGTCAAGAGAAAAAATAATTAAAAAGAATTAATTAGTTACTCCATCCATACTGAAAATTACTCCGAGTACATTTAGCATACCAAGGAGTGATTAGTTATGGTGTATTTTTTTTCCTGTTTACCCCTATTAAATAAGATTGCAGGTTGTCTCCATACGTGAAACTTCTTTAGCTTGGCTGGTTAATGCGGTTAGGCCTGAGGCAGGAGAGCATGGTTCGATTCCTTGCGCAGAATCATTTTTTGCATCTAAAGAGTGAATTTTGCATGGGGAGGCGAGCGAGCCGAGTAAGGACTGGTTGCGCGGAGGGCACGGCTACCGAAGGGTCACGATTAATGAAGGGGAGGCCACCGAGCTGAGTAATGAGCGCGGGGGTATTCGCATCCAAATACTGGTTAAGGCCTCGTTTAGATGCTGAAAAAATTTCAAACCGATGTGATGGAGAGAGAGTGAAAAAATTCTAACTTTTCATGTGCATCTAAACAAGGCGTAAAACAGCCTAAACGACTTTATTTGTGCAAACACTCTTACCCCCTAGAACGACTTTAATTCCCAGTACCGAGGGAGTAGATAAGTTGCTTTCAGATGTGTGCACTTTTTAGAAAGAGAAGTAACCAAGCAGTTCTAGTATCATTATCCTTAGGGTAGTTCCAGTGAACCTATTAATTTTTATAGACCTTACATATAGAAATCATGATCCCAACAGATAGTTTCTGCAGAATAATTTTTTATCCAATCACATACGTTCTTTTTTCATTCTCTACCAATCACATCCCTTCATGTCTTGGTTCTCGTGTAGACATGATTTCTAACTTAAACCCGGTTTTTATGATTTTTTGCTCTCTCTCTTCAATAACTGCCTTGCCATATCAGCAAAACGCTTAAGTGACAGTACAATTAATATTTATAGAAACTACAGTGGTTTCTACGTTGAAAGTGCCCTTATCCAACATAGCTCGCAGCCGTCCTCTATTTGCAACAACAGTGCATGGACTGTTGTATTTATTGGAGTCAAATTCCGCGCGCGACGCAACTGCACGAGGTGATGGCGGCGGAGAGGTACGAGGTCGTCGCGAAGGGATGATGACGCGAGCGTATGGACGTAGACGGCAGCGGAGCGGGGATATGGCGGCGCCACCAATACGCGTCGGCGTCGCGCGGACGCACACACATGCTACCTGTGTCACTTGCCCATCGGCCCAGCAGATTGAAAATGGCAAGTGTGGGGATGTGTTTTCGTTTGGAATCAAGAGGTCCCTTGGATCTTGAACGGACGCACGAGATGAAGCAAAAGTTACATCGTAACTTTGCAGAGCAAAGTTACTGAATCCTTCTCCCATGCAACGGCACACATCTCAACTTAATGACCCATGAATATAATGATGATGGCTGAACATACTGCAAACAATTTTGTGTGGCAACTGAGAGTGCCACAAATATCCACGCACAATTTTAATTCCAGTCAAGACTCAAGAATGATTAGTTTGGATGCGATGCTTGATACTCCTATATGATACTAGTAGTAGTATAATAAACTGCGGGCCATCCTGAAACGGAGACACCACCAAATGAGAGTGCGAGATACACTGTACCGTTCCTGTCACGCTCCACATTTTCCACAATAATTAGCACGATTAATAGAACACAGTAGTGGACATAGCCCACCAGTGGGTCTTCGTCTCTTGGAGGACTGTAGGATTGGTATCTTTTGTTGCAATGACAGAGCAACATTTCTTTCAAATATAAAAAAACAATAGCGCTACAAAAGTACTTCTTCCGTTCCAAATTGGACGACTTATAATTTGGAATGGAGGGAGTATTTTTAAATAAGATTTAATCAAGGCTTAAAAAACTACAAATATCAATAACTGTTTTGTTATATTATTATTAGGAGTTGCTCAACTCAACCTTATTTATGAGTATTTGTTAACATAACATTGCTCAACATTTTCTCCCGTGTTTGAGAACATATGGTCGCTGAAAGTGGAACCTAATTTTCCTAGTTAAATCAGTGTAAGAATGCATTTGGAGGCTTCCATCCACAACCAGAATTTTAAACTTCTCCTAGTGATATGTGCTTCTCCTAGTGTTTTAGCATTTAAAATTTAGTATAAACTTTCGCTACCAAATGCCTCCTGTTGAAGGTTCCCATGTATTATGATTAGTGGTAGTGTTTTATTATTACTTAAAAACATTAGAATAATTCCATCATTTTTGGTAGAGATCCCTTCCTTTGGTTTTCCTACCGGCGAGCCAGACTGCCAGCGTCGTTGTCTCGTGTGAAGAAAAGAATCACGCAAAAGAGCATGCAGTCACTGAGAGCATGGCTGACGGAAGCTTACATGCATGCATGCCCGCATGGACTTAACGTTCCTTTCTCAGTCTCACATGTTTTGACGACGGACAAATGAAACTCGCTGCTCATGCATGGACTTTGACGTTTCCAACTCCAGCAGTCAGACTGAACTGTTGTTCGTTCATCTGTTTGGTTAAAGTTTATGCATCATTGTAAATAAACGTCACACTGAACTGTTCAGTTCATCTGTTTGGTTTGGTTAAGGCAAAGGCATTCGTTGTCAAAAAAAAAGGCAAAGGCATTGCAGTGGAAAATCCACGTTCCATCTCACTCTCCAACTAGTTAATTTGAACTCAAGACTGTGATTCTAGCTCCTCAGTACTAATTTGCCGAGTCACGTGTGTACAAAGTGGAAACAATATGTTGACAAAGATAAAGTTCAGGCTACTAGATCATTTATTAAAATTAAATTCAGCAAGACAACACGAACTTAACAAGCGTTAGAGCATTCGATTCTAAGGCCAATTTCAATGATAATTTCATTCTCATTGATTAGGCTATCACCTAAGAAAATTTGAGATAACATAGTAAATTCTCAAAGAATTGACTTGGAATTAGCTCAATCCAGAATGCTATTATGGAAAAAAATTTAAACAATATAGATAACACACATATATATCTAAATTATCTATTATGTTACTATAAATAGATAAAAACTACTTAAATTAAATATATATTGTGATCAAGTATGCACGCATCCATGAGTGGGGAAACATATATTTATGTTTTAATAACGTCCCTCAATGACTCATGCACCAATAACTCTAACAAATTAATAACACTATATCTTGTTATTAATTTAGTTAAATTTTTACGTTTTATAACTGAAATACTATGACCTGTCTCTATTGATAGTATCGTTGTAGCATTTGTTTATTAAAAAAAATACTACTACGCATTGACAAGAAAATTCAATATCGAGCAAGGTTAGAGCAGATCAAAGTTGATTATGACCTTGCTCAGCTTTGAGAATTTTTGCATCACATAGTGACTATTAAGATTAAATATGATTCTGTTGAGTTTAATACCATAGGTGTTGGAAAATTAGGCAAATTCAAGTATATTTTTATCCAGAAAAGGGTTAACATGTTTGTGACATTAGACATAAGCACATATGATCTAATCACAAACGAGTTAACGAACATCATACTCACCATGATTTTAATCATAGAAAATAAAACAGGGTCACTACAGTAGCATGCCCAGTGGCACTAGAGCTGTTTCCACTAGTAGACATAGCGGTTTATTGATGTAGCTGTCCCACTCGATGTAGTGCAGAGAGGTCGCGGTGTCGATCACATCAAGACCATCGTCACCGTGAAGTAGACAGTGTTGCCGTAAACAGGAGTCCACCGGGAAGTACGGGACGTAGTTGATCACTGTCACCTTGTACTTGAACACCAGGAACGCCGTACTCGAACACCAGGAATAGGATTGTGAAGAAACGAGCAGTTGCCTAATGACCTACCCAAAAACTTGATCGCCCACCTACTCGTGCAAGTGCACAAGCGGAAGGAGTTTCGGAGGCCTCTTCCGACAACCTGTGCGCGCAAGAGGTCAGAACAGCGATGGCAGAGAGCAACACACAACAGCGTGGTGGTGTTCTTGACTATGTGTTCTCTTTCGCGAACAAGAAAAGCAGTGCCCCTTTTATGTAGCAACAAAGAAAGACGAAGATGAAGAACCAGACGCATGAAGAGATAATGGTCATCATAGCATCATCAGTTAGCATAAACTTATGAAACTGCAAATCAATTGTTCGTTATTAGTAACAGAAACCACTAAGACATCATGACCCACTCATAATAGTCATCATGTGTTGGGGGAAGGCGCCCCCAGCAGGACCCCCCGCCTGACACTCGGCCTCCCTCGGATCCATGATCGTTGTTTTGCCTGCATACTGACACCCTCGCATCGAAGGTTTTCCACCCCGCTCCCCCCCTTTCAGGTATCTATGGTGAAGACCGAGTCGAACGTAACGGATGGCGAGGAGAGTCCGGAGACAACGGAGGGACGGGAGAACCCTCGCCGGGTGCAGCATTGGGGGGAAAGCGAAGCTCCTCACAAGGCCGGCGGCGGCATCGTTAGGGCTCGGAGTGGTTGGTCGGAACACGGAAAGTTACCTCGGTGCCCTTAGGTAGTGTATTGGCGCTGTGAGCCAACGAGCAACCCTTATGTAATTTCACTAGTGCCCCTGGGTATGGCCTATAAATACCCAGAGGCGCTGCTGTTCAGATAGAGTTATTTTGGCAATTTAATGGGCAATTAATCCACATTTATTTCCGCATCCCCTTTGGGACACCCTCGGTTCGCATTGCTCAAGATTACTATGAGAAACCATCGGCCTCCCCCCACCTAGTCCCTAGCGAGGGTGGGAGGCTAGGGGTGACCCCACATCATGATCCAGTAACACATAAGGGTCATTATGCACTTAAACACTCATCAAATCGTCGTACACATAGCATAACTATAGTCTTAGATTTTTCTTTGATCTAATTGCTAAGTAAAAATGGGACAGACCCAATTGAATCCAACACTTGGATCACCTCAAATTGTGCCGTCAATCTTGAGTGCCATTCTGTGGATTTAAACTGTTAAATCAAAGTTTTGCATCATTGTAGCAATAAGAGTGCAGCCTACAACCGAAAATCCTTATTGTTAATAACAAACAAAATGATAATCTTGAATAAATGGTATATTAAGCACAATACTTTTACACATATCTTGAGGATAAAATTTTGCTGAGACAAATAAGATAGAAAACTAAAAGTAAAAAAAACAAGATTTGTGACGACTGGTGATATAGGCTATGCAACAGGAGCCATAGCATGGACAGTATATGTACTCAACTTTCTTATACTGGGAACATCTAAGGCACATTTTGTACAGCAGTCCAAGACCTGATCGAACCTTCGAGCTTGTCTGATGCACGCACAACCCTTAGCTTTAGCAGGTCTTTGGCAACCTTCTTCCATTGCTCAGACCTTTTATCCTGAATATATACCCTTCTTTTGTGAGCTCCTCTGGTGGCTTTAGTACTCCGACAAGAACTTTGCATTTGAGTGCTCATCTTCTCCACACAAAGGTGTGCCGTGCCATGTCTCGTCTTCAAGCACATTTGATACATCTTGGATTCAGCATTTTGATACAGATAGTCTATAGCCTTTGGAAGTAACTTCTCATCAAGATCTTTAAGGCATGCGTTCCAGTGTATTATGTCGTGTTCCTTTTCATCAATGACCTCTAGAGCATAGCTCTCTGCTGCAGGATCTATATCCTCTGGCGAGTCATGGGGTATCAATAGGACTCCGAGCTTTAGAGGTCGCATCGATGGATTCAGAGAACTTCCTCCACCAAGATTAGTAGCTGTAGCTGAACTCTGCCTGTTTCTGTGCTGATCAGGTAGCAAGATATGACATTGCATCAGCACCAAGATAACCTCCTCTGGAAACATATCAGACAAAAGCCTTGATGATAATGATGATGATCTAATTGTGTTGCTTGTGCTAGAACATGGTGTCAAATCATGCTCATTGCAGCACAGCGGGTTTGGACGACACCATTGAGTCACAGTATTGTGGACATTGACCCAGTACTCACTCTGGACGTATGGAGAATGCGACAGAATGGAAAAATCCTGGGTGGGCAACTGAATGAGCCCTTCCTTGAAACGTTCAGCTGCAGACGTGAAATGAGGAGTAACTGACTGCATGCACTTGACCATGACACCAATTATGTCAGTACTATCAGACAGGCGTAGCACGAAGCTGAGTCTTAAACCTTTCAGAGGATCCTTGAAGTCTATGTCAACAAAGCCTACCATTGCCTCTACTCCACGCTCTGCAAAGTTCATGGGTCGTATGCCAACATATGAGAACTTGCTACCTTTCAACACTTGATACCTCAGAGACTTCCCTGCAAGAAGATGGCCAATAAAAGGATCAAAGAACATGTACTGTCTCGGGGTTCCACCGAACTCGACGAACTTTAGGAATTCATTGGTGCCATCTGCATAGCTCTCAAATCTTCGGATGTTATTGGCAGAGCTACCTGTGGACTCGTCCTTGCTAAAGGGGATGAAAGATGAGACGAGTGACTTGGCAGAATGAGCAATCCGTTTGGGAAAAGAGGACTGGCTTATGTGCCGTCCGATAGCTTCCTCTTCAATGGCACGTTGCTTGCACTGGCGCAGTGTGTGCTCACACTCCTGAGCAGCACGCTTCAGCTTGCTCCGCCACCGTAGTAGTGGCATGCTGGAAATTTGCCATTTATTGGACATGTCGAGGGCAGCCTCCATCTTGATGTGCGCTATCTCTAGTCTTTCAATATTTTCAGTTAGGCCAGTCCTCTCTTCAACCTTCCTGCTAAGACTCGATATGACTGTACTAACAGTTTCCTCAATCACAGCAGAACCTATAATCTCTGCCATGGCGCCTCAATGTTGAACAAATCTGAAAAAGGAGTTATTTTTATGTCACAAATATTGGATGGGTGAAAGGGGCTATTATATATTAATAAACTACTGTCATGTGTTATATATTTTTAGATTCAAAAGACAGGTTGCTCAATGTCCTATTTTTATTAATGAAACAAATTAAATAAGTTTTAAACAGTTTACATTGGTCCCTTGACAATATTCAGTCTCAAATCAAATAAACTAATGAGTGAAATACACTATGGATCGTTAAACTTTCCCGCATTCTCATCTGGACCCATAAACTCAAGTGTTTATCTAGGCCTGCCAACTTTCAAAATAGTTATCTAGGTCCAACCATGAACCTGAATTGACACTTCAAATGAACGACCTGATAAGTTAAATGATCCGAAATTCTGGATAATCACTTTGATAGTTTCATGGACCCAGTAGAGAATACGGAAAAAGCTTATGGGCCCATGATGCAATTTCATTCTAAATTGATCAACCGTGGATACATTTTGAAACCATGAAACTGCATAGCAAACAAGACTAGTATCAAAAGAGTAAATAATTGACTAATGGTCCCTAAACTAACGCCATTCTCTTCCAAGCTCCCAAACTATAAAATTGTATATTTAGGGCCGTAAACTATTTAGGTATGTCAAACTAGGTCGAACGCATCCATGCCACAACAAATTAACTGATGCCGCACTGCATGGAACTAACATGTGACTTGTGAGTCCCCACTCCATAGTTACATGTTAGTTCCTAAAGTATTACATGATTCTTATTTAAAGTCCTAAAATATGAAATCGTTAAATCTGGATGCACAAACCGGCCATTTCCCCAAGCTTTCTAGCCAACAGGCCATTTCTCGAAGAGAGTTTAATTCTAAATAAAACCAAATATAGACCAAAGCACTCTATGCATGCTTTCAGTATATGGATGCACAACTTAAATTAGGAGAATGGGTTCTATCAAGAAAGAGTTGGAGATGTTTTTTTTTGTAAAATTAAAGGAGATGCACTTGTAGTTTTAGTTGAATTTGAGTAAGGACTTGAATTAAACCCCCACTTAATTTTTGGGAAACAAAATTGGTTTTTTTGAAACAAAAGCTTTTCCACATTTCTGATCTTATCGAAACATAAGAGGGGTGTTTTATTAAAAACAAATTCAGGTTGGGAGTTTAGAAACAGAGGGAAAAAGAGGTATAGAATTATTTGACTTAGATTATTTGACCTAACTAATTCATGAAACACACAATGAAACAAAAAAATTAAGAATTATATATATTTTTGCACTTATAAACATTACACAATGTTTGGAATGTTGCACAACCTTTGCATACACTACGGTGTACAGCAATACAATCCACAAACCATAATGATATACAGCTGGCGTCTGGATGGGGACGGACGCACCCGACCCGCGCCCCCGTCCGGACGCACCCGACCTGTGCCAAACCCGACCCACCCGTGCCACACGCTGCCTCCCGCACTCCTCCTTATCCCTTCACTCACTCTTGTAGAGCTCACACCCCTCCCATTCTACTGCCGCCCGCCCGCCTGCTGGGACGGACGCTACGCGCCACGCGCCAACTTCCTGCCGCCCTACCCGCCCTCCGGTGTTCCCTCCCTCCCTCCGCCCTCCACGACCTCTATTGCTACCCCGCACCCCCAGTGACCCGGCTCCTGCTCCCCCCACCGGAGATGAGGACGGCGGCAGCGGCTCCGACGAGGTAGGTCGGTCCTCTTCTGGATCTAAGCTCTCCTCTTCCTCCTCCTCCCCCTCCTCTAGATCTGAGGGACGCGGCGGTGGCTAGGGTTTCGGCGAACTCTGGAGTCCTATTCGCTCCTCCCTCCGGCGAGCTCGAAGGTGATGGGCCAGGGGCTGGAGCAGCCTACGCCTCGAACCCATCCCCTTGCTGTTTTGTATGTTCTCGCTATTTCTCCATGTTGCAAGGGGATTTTTGGGATGTTGCAATAGATGATTTTCGAATGTTGTAATAGGGTGATTCATGCATTGCAGAAAGAGAGTTCTAATATTGGGTATTGTATTTTTCCCCTAAGGTTGCAACAGATGATTTTAATTGTTGAAATTACCTTTTTCAAATGTTGCGGCACTGAAAGGTGATTTGAGATGTTTTCCATTCCATGTTTCATGATTGATTCTGCGATGTTGCAGTATTATTGTTTGAGATGTTGCAGTACATATTTTTCGGTTGTTGCAGTACATAAGTTTTGATGCTGCAGTACATATTTTTCGATATTGCACTACATCGTTTTGCCATGTTATAGTATTTATATTTCGATGTTGCACTTGAAAGTGTTTCATGCTCTTAGGACAGTGGGGGAACGGGGCACGGTGGGGGAACGGGGCGCGGCATGGATGGCGGCACGTTGGGGAGACGGGCCATGCGCGAGTGGTGTGGGGTGGGCCACCAATTTTTTTTTGGTTCCCTCGTATTGTTTCTGAATTGAATCATTACGCTGATTTGGTTGGAGATCGGATGGTTCCTGTTACGACAATCGAACGCCCCCGAGGTGCGTCCGGACGCACGCTCGTGCCGGACGTCCGAGCGCTAGGATAACCAATCCACAAATAAAGTATGTAGTATTACCTACTCACAAGAGCCGGACGCTATATAATTAAATTTCGTATCCCGTATGCCACCACGTACATACATCCATCTAACACAAATGTATACGCCCATATAATCAAGAAGTCTGATGGCAAAAGCAATGCGGCCAAGGAGTAAGGGTCGACCATGCACTTGTTTCCCAGCTAATAACAGCACTGGAGTTAGCCGGGAACTCGGCAGAACTCCTGATGATGATGTTTGCTAGTGGTGATTTCTAATGTATGGTCGGTTTGGTGCGGCATATATGATCGATTACGAATTTCTAAGGAACAGTGGATCTCCCTCCAAAACTACCATCTAGCATGCAGCTCTTATAACCGAAATATATAATAAAGGAGGATTGATAGAGAACACACGTACCTTACTAGTAGTAAGTAGTGCGCCAAGGCCAAGAAGCACCGAAACACGACGAAGACGAACAAGGAAGCGCACTCAACTCAGGTCCCGACTTGTATATTACCGGTACGCGGGGAGGGGCAATGCCGTCCTCGTAGGAGGACGTGCTAATATATAGCGCTGCGAAGGCATCCGTGTCAATCGACCATTGGCTGCTTGTGCCGCCCCCAACGGCACGCAGAGAGGTACAGGTGCTGACGTGCCACGATTTTTTTTTTTACCTGGCCGGCATCATTGACTGACTGGAGCTGCAGCGACCGACCCGGACGGGTCTCGGCTGTCGAGTTATGAGTGTTGACTGAATGTTTGCAGAAGCTAATAAGAATTTATCGGAACACGCCTGGACGCGGTCGACAGCTTGACTAACCTCTGACCATCGCCGTGTACCGGGCAGTATTCTATGGCAGAGGCAAAACGGCAAAGACCTTGAATAAGGCAGCTTGGTAACCGATTAAGGACCGTATATATCACATATATATAGTAAGCTTTGAACACATTACTTCCATACAAACCAGAAACCACGTGTCATGTGTCAGTGTGACAAGCCTACTACTCCCTCCGTCCCAAAAAAACATGTAAATCTCGTTTTACGAGGAGTCAACAGAATCTTAAGTTTGACTAAGTTTCTAGAAGATATTATCTACATTTATATCTTTAATTAGGTTTATTATGAAAATATATTCTATAATTAATCTAATGATACTTATTACGTATCATGAACATTAATACTTTGTTATATATATTCAGTCAAAATTAGTAATATTTGACTTCTCGAGAAACGAGATTTACATGTTTTTTTGGGACGGAGGGAGTAACTTGCAGTGACTGGGTGACTGTGGATTCGACTTAAGGTGTGGCGCGGGATAGCTAGAATAAGCTAATACCTTGGCTCATCGCCGTACCGTTCATAGGTGATCTGGCCACACTTGTAAAAGGTTGACTTTGAGGCAAAACAACCCTTACATGCGCATTGGTATGGAGGTTTGCCCTATAGAAAAAGAGTGATCCGCAGACTTACTAATGTTCTCTGGCCAGGCCCGGGATTCATCTCCCCCAATCCCAATACATGCTACTTCTGATAAGTCATGGTGCCGTGGTGGGTGAACAACTCTCCAAACATTCAGGAGCTCCTCTTACAACCAAGCCAGGCCTATGTGAACTATCCAGGTACAGCTTTCTTCGTATTCCATGAGCCATGGGAATCTGCCCTTATTGAATTGTGCTCTGTCAGAGATTCTGACCTGTCTTTGGTTGTCTTTGGTTCTCCGAATGGATCGAAAGACGGAAAGTAACGCGTCATAGTCTTTTGTGGCAGAACCTCCTAAATAAGATGGCCCATATGTACTTGTTATCGTCTTAAAGACCTCTAACCACCATACATGTGTACCACAGAACTTAAGAAGTCTGTCGGGTGTCCTCGGGAAACCCGAATCATCCATGATCTTCCGAGCAGGATCATATTTCAGAGACATTATAGTATTACAACAGTTTATATAATAAATTACATCAGAGTACAAAAGAGGAAGTCTTACATAACATAGGTTCACAAACCCGTTGTTTCAAACTTACAAAGCTTAAGTTTAGTGTTACAACCGTAAGAGTGGAGTAGCATTATTAACATTATTATAATCACCAAAACGCGACGCTCTGCCCAAGAGCCAAATATCTTACTCGTCGTCGCTTACCGCAAAGACGGTCATGCAACAGGGTCCGAAACACACCTGTTCATGAGACACACCTGCAACAGGGGTTCAACAAACCCTGAGTACGAAAATACTCAACAAGACTTAACCGACGAAACAAGGTGAATACGACTCAGGAATGCAGGCTCAGGGGAAATCAAGGTGAGGTTCCAGCAAGAATCAATGTTCTTTTGCATAAAAGCTACTAATAGTGAATCCTTAAGATCAATGTTTTACCTCAGAATTATTTCTCAACAGAATGTAAGTGATTCTAATCTAGATCATATAATTCATACAACTTCTTTCTTATTGTCCGATCAAAGTTCCATTTCTTAACTACGATGTTGAACAGAGAATCGAGTCTCCTTAACCGAGGAGCAGCGACGATCCGAATCGATTATACCCAGCTGGGGATTCCTAACCACACGACATATGTAGGACTTTAACCTATAGATATCAACCGGGGCTTGCCTTGGTCGACGGGAAGTTCAGGCTCTGGGTCAGTATCGCAAATATCAAATCTCACTTCCACCGACGTCGGCTCTTCTTCGAGAACGCATCCGACTTCGGCAATCTCCTAACTCACGGGGACTACACGCGATGATAACGCATGCGTAAGATGATGAAGTAATAAACATGATGCTCGATGTATGCATAACAAAGTTAATAACTTGAGTACAACTTTCCTTCGCGGTACAGTTGCAAAACAAAAGATTCTAACCTAACCCTAACCTAGGGTTCGCTTAGGTTAACTACTTCATTAGGGCCTTTCGTTAATCACATGAAATAACACTAATTACGTCTTTACAACATAATTAAGAGAGCTTAAACAATCAATTAAGGATGCTAGAGGTCATTAAGTGTTAATGACCCAAAGTCAACACTCAATCTCAAAGTCAAACAACCCTAATCATTAAGCCCTAATTAATTGATTAACTAATTAATTAATAAAGCATAAATTAAGAATAAAATTAACTTTGTCTAATTAAGCTCAAATTTTTATTTTAGAAAGCTTACATCATAACTAAGTGGTAAAACAATTTTCATAATTTTTGGACAATTAATTAAGCCTAGAAAAATTATGGAAAAGTCATTTATTAATTAATTGAGCTAATTAAATAACTTACAAAAAGTAAACAAAATTGGCATTTAATATTTTTATTAAATAGTACATAGTACAGAGAGTTTACTAAAAAAATTTCACTATTTTTGGAATTCTAAATAATCTACAACAAAAAAAACTAGATACTATTCACATTTTTGGAAAAAGAAAAACGAAAACCATCCACGCGGGCCGACTCCCTGCTTCACCGGTCGCACGGCCCAACCAGACGCGCGCGCGTGGCCCGCTTGCGCCCGCACTCCTCTCTCTCTCGCGGCCTGCTCCCTCCGCCCGGCCCAGCAAACCAGGTCGGCCTGCTCGCGCCCGCCCTCTCTCCCCTTTCCCCTCCGGTGCGTGACCATGGCACCGCGATGACCACCGACGGCCAGCTCGTCGACGGCGATCCCCTAGTGAGATGGAACCGCACCAACAACACCACCCGAACCCCGCAAACACCACCACGACGCTAAGCGGACACAACACGGCTCGGAGGGGGCTTGACCGCGGCCATGGCGGCCACGGTGGCGACCCGCCCGGCGGCGCGAAGGCAAAAACGCGCCTCCGATGAGGTAGCGACTAAAGCGAAGCGAGCATCATGCTCAGGAGCTCACATCGAACACGGTGATGAGCTTGGTGAAGGCGGAGATGCTCTAGAGTTGTCGGTCCACGGTGAGGCGACGGCGGCGGCCCTCTGCTCGGCAGCGAGGAAGACGGTGGCGCGAGGAAGAGCTCGGACGACCAACTTTGGCGCTGGTAGGCTCAGGTGACGTGGTGCAGTGAGGCGGAGGCGGTGGCAACGCAAGGGAGCACGAGATGCTACTGTGACGAAGAATTTTGAGCGCGGCAAGGAGCAATGGCAGCGAGCAACGGAGAAGAAGAAATCGAAGACGGCGTCGATGGCCATATATAAGGGTGACCGGTCGACGTGAGGGTGACACGCGGATCGGACCGACCATGCCAAAATGGCTGCTGGCGGTCGCGGGCACGCCTGGAAGCCGTTCGAAGCTCGCCGGTGTCGGGCGGGAGGTGGCACCTTGCCGTTGGCTGAATGTCAACAATATTACGAAAATGCCACTGAAGATAAATCCCAAATTACTCTAAATTTTTCTACAGAAGTTGAAAATCTGTAAATACAAAAGTTGCTCAATTTTCAAATTTCTACAACTTTCTCAGTATAAACATTTTCCAATTCGACCTAGATTTTGAAATTTGAATTTAAATTGAAAAGGGGACATTTTCTAGAAATATGTAAATTCAAAATTACTTTGAATTTGATATTGAAACTTCAAAAACTCAAAATACCAAAGTTGTACATCTAGGTAAGACCTACAACTTTTCTATTCAAAATATTTTCAAATTATGCCTCCATTTTGAAATTGTATAGGGGAGATGAAAAGGGGTCAAATTTGAGATTTGAATCTTTTCAAATTTACTCCAAATTTTACACTGAAACTTTGAAAACTCAAAACACCAAACTTGTAGCCCTTGAAAAGATCTACAAAATTGGTTTTAAACTTTCTCCCAAATTTTGTTTAGATTTTGAATTATTCTAAGAGGGGTAAAATCAGCGTTTTGCTTTTTATGGTTTTCGGAAAGATTTCAAATTGAAAATTGATATTCTATTAATTGGTGATTATTTAGTGATCACACCATCACCCAAGGGCATCATTAAGTTAAGCATCACATGTTTGACCAAATGTCACTCTTGGTTGACCAGGTTGACTTCAAAAATTCTTTTAATAATTCCTCAAATCTGAATTCGAATTCGAAGCGGAAAACTTGCAACAAGTTTTGGACTCCAAAAGCAAACTCAAACTTGAAGCTTTATTTTATAAGTTGGACTTGAGCTCATACCCTACACTTGGCACTAGTGTATAACACCGTCATACACCTCAAATTACGCAGGGCTTAAACTAAGTATTTGCGGTGACATTCGAAATTAGGGTTTTCGGAATCGAGTCACACCACTAAGAAACAAATCCAACCTAAGAAGGTAACTCATTTTAGTTGATGCATAACGTAGTTACCCTAATCATGGGTGCTTTGTAGTGCATATGATGACATGACATGTTTTTAGTTACTATAACACCAAGGGTGTTACATCTTTCCTGTGGCTACAATTATGTACACCTATTTACAGTTCTCTTCGAATGTGTAGGGTTCAGATGGCGGACTTGAGGGGATGAATAGTGCTTTCTAAAACTATTTACACCGGCTAATTGAAACAAATGTGGAATTAAAACTATTTAGTCTAGCCAAGACCATACCCCCTCTGTCTATCACACAAGCATCTTACAAAGGATCCTAATTGAACACTTAGGTGCCAAGCTAGTGGGAGTTCACCTAAACAATTCTAGTTAGCAAGGTCACATAAACTTATGCAACTAGTCAACTAAATACACTGGGAGCTCCTACACATGCTCGTAAGAAAAACACACAAAGCACAAGCACAACTAGTACTATACTAGCACTATTCACTAGTTAAACCACACAAGCACAACTAGAGAACAATGGGCTGATATTCGGACGGTGAGGTACCCTGGCCTATATCACCCACGGGAGCCTCCTAAGGACTTGATGATGAGCCAGTCGAATGACTTCATCCTTCCACTACTACAGAAAGTTTAATCACCTCTGGTTATGTGACAACCGGCGGTGATACATATCACCGTAGTTGTTAGCCTAAGGAGTCCCTTCTGGGTCACTCATTGGCGGTAATAAACGTTTTCACCGCCGGCCCGACATATGGTCCGACGGTAAACATAGTGCTAGTCTTCACAACCATATCGTACACCGAACCGACGGTGTAAACATTTAGCACCACCGACTAGTCATGCAATGTGCGAAGCACATCCAAACCAACGGAGATAAGAAGTTTCGCCGCTGGTTTGAAGATGGAAAGATGCACCGCCCGTAAGAGCCTGCCATCAAACTATATACCATCATCGGTTCGTTTTATGATCTGGCAGTGGAAATCATGCAAAGGTTTGGAACACAGCATCGTCCGTCGAGCCGGCGGTGAACAAAAGTTTCACCGCGAGTTTATTCTTAAGGTTAATTTGTTTGCAAATTTATTGATTTCTCTGGTGCGCACAATATGTTATGGTGGTGTTACAGCAGTGATACTTGAACCGACAGTGATAGGTGCACGAAACACTTTATAACTTTCTCATATGATGTCCGATGAAGATGAACTTTATACCAAAGTTTTAGTACTCGACGAGATCTACAACGTTTAGTCCAAACATTTTTGTTTTAAGATCGGTTGGATGTCCATGCATAATAATATTTTATAGAGTTAATACCAAAGGAGTCCATATACTCTATAGTCATAAGTGAGTGTGTAGTGGTAGGAAACGATCTCGGATAGAGAAACAACCAAAACAAAAGTTGTAGATCTAAAAAAGTTATGCAACTTTTTAGTTCACAACTTTTTAATTTGAAGTCGTTTTGATGTTGTAGATCTACTGTAGTTTTGGCTGCGGATGCATCGCCTGTATATATATATATATATACACAATATAACGGCTGCAACGGTCCCAGCATGCATCTCAGCATGTCACGTAGCGAAACGCGCACGCGGAGAGCCCCCGTGACGACCTGCTGGCTCAAGGTCCCGGGACGCGGGACGCGGGACGCCACACACGGGACGGGACGCACGCGCGGCGTGGGCTAGTGGTACGTACTCGGATGACGAGTCTTGTCTGGCGTGGGTGTCGTGAGGTGTGTGTCCTCTCGACCTCTCCCGTGGCGACTGATGAGGCAGACGATCCGCGCGGACTCTGCGTCCTGTCCTGTCCTGTCCTGTCCCGTCCCGTCGCGTGTGGCGTGGCGTGGCGAACTGAACGCCATTCTCCTGTCCACACAATATTCCGGACGTTTTTATTAGAGCAAGGCTAATAATATAGCCAACTGCTAGCTGCAAGGATCCTTGCAGCCTATCTCTCGACCCATCCATATATGGGGTTTGGTTTACCTAGTAGCTTCTAAATTTAGTCATTTTTAGTTACTTTGTTGCTAAACACCGTGACTAAATATGATTAAAAGGGGTTTAGTCCTCTCTAGTAACTCTGGAGTTACTAAAAGTGACTAAACCATTTAGGAGGGTCTAAATTTAGGAGGTGTGAACCAAACACCCCACACTAGTTAGGTCTTCATCATTAATATATAGCCCACTTATTTTTCTCACTGAATTTCTTGATTCTCGTGTCTAAACTGGCTGTGAGCTCTTGTCTCCTCCGCGTTAGTCTTGGTACTCCCACATACCAAGGGCGTTCCCAATAACTAGCTATTTAGTTAGCTAGATATGACGTGGCAAGCAAAAAGTAAGAAAGGGAGTAGTCATTACGAACAAATAGGCGTTCCCAACAACTAGCTATTTGGTTAGCTAGATATGACATGGCAAGCAAAAAAATAAGAAAAGGAGTAGTCATTACGAACAAATAGCTTATCTATTTCACGTACTCCAAGATCATGTGAGAGGAGCATATAGGTCCGGCAATGTTAAATAGTTATATTTCTTTTCTCTCACCTCCATATTAGCTAATACTAGCTATTACCCTTGCGGACACACTAACCGATGATGGTTTCGCGTACTCCTACGCTGGAATTCAATGCGCTTCTAGAAGGAAGGCGAGGACGAAACATGTGTATAGTATGTGCTGGAACGGCCGTTTTGGGCTGGTTCGGCCAGTGGAAAAGCCGGCTGGTTTCGGCTGATTCAATAGTGTTATATGAGAGAGAATAAGTTAAAACAAGCTGAAACAAGTCGAAACATGACCAGCAGAACAGGGCCTTTGTCTGAACCCCGCGCGCGGCGGCCGGCAGCCTGTCCTTGAAGAATGAAAATGGGATTCGCGACCGAGGGGAGATCGCCGGCCCGTCCGCCGTCGCCACGTGGTCTTGGTTCGCCACGCCAGACTTCTTCGTCCCGTACGGAGTTAATGAACTCCCGCTTCCCCGTCCGGCCGTCTGCGGTTCGTGTGGAGCAACTGGTCTGGTCGCACCTGCACTGCAGCCGAACCCGGTTCACGGGCGCGGAGAAAAGACAGGCAGGCAGACCCACCCACCCAGGACCGGCCGGACACAGGAAAAATCCGACGCGACCGACGGTGACGGACCCACCGCTCCCGCGAGGGACGCACACGCCACACCGTACGTACCTGGCAGTCCAGCGAGTGACGCCCCACCCGTGTGGCGTGTGGCGTGCATGACCTGACCTGACCTGAGCGGCCTGGCCCCCACCACTCTCCCGCAACGGCCGGCCGGCCGGCAGGAAGCCCGATAGCCCAACCCACCCACGTGATGCGACCACCATCCGGCAGGCGGTGGTCCGGACTGTGTGGTGTGTGTGGACGGAATCTCGCGTCCGCTTTCCGGAAGGGAACCTGGCGCATGGGGACAGTTCGTTACCGGTGGGCCCGACGTGCCTCGGACGGCCATCGCGGTCACGGATGGGGTGCTGGGAGCCTGGGACTGGCAGAGTCAACGGCGACGGCTTCGCGCCAGGCGACCACATCACACGGGTCTGCGCCTGAGTGAGGACGCGGACTGACGAGCCCAAACAGATTCCGAGTAGCACGCCCCCATCGCGCGACCCGATCACACCACACGTCACGTGGCGCCGGCCTAAACAGATCGATTCAACGGACTAGTGGACTACCGAGTAACAGACCCGCGCGCCTGTTACGTTCGCCTCCGGTGCTACTACCTCCATCAGCTAGCTGCTCAGGATAGAGTATCAGCCTGCTCGCTGCAGCTGTTTGACCTGTTTTTTTTTTTTTGACTGAACTGGAGGGGCCGAAGCTCCTACATAGATTTTATTGTAAGATCAAAGAACAAAGTATATAAACCCAGAACAAAACAAACAGAACAAGAAAGAAATTAAGACACAAAAAAGGAGAGGAAGAAAATAAAACTTTTGAGGAAAATTACAACAGATTTTAAATCCATAAGTCAAAAATATGAGAGTCTATTGCTTTGACCCTGAGGGTCAGCAGTTTTAGTTCCTTCCGGAAGACTTCCTTTGCAAGCTCAACTTGTGGCTGAATATTGTTGAAGATGAATCCATTTCTGACAGTCCAGATAGCCCAGCTCATTAGGATTGCAGAGATCATAAAGAATCTTGGATTGCCTTGTAATCTTATCTGAGTAACTGCATCTGGTAAGCTCAAGTTGTTCTGAAAGTTAAAACCTACAAAATTCCAGCAATTCTTGGCAAAAGGACAATCCAGAAAGAGGTGCACCGAGGTCTCTTCTACCAGCAGGTTACACATGACACAATTATAAGACTGCAGCTGCATGTTTTTTCTTCTCATGATATTCCTTGTGCTTAACCTATCTTTAAGGAGTAGCCAAAAGAAAACTTTATGCTTTGGTTGACAACAGCATTTCCAAATCCACTTGGAAGCTTGATGCACTTGAGTATGCCCTATCAGGGTAGATTCTTGTGGTTGAAAAGTTTCCCCAAATTGAATGCCAGATGTCTTGCTGCTCTGTTAGAGGAAAGTGGTTTCTCAGAGATTCAACATGAAGAAACTGATAGTAAGCTTCAGTTGAAAGTGGCAAATTGAACTGATCAACCAAAGGTTGTTGCCCAAGCATGTTATCCAGTGAGATTAGTCTATTTTTAGCAAAAGAGTATAATTCTGGATATTGCAAGTTCAGTGGCTGTTGTATCCAAGTATCTTGCAAAAATAGACAGGTTTAACCATTCAGAACAATGACAGTGGAGAAAGATTTAAAAGGATCCAATAGTTTAAGAACATCTTTCCACCAAAAGGAGCCTTTTTTATGTTACTTGGCAGCTTACCATTAACATAGTGTTTCTCCCAGATTAGTGAAACCCATGGAATATCTTTCCTATTCAGAAATTTGTCCAACTTTTTCATGAGGAGGGCTTCATTTTGTTTTTTCAAATCAAGAACTCTAAGACCCCCTTCCTCCTTTGGTTTGCGGACCATCTCCCAAGCAGCTTTAGGTGGCTTTTTAGAGTTGAGATCAGAGCCTCGCCATAAGCAGTGTTTTCTAAACTTGTCGATCTGTTTGAGAATTTGGGAAAGAGCAAGAGTACTAAGATGAAAGGTGGGCAGGGCAGTAAGAACTGCATTGATGAGCTCAAGTTTGCCAGCTTGAGAAAGAAAGGTTGAGGAGCAAGCAAGCCTTCTTTCACATTTGTTCACTAGACGAAGGAAGTCATCCACTTTGGGCTTGATAAGGCCCAGGGGAAGCCCAAGGTATGTGAAGGGGAATGAGCCCTTGGAGCACCCAAAGGTGTTAGCCAGATGATTAAATCTTTCATTAGATAGGTTGATGGGAAGCATAACAGATTTAGAGTAATTCACTTTGATTCCAGTAGAATCAGTGAGATTGTAGAACAACTTTCAAGGAAAGTAACTCTCTAGCATCACCCTCAAGAATGATCAGAGTGTCATCGGCGTATTGGATAACTGGAAAGTCAGAGGAGGAGTTCAAAGGAATAGGTAAATTAAGGAGGCCCCTATCCTTGGCATTGTTCAAGACAGATTGTAGAAGATTAGCAGCAAGGACAAATAAGAGGGGGGATAAGGGGTCTCCTTGCCTGACACCCCTCCTACAATGAATAGTTTTTCTGTGACCCCATTAAGCAGGACCTTAGAAGTTCTAGTGGAGAGAATATTCTGTATCCAGGAAAGCCAATTATCTCCAAAGCCTTTTGCCTGAAGCAATTTGAGGATTGTAGAGTGCTCAATTTTATCAAAAGCCTTTTCAAAATCGAGTTTAAGGATGATGATCTCTTTTTTCGAGTCGTGGCATAGGTGGAGATACTCAAAGGACCATGCCAAACAATCTTGAATTGTTCTATTCTTAATGAAGTCATATTGATTTTTGTGGACCAAAGAGGTGATGGTTGTTTGAAGTCTGTTGGCCAAAAGCTTAGTAATAAGCTTCATGGAGCTATTTAGGAGAGAAATTGGCCTATAATCAGAGATGGAAGTTGGGCTTTGATTTTTGGGGACTAGAGTGATGAAAGAAGTATTGATACTCTGAAGACAGGCATTGTTATTTTGGAAGGCCCAGCACAGATCATAAAAATCATTTTTTTTTACTGTGGATCAACATTTTTTGATGAATTCATTGGTAAACCCATCTGGACCTGGAGATTTATCACTTGGGAGCATCTTTACCACCTCACCAATTTCATTTGTTGTAAATTGATCTTCCAGCCAGTTGAGATTGGGATGCTCTTGCATGAGGGAAGACATGGGGCAGCTGTTTGACTGTTTCTAGTATTCGCTACAGCAAAGAGCAAACCGTGTAGCTCTTCTCCAACAATTGCAGCTGAAAGAGTGAGTCGATCGCTAAACAAAACGGATCTTCTACAAAAAAAAAAAGGTAGCAACAGACTGAAGTACTGAAGCTGTAAAGAGAGTACTAAGCCCTGCACGTATATATATCTTCTACACCTAAAACAATTACTACTGTCATCGTCATGTGCTAAATTAGTCGCTTCACTCCCGCTGCCTAATCGCCGAGCAGTGTCCGCGTCGGAATAGAGTGCCAATTATTTAAACGGACGCAGCCAAAGCAATCACGTACAGCCCCCCCAAAAAAAATCCCACTGCCTAATCGCCAAGCAGTGTCCGCGTCGGCATAGAGTCTGGAACCACCTCGCCAATTATTTAAACAGACGCGGCCAAAGCAATCACGTACATACATGCCAAAAAAAAAAAGCAATCACATACATGCTAAGTGTTAGTTAATTCAAAAACAAAACAAGCACTTACAGGCCCAAAAAAAAAAAGCAACCACGTTGGCTAAGTGCCTGTTGCTAGAAAACGGGTTTTTCAACCTCATGTACCCCTTATGCCAATCTAATGTTGAGATGTTCCCATTCCAATTTAAACGAAAGCAATTTCTAGTTCAGC
Organism: Saccharum spontaneum; assembly: GCA_022457205.1. NCBI lineage: Eukaryota > Viridiplantae > Streptophyta > Magnoliopsida > Poales > Poaceae > Saccharum > Saccharum spontaneum. The sequence goes on along the minus strand of CM039595.1, from coordinate 18,651,549 downwards.
TCAGCTTCGCCACGACCATTAACAAGGCACAAGGACAGACTATCCCTTATGTGAGGGTGTACCAGCGGGAACCAATGTTCTTGCATGGTCAGTTATACGTAGCGCTATCAAGAGCCACGACAAGATCAAATATTAAGATATTGGTTGTCTCGGCTAATGAGAAGAACGTCAACAAGGGGGTATTTTCACATAGAATATTGTCTATAAAGATGTTCTAAACTTCATAAAAGAGGTAATTTCTCTCGGCAAAACATATTTTTGTCTATATAGTCAACAAAACTGTAGCTTAAAACATTAATAAATAGTTTATATGCAGGATACTACCAACACATCGGGGACAATTGCAAGGACTACTTGACTGCTGTGCTCGACAAGTCAACAACCTTAGTACTACACGCTCGTACTTAAATTGGTACTATATCATTATTATGTTCTCGTGCAATGTACGGACATTTATCTAGTATATTATAAATATTCATATGAAACGGAGGATAGCTGTCCGCCCATAAAAATGGCCAGGCAGCTCTGCATCCCTTCTTCCATCGCAGGCTTTATCTCATCTAGGGAACACAGGGGACCACCACGTTGCGTCATTTGCTAGCAGGTAAAACTAGGGCCTTGTTTAGGTTGTAACTTTTTACGATTTGCAGTACTTTTGTTTGTATTTGGTAATTAGTGTCTAATTATAGATTAATTAGACTTAAAAGATTTGTCTCGCAAATTACAGACAAACTGTATAATTAGTTATTTTTTTACGTACATTTAGTGTTCTATGCATGCATCTAAAAATTAATGTGATGAAGAGAGAGTGTAAAAATTTAGAATTTGGAAGGTAGCTAGACAAGGCCTAGGTACGTCCCTGGACAGCATTCCATTCTGGGCCATTTGAACTGACACCTTTCAATTGTGCAGGAAAAAAATATCTCTCACACTTCTACGTACACGAGCTTAGCTTAATGGAAGCTAGACCGATTAAGTCACGCAGATCATTAGTGTTTTTTTTTTCATTTTTTCAAGATTGCCATGCACACTCAGTGGACCCAATTCCTGTACCGACGAAGAGTCTGGACGCGCATTTGGATTCCATGCAAGCGCCAGTGTGTGTGCTGTATACTCCGTACACACCAAATTCGAATTGTTTTCACACCTCTCTCATGGATCAATCGAGATTCATCTTGACTTATCCCTCACTGATATTCATGTTCTCACCTAGTAATGACCGCCCAGCCCCAATTATCCCCGGCGTGCGTGCATTGATTCACTAGCACCCGTTTCCTATTCACACCTGTTGCAAGGCACACACAGCAGCTATTTAACGAACCCGTGCACCCTGTAACTCTCCTCCAAAAAATTCTCATACCAAATAGCCAGGCCCATCTGCGGCGCCGTTGTAACAAGCTCCACATCTCAGCCTGTTCATGGTCCGGTTTAGGCGGTTTCTGGTCAAAACCAACTCAATCCGTTATTTTTTTTTTGTTCTGCGGTTTGGAACCCACGGGTTAGACGGTTCCCACGGTTAGTAGTAGTCACCGGACGAGGGCGGAAGTGGCCTGGCGCCGCGGGAGCTGGGAGCGCAGGAACACGGCGCCGCCGCAGGAGTTGGGAGCGCAGGAACACGGCGACCGTGCGCCGTGAGCACCGCGGCCGGCCACCGGTCGCCAACAAGGTCTGTGCGCATCGTGTCGTGGCTCACCATTTGAGAAGGAATCGCATCCGAATCCATCTGAGATGAAAGCTAAAAAGGTTTGCTCTGGAAAGAAATAGGAGACGCAAGCGAAATCGGACGAATTTGATCCCAGTTACCATCTAAAGAAGTGAATTTGCACCTTCCTTTGATTAATCGCAAAGGCATTGCTCGTGGAGTCCGTATGATTTAGGAGATTTCCAAACTAAGGCTGAAAATCAAAGTGAGGCATGCAAGATCCCGTAAAGTAGACCGACCTTCTTCGAACGCGGTGCGTGGATTCGCCGCCGCCGCCGCACCCGGCGAAGGGCGACAGCAGGAACAGTGCCCCGCCGAGCAGCAGGACACACGCAACCATTGACGCCCTCCAGCACCTTTGACGCGGACGACAGGGGCATGTGCCGGTGCCAGAGCAGGTGGTGGCGTGGGTAGGCCCGTGGAGGAGACGACGACCACGGTGGAGGCTCCTCGACGCCTTCATTGCTGTCGCCGTCGCGGTCGCCGCGGTGGAGATGGGAGGAGATTGGGAGTGAACGAAGATGTGTTGAACGGGTTCGGTCTGGTACCTGTGAAAAACCAACCCGTACCTAGCCCGTAGACATGGTTTTCAACGGGCTGGTTTGGTGGGTTGGTCCGGTTGTAACCGGACCATGTACAGAGTTATCCACATCCTCAACTATGGCTTCCTCAGGTGATGCATCGGGTAAGCGCGTGAGGCACAGCGACAGTCACCCTAAAAATTAAATCTGCTGACTATTGTTTGGAAAACGACTCGTTCAGTGAGGCTATGGGCGGCTCCGGCTTATCTACCTTTTTTATTGTGCTTTCAGCTGTTTTGGAAATGACTTGGGGAGCCCCAGAAGCCAGCGAATCTACGGTTTTGGAGCTCTGTCGGCTCCTCCATATTCCGTTTTGTCTTGACCGCGCGTCGGCCGGCTGGTCAGCCAGCAACGTGTCCTTGAAAATGGGACTCGCGACCGAGGGGAGATCGCCGGCCCGTCCGCCGTCGCCACGTGGTCTTGGTTCGCCACGCCAGACTTCGTCCCGTACGGAGTTAATGAACTCCCGCTTCCCCGTCCGGCCGTCTGCGGTTCGTGTTCCTCCACTGGTCTGGTCGCACCTGCACTGCAGCCAAGCAGACCCTCGTTTAGTTCCCAAAATATTTCCTAAAATATTTCAGATTCCCGTCACATCGAATCTTTAGACATATGCATGAAGCATTAAATATAGATAAAAAATAAAACTAATTACACAGTTTAGACGAAATGGACGAGACGAATCTTTTAAGCCTAGTTAGACCATGATCGGACAATAATTGCCACATAACAATAAAAGTGCTACAATAACGCTACAATTACATTTCTCAAAATATTTCGCGAACTAAACAATGCCAGGTTCACGGGCGCAGAGAAAATACAGGCAGGCAGATCCGACGGACCCACCGCTCCCGCGAGGGACGCACACGGCACACCCTTCCAAGCGAGTGACGCCCCACCCGTGTGGCGTGCGTGACCAGACCTGACCTGAGCGGCCTGGCCCCCACTCTCCCGCAACGGCCGGCAGGAAGCCTGATAGCTAGCCCCACGGGATATTTAACTTATTGCCATCCTTACCGATACCACCTCTTCAATTGCCAGGTTTACATGGCCACCTACATATTTGCCACACAAAATAGTAAAGCTCCTACGTATTTGCCACTTTATCTGATGTGGCATGCCACGTGTTCATGCCAGCACGACAGCGCCCCTATAACCTCTATAGGACATGCGAAATGACTTATTTACCTCTGCTGCTTCTCTCATTCCCCCTCACTGACATATGGCCCCACATGTCAGCTTCTTCTTCAAACTCCAGCCCTAACTGACCACTGCTCCGGGCCTCCGGCTGCTCCGGCATCCATGTCCTGACCACCGCAGACCTGTCCTGGCACGCTGCTCGACCAGTCCTCGTACCGCCCACCACTGCCGCGCCCTGCTACTGCGTCCATCGTCCGTGATTTCGCTTGCCTGACGCCGTCGTGCTGGCACTACTCCACGGTGCCATGGTAGTTCCGTACTCGCCCTTCATATGTCGGGGCTCGGACCTCACGTTCCGCAAGGCCGCCCCGTACGTGGCCATGCTGCCATCGCTGGAGGATGCGGAAGCCGCGTGCGTGGTGTCATCCGCGTCCAGGACCAATGGCGGGTCTCCCTCTAGTTTGGCCCAGGCCACACCGTGCACTTGCAAGACTCATTCCTTGGCGTGTGTCTCGCGTGGACCAGCACGAGCAGCGACGGCTGAGGACGACGTGAGCACCTGGTGCTGCGCATGCGCCACCGCGACCGCTCCCCCGTACTGCGACCCTACCAACAACATGTAGAGTCCTTGGGCGAGGAGATGGAGCAGCGCCGCTGCGAGCTGCGACTCTTAGCTAACACCGGCACCCATGCAGCCACAGGCGCACCTCGCTGGGCGTTGGGGCCTGCAAGTCCACGTTCGCGGTGGCCATGCTTGACACCTGCAAGTCCACATTCGCGGTGGCCATGGTGAGGTTCTCGGGCTATGATGTTGACGTGTCCTGCACCGCCAGCGAGGACCTCCGCACGTTGCTCCTGCACACCACCTACGGTCGCTCGTCCTCATCGAGGACCTGGACCGGTACCTGCAGGGTGCTGACCTTCATGGCTGGCGTCGCGTCGTGCTGCAGCGAGGAGCGCGGAGTGCGTCACGGTGTTCACCATGAGCGGCGGGAGCAAGGACGCCGGCTGGACGTACACATCCCATCACGCTTTGCGTGCTCGCGTTGCTGTCCATGCCAAAGACGCCGTCTTCTTCGGTTCTTCTACCTGGCACGTCGGCCGCGTCTCCACCCGCACGTCCACAGTGAGCTGCGTCCGTAGGGGATGCTGCTAGCACCGCAGTGGAAAGGGCCGCGTCAGAGCGCGGCACCCGCGGGGGAGTGTGGACGGCGCGAAGGCGAGCCTAAGCGACGCGGGGGACCATGGACGATGTAGTAAGAGAGGAGGGAGGAAGAAGAAAGCATCAAGGGTAAAACAGTATTTTTGCGTGCTATTTCCTCTGGGACCGTCTCTCTTCCACGCTGGCACGCTGATGTGTCGTGCCACATCAGCAAAAATGGCAAAACAATAATGCATCTACTGTTTTCGATGGCAAATTTGTAATTGTCCGTGTAAAAATGGCAATCGGAGAGGTGCCATCCATGAGAGTGGCAATAAGTTAAGGCCTTGTTTAGTTTCCCAATTCTTCCCTCAAATTCCACTATGCAAAAAGAAGATTCCCCGTCACATCAAAATGTCGGCAAATGCATGGAGTACTAAATGTTGATGAAATCGAAAACTAATTACACAGTTTTGTTGTACTTTGCGAGACGAACATTTTAAGCCTAGTTAGTCAAAATTTGAATAATTTTTATCAAATACAAACGAAATGCTACAGGAATTCTGATACAGTGTTTTTCTCCCCAATTCTCTCATCTAAACGAGGCCTAAATATCCCCTGGCCCCACCCACCCACGTGATGCGACCACCCGGCAGCCGGTGGGTCCGGACCGGCGTGGTGTGTGTGGACGGGATCTCGCGTCCGCTTTCCCCAAGGGAACCTCTGCCGCCTGGGGACAGTTCGTTAACGGTGGGCCCGGCGTGCCCACGGAATCACGGTCACGGATGGGGCGCTGGGAGCCTGGGACTGGCAGGGTCAACGGCGACGGCTTCGCGCGAGCCGATCACAACACACGTCACGTGGCGCCGGCCTAAACAGACCCGCCGCGCGTCTGTTACGTTCGCCTCCGCCGGTGCTACCTCCAGGCTCCGGACCATCAGCTACATACTCTCACTCATGATTCGCTACAGTAAACCGCAGCTCTCCGATCTCCTCCGGCCAAGCAGCCACAGCATACAAAAAAAATTGCAGCTGAAAGAGCGAGTCAATCGATCGCTAAACAGAACGGATCTTCTAGAAGGAAAAAAAAAATAGTAACAGACCCTGTTCATCCGTTTTATAATCTGTCTTTTTCAGCTTGTTTTTTTAGTCAGAACAGTGTTTTTCTCTCACAACAAATCAGTCAACAGTGTTTTTCAGCCGGCTTATCAGTCCAGCCGAACGGGGCCTGAAGAACTGACCTGGAAAGAGAGCTTAGTCCTGCACGTATATATATTTGATGCATATATTCGTATTGCCATCGGACCCATCAACATCATACTGATGCGCAAATACGACGGACCTGTTCGGTACGTGTAAAGCCAGCAGCTGTTTCTACAGTACTAGCAGCTTTGTTAGAGAGATCCAAACTCCAAAGCTGAAAATATCGAACAGGCCTGATATTTTTCAAAAAACACATAAATATAAAAATAATAGAAACCTGCATGGCAGGACCCAACACTCCCCCAAAGGAGGTGCTTTATGCCTATGGTCTAGCTAGTTGGGTGCTAAAACGCGCCCCGTTTGTTTGGTCTGGATTAGACCCTGGAACTGTTCCAGTTCGTTTATCAATGCTATATAAATTTGTGAACCAATCCCACCGGGAATCATTCCAGGCACTCAATCTGAGTAACCGAACATGCCGTAAATTTGACTTCCCAAATGATTTTAGCTTTCATGATATATAAATAATTAAATAAAAATAAATATATGTGTTGTAATTCCCTGTGACTCCCTCTCTTTGCCTTCATTTTATTAAGAAATTACTGTAGGGGCTTAGGCCCCTCCAGATCGTTCAAAATAAATAAATATATGTGTCCATTTATACAGGGAATTCCCCGACAATCAAGAAATTGCAGTAAAGAGATTGTCGCAGACTTCTCGGCAAGGAATTCAAGAGCTGAGGAACGAAATAATTTCTGTTGCTAAACTGCAGCACATGAATATAAGGATGGTAGGTGTGTGTCTGAAGAACTAAAAAGGCTAATCGTTTACTAGTACGTACCCAACAGACAAATTGATCTACTAGCTAGCCTGCCACTCTTCAGTTTACCAACTAATTAACTACTCATGACCTAGTAGCTTTGTATTTTTAGATTGACCCTGTATGTAAGTACTATATATATGTTTGTACTGATGACAGATCCACAGAAGCGCAGTTAGCTTGGTCCTGAAAAAGTTTTGACCATAATAGCCGGTGTTGCAAGAGGCCTGCAATACGTCAACGAAGACTCGGAGGCCAGAATAATCCACCAAGATCTGAAAGCGAGCAATGTTCTTTTGGACCATGAATTGAACCCTAAGATCTAGGAGGGGGCCGGTCACACGATGTTACAAGTTGTGCCGCCGGAACACGGTAAGTACTTATTGCTCTTTATTAATTAATTCTTTCGATTCGATAACATTGCACTACATTTCTCGATAAGACAACTATAACTGTTGTTATTTATTTTTGTAGTGGCTATATGGCCCCTGAGTACGCCACAAGTGGCAATTATTCAACAAAATTGGACGTTTACAGCTTCAGAATTATGATTCTGGAGATTGTCATAGGAAAAAAAGAAATGGCGGCCATTACTCACATCACATTGTCAGGAGTGAAAAGCACGTGCCCCCACTCAAATTGCAGTAAAGAGAATCAAGAAGTTACAGGAATGAAATAATTCCTGCTGCTAAACTGCGGCACAGGTGAGGATGGTAGGTGCATGTCGGGAAGGCCCGGAAAGGCTAATTGTTTACGAGTACGTACCCAACAGTGGCCTCAACAAACTGATTTTCTGTATATATTCTTACTACTAGTCTGCCAGTCTTCAATTTATCTACTAATTAATTAACTACACATGAGTAAGTAGCTTTGTATTTTTTAGAAAATACACAAGGAGCGGGGCATGTGCCCCCAACCCAATTTCTTCTAAGGGACAACCGACTGGTAACATACGCCTGACACTTGTAGAACTTCCTCAGAAATCACTAGATCCACTGTCTGGTACTCATTTGGGATTTTGCCAATGTATTGAAAGTGAAGCGAGTGTGAGCACATATTGTACTCAACAAATATAACATGGGCGTATGAAGGCTCAAAAGGCTAGACACGGTTTAACAACGGTAAGTATGTTTAGTTCATCACCTTTCAGCATAAGCTTAAGTTGCTAAGTTGTGTGAAAACCTACTTTAACCACATGATTAAAAGGCAATAGGAATTAAAATAATAATGATAAGCATGAGTAACAATATCATATAAAGTAACAGCAACCAACTACTTCCTTCGTCCCTTTTTAACTGTTGATTTCGCTTTCCGAGAAACAACTTTGACTAAATATATATTAAAAAATATTAGTATTTATGGTACATAATCAATATCATTAAATAGATCATTGAATCTGTTTTCATAATAAATTTATTTGGAGATACAAATGTTGCTAATATTTTTTCTACAAATCTAGTCAAATTTATCGGCACGTAAAACCGTGGCGACAGATATTTAGAGACAGAGGGAGTATTCCTCAAGGACCCAGGTCACTCATGATCGAGAGCATGACTGTTATAACATTTTTAAGACACTTTACAGAGGTTATACAACTTTTGCAGTCGTGATTTCCATATGCCCAAGGTGATCAATCACTTTACCCACATCCAAGGTGAGTATGCAGGGTTTGACTATGAGCTTTTCCAAAGTCCCTTCTAACAAGTTAGTAGCCGATATAGGTTTTGATGACATGCAAATATAGAAACCTCCTACTACTATAACACGCTCGATCCGAAAGTACATAACAGCAGATGTCGTCCTACCCCCAACTCAGTCAAACCTCTTTTGCGTCTTTCGCCAACCACTGACAAGCTAGAAAAGTTCAGAGTACTAAGACAAGACCAAAGTCATGTAGTTCTCATGGTTGTCCTGGTTTACTTCAATATAAGTCCTTAGAGAGAGAAACTAGACCACCATAAAAACAAGTTTAAAATAAATATTGCATATGCCATTAATTAGTATTAGATATCTTTCATTATTGAGTATAGCAACTAGCAAGAACCACCCATATGCGTAAACCCCATAGGATACAAGCATCAGGATAACAACATCTAGGCAAGTCCTTAATGGTAGATCAAATTAGGCACATGCAAGTATGAATGCAGCGACATTATGGTTATTATGTACCATAAATATTAATGTTTTCTTATGTACATTTGATTAAAGTTAAAAATGGGTGACTTAGAATGACACTTCTCAAAGGCGGAGGGAGTATTTTGTATTGTAAATATCAATATTTTTTGTATAAGTTCGGTTAAATTTTAAACCATTTGATTCCTCACAAAGTAAAAATTGTTTTTCTTCGAATAGAGAGAGTACTATCATACTCCCTTTATCCCGCATTAAAAGTCATTGTGGGAGGGCACTCAACCGTCTACATTCACAGCGGGGACCAGTGCATCTGGACACATAGCTGGGATGAGTGCAGAGGGAGTACGCTGTAACAGACTCCGACGCCTAGCTTTGTAGGAGAGAGGGAGTATATTATTCATGAAGCTGGGCCTTGTTCAGATACCCTCCAAATTCCAAATTTTTACACTCTCTTTCCATCGCATCGAATTTTGGACACATATATGGAGTATTAAATATAGATAAAAAATAACTAATTACACAGTTTAGTTATAAATCACGAGACAAATCTTTTGAGCCTAATTATTCTATGATTGGACAATAATTATCAAATACAAACAAAAGTGCTACAGCAGCCAAAGTTGAAAAATTTTGCAATCTAAACCAGACCCAGATTTGATTAACCGTACGGACGAACGTACTTCTACGTACGTTGTGGTTGAGGGTCCCATCAATAAGTGAACTCCTGCACGAATGACCAATCTGTGCTGTCAGGCGCATGGAGTGATAAACTTCGACGGTTGTGCGTATTCCTATTCCTACCCTACCAAATTTTTTTTTGACAATAACACATACTCCATATATTATAACGATCAGAACGGAGTACAAAGTTTTGGGAACGTACGTCCCAAAGAACAGAGGTGTAGCTCCCTAGCTACTACTCCCTCCATTCCAAATTATAAGGCATTCCAAGAATCTTGAAGAGTCAAAGCATCTTAAGTTTGACCAAAATTATAGAGAAAATTACAAAAATTTATAACATCAAATAGGTATACTATGAAAATATAATTAATAAAGAATCTAATGATACTTAATTGGTGTCATAAATATTATTATCTTATCACATAAATTTGGTCAAACTTTAGATCCTTTGACTCTCCAAGATTCTTGAAATGCCTTATAATTTGGGATGGAGGGAGTAGAAAAGAGTCAATCGAATGACTCATATAAAAAAGTCGATTCTCTTGGGTATCTGTCGCTCCGGAAGGAGATGATCTGTTTTTCTGCCGGAGAGAACACAGGTGTTGATGACCCCATCGGAGACGCTGGACCATGACTGAGACATGGCCACGACAGGGACATCGGAGATCCTCCTTGTTGCACTCTGATAGCACAGTCGGCGCTCCCCTTCGACTGTCTGATCGACCTATGTCTATGAGGATTTGAGATCTTGAGTCGTAAATCTAGTATGAGCTTCACCTGACTCAAGAGGTTGGCAGTGCTTCTCCAGATATTGAATCTGAGGACCGGCATCGACGAGAATCGGCGGTCTACCCGAATACCAAGAGTAGCTTCGCCATCCATCTAAAAAACAGAAACTTACAACCTGTTCGTTTCGCTGGTTTATTGTGGTTGAAAGTACTGTTCACTAATTTATTGTGAGAGAAAAACACTGCTAGATGGCTGCTGATTCTGCTGATAAGTTCAGACGAACAGGTTTATTGTGGCTAAAAGCACATAACAGTACCAAATGGCTGGCCACGTGCAACAGCCAACGCCAGCTCCGTGAAAAGAATAGTAGCATATCTTGCACGTGGCGTTGGTGGCCCCCACAGATGAGAGGTTGGGAGGCATCCACGAACGTTGCAGCAGCGGGACCCACCGCTCTGGTGGAGGGCCCCACAGCACAGCAGCAGGCACCCACCGTGGTGGAGAGCTCCGACGACCGGCTCCGGTGGCCTCACAGACGCACGCAACGTCTGCCTCGTCGGGGGCGTCACCAGCTTGGAGGGCTTGGCGGCGACGCGCCATCTCCTGGTTGGAGAGGGTGTTGGCGGGGCTCGAGGGTGCGGGCGTTAGAGCAGCGGCGGAGTTGAGGAAGCTCCTGGCGATGACACCGGTGACCGCGCGCCCACAAGGAAGTGCTCCAGCACGTCAAGGCGGAGACAGGTGACCATGGGGTCAGCGACTGCCGGGCTCGCGTCGGCCCAGCCGAGCGAAGCAGAGGACGGCAATCATCAGCTCCGTCGTGTGCACTATGGTCGGCATGTTGTTGCTGCTTCGCTGCGAGGAGAGAAAAGGAAGGGGAGGAGGAAAACGCCGCCTTTATTTGGTGGGTGCTCTCTAAGGATTCATGGCAGCCGATGCATAGCTCAAGGAAGAGAGCTAGTACAGCAGCCACCATGGCACAAGAACAGCGGCGAGGAACACTCATCTTAAAACACTAGACTCAAACTTAAACAAGGAAAAGCAAGTATGCACAGGAGAACCAGGACCGGCCCTCCCTCCTCTAGCTGCCGGCAAGATGCCGGAGGCGAAGAGGAAGGGGGCCGGAGCAGGGAAGCTGGAGTTTAGGGATCAGAGGAGGAAGACCGGCATACGCCTACTACTCCACTACGGAGACCAAGCATAGGACTTCTAGAGTTGAATTGTATCGCACACCGCAGCGATGCACTTTGTTTGCGGCAGCCTGACGGCACTATGAATCTACCCTACCAAAGTTGAGAGGAGGATCGTCGCACAAGTGCTCATCCCCACTCCCCACGCGTCCTCTTAAATAAAGCAATAAACTGTCCAAAAGAGTAATTAGATTTTAAATCTTTTAGCAACAGTCACCCTAAAAATCAAATCGGCAGGCCTTATTCATCCGGCTTATAATCTGTACTTTTCAGCTTATTTTTTTAGTCAAAACAGTATTTTTCTCTCACAACAAATCAACCAACAGTGTTTTTCAGCCGGCTTATCAGCACAGCCGAACAGTGTTTGGAAAAACAACTCATCATCAGTGAGGCTATGGGCGGCTCCAATACACCTTTTTATTTCATTGTGCTTTCAGCTCTTTTAGAAATGCTTGGGAGCACCAGAAGCCAGTGAATCTACGGTTTTGGAGCTCCGTCGGCTCCTCCGTATTCTGTTACAATAGTGAAGCTGGAGCCAGTTCGTCTAAACGAACCCTTAAGATTCACCCTCACATATATGTCCTCAAGTTTCTACTGTGACGTGACGGGCGCAATGTGATAGGACAAAGGTTAAAAGTGTAAATTTGAAGAGACTATCCAAGTCAACAAAAAAAGAGAGAGAGAGAAATGTCCTATAATAATTATGAAACCATGGAAGCGTGTGCTTTGCCCGGCTTCCTCACGTGATACTACGGGTCTATTTGGTTGGACTCTAGAGCTAGAATTTCAGCTCTGCTCTATACCTCCACGGCTCTACAACTATCTGTAGAGTCACTCTGTCTGTGTGGATGTTTGGCTAGCAAGGTTGATCCATATGTACGCGTACAAGTCATAGGTTGATCCACAAATAAATAGTTAAATAAATACGAGTAGTACTACATCCACCGAACCACGCCAGTTGTCTAGAACCTAAAATAAAACTGAAGAAAAATCCAGTGCGAAACCTGCGCCCCAGCAGCGCTCGAACGCGGGCGGTGAGCGCTACCACCGAGCGAACAGCTCGTTCGCTACATCCACGAAGTTAATGCAGAGGATCAACATCGTTGTCATTGAAGGGACTATCAGGGCAGTCCCAATGATGCATTGATGATGGTTTCTATCCTTATTAAATGACTTGCCACGTAGATAAAATACTGACATGGCAACATAATTAATGAAGAAAGAGAGCAAAAATCATAGAAATGGTTTCTTCATGAAAAAATCAAGTCTACTCTTGACCCAATACACCAAGAAACCATGAAATCATCGTTGGGGAGAAACCACTAGTTTCTAGGGAGCTCATGTCGCACTCCCATTGGAGGAAGAAGATAGAGTTGGGAGGAGAAAGAGAAAATAATTATTACTCATAGAAACTATGGGTTGAAAAACAGTACTTTTTTAGTGCGGTATCCTATGTTATAGAAACTACTAGTTTCTTTCATTGCGACTGCCCTCATGGGTCCTGCAGCACCGAAGCACACCATGCCCGTGTTTAGATCCCCAATTTGGGGGGCCGAATCTGCACAGTGCGTATTAAATACGCACTATAGTAATTTGTTTGTATTTGATAAAAATTGTCCAAACTTTGACTAATTAGGCTCAAAATGTTCGTCTCGTAAAGTATAACAAAACTGTGCAATTAGTTTTTAATTTCATCTATATTTAGTACTCCATGCATGTGCCGGCATTTTGATGTGATGGGAATCTTCTTTTTGCATAGTAGAATTTGGGGATGAAATTTGAGATCTAAACAAGGCCATCACATCAAAATACCGGCACTATGCCAAATTTGGAATTTGGGGATGCCAAATTTTTTCCCAAATTCCACTATGCAAAAAGAAGATTCTCCATCACATCAAAATACCGGCATATGCATGGAGTACTAAATGTAGATGAAATCAAAAATTAATTACACAGTTTTGTTGTACTTTGCGAGACGAACGTTTTGAGCATAATTAGTTAATATTTGGACAATTTTTACCAAATAAAAATAAAATGCTACCGTACGCTACAGTGACGTGCAGTAATTCGGCCAGCCCCCAATTTGGGCCAACTAAACAAGCCGCTTGTTTAGTTCCCCCAATTCTCCTCCAAATTCCACTATGTAAAAAGAAGATTCCCCGTCACATCAAAATGTCGGCAAATACATAGAGTACTAAACGTTGATGAAATCAAAAACTAATTGCACAATTTTGTTGTACTTTACGAGACGAACATTTTAAGCCTAGTTAGTCAAAATTTGAATAATTTTTACCAAATACAAACGAAATGCTACAGAAATTCTGATACAGTGTTTTCTCCCCTGTTCTGTGAACTAAACGAGGCCAAGGCCGTAGATAGAGCCCGCGACCCCGCGTACGCCGTCCGCCCGTCCCCTTTCTCTGTCTCTTCCTGCTGTCTCGCTCTTCTCACACCCACCACACCACGGCTTGGTTGTACTTGGCGAGACGAACGTTTTGAACCTAATTAGTCAACAGTTAGACACTATTTACCAAATAAAACCAAAACGTGCTATAATACTTTTTTTACACCTTTTTACACATCTAAACACAGCCCACACCAGGTAGTCTCAGTGCATGCACATGCCGTCAGCTGTCAGCTCAAAGTCCAGAGACCATCCACAGATCCACTGATGATGACCCATGAGCAGCCAGCAGATGGAGTTCTGCCAGGCTCGGCCCGTGGTCAGTTCATGGTCACCTGCATTTCTTTTTCAGAAAACAGCAGCTCTGCATGCAGCTGCGCCATGAATGAATGTCGATTGTCGAACGGGCGTACTGCACTGCACCCGTTCGTCATCCTCGGTTTTCACCACACCCGTGACCCGTCGGCCGTCGTCGCTCTCGACTCTGGACTCCCTGGTTCAGCATTGGCCATTGGGCTTGGTAAATGGTAAACGCTCTGATTCAAGATTAGAGTATCTGTATACAGTACTGTATATCCTTAGGCCTTGTTTGATGTATGTGTATTCATCTCAATCTATATGTGTTGAAGTGGATTAGAGTAGAATTAATCTAAATTTCATTTTATTTTACTCCAACACATATAAATTGAGGTGGAAACATGTTATCAACACGTGTGTTGAGAAAAATGAACTCGCAGCCATCCTCTATTTGCAACAACGGTGCATGGAGTGTTGTATTTATTGGAGTCAAAGTCCGCACGCTACGCACATGCAACGGCACACATGTCACATCACAACTTAATGACTTTTGAATATAATGATGATGGCTGCAAACAATTTTGTGTGGCAACTGAGAGTGCCACAAATACCCGCGCACAATTTTAATTCCAGTCAAGAATGATTAGTCTGGATGCTTGATGGGAATATACTATGATAGTATAATGGCCATCCGTGACCAAATGAGAGAATGCGACTCTGGTTCAGCATTGGCCATTGGGATTGGAGTATTTGTATATATCGTTATCCAACACGTGTGTTGACAAAAAATAGCAGGCGTCCTCTGTTTGCAAGAACAGAACAGTGCACCCCTCAAAAAAAAAGAGAACAGAACAGTGCATGGATTGCTGTATTTATTGGAGTCAAATTCCGCGCGCGACGCACATGCAATGGCACACATCACAGCTTAATGACTCATGAATATATCATGAAGGCTGAACATACGTACTACACAATCAATTTTGTGTGGCAACTGAAAGTGCCACAGATATCCGGGCACAATTTTAATTCCAGTCAAGAATGATACTGCAGGCCATCCGTGAAACGGAGGAGACACCACCAAATGAGAATAATGCCAGATACTCCCTCGGTTCATAAGTCTTTATCGTATTAGACTTCGGCACAATGACTAACGAGCAGCAAACAACGCCGATTTGCATTTAAGGCAAGAAGCAGCCAAGAAATCGCAGCCAATAAACAACCAATGAGCAATAAATGCAGACAAGGAATAACCCAATGAACATCAAAAGCACAACATGTATGAGAAGCCAAACCCGTGATCCCGTTATAATATAATAGAGACTTTTGAAAACTTTTTTTTCTTAGACGATGGAGACTTATGAACGGAGGAAGCACTGTACACCGTTCCCGTCACGCTCCACATTTTTCCACAATAATTAGCACGATATATTATAGAACACAGTAATGAGAATGCGAGATACACGGTTCCTGTCAAGTGTCAACCATCATATATAGACATAAAAAATTACGAGTTTCTCGAGGAACCATCGTCGAGACAAAAAGCAAGGCTCGTAAATTAAAAGCCACACTGTAACTCAACCTAGTACGTATAAGTACAACATTGCTCAACATCTATTCTCACGTGTTTGACAACACGGTCGCTGAAAGTGGATCTTAATTTTCCTAGTCAAATCAGTGGAGGAATGTGTTTGGAGGCTTCCGTTTCCTTTGGTTTTCCTTTTCCCTACTGGCCAGCCAGACTGCCAGAGTCGTCGTCTTTGTGAAGAAAAGAATCACGTAGACGGAAGCTCACATGCAAGGACTTAACATTCCTTCTCAGTCTAGCTCACATATTTTGACGACGGACAAATTAAACTCGCTGCGCATGGACACACATGGACTTCACCTTTCCAAGTCCTGCGGTCAGACTGAACTGTTCGTTCATCTGTGTTTTGTTAAAGTTTACACGTCATTGTAGAACACAGTAAACGACACACTGACCTTTTCATTCATATGTTTGGTTTGGTTAAGGCAGAGGCAAGGCGTTGCAGTAGAAAATCCACGATTCCGTATCACTCCAACTAGGTTGATCTCAAGACTGTGATTCTCCTCAGTACGAATTTGCAGAGTCCTGTGTACGTACAAGGGGAAAAAAGAGTTATGTAAATATGTTGACGAAAGATCATTTATTATAATTAAATTCAGCAACACAACACGAATTAACAAGCTTTATAGCATTTTAAGGCCGATCCAAGTGAAAATTTCATTCTCATTTAATAGTCTGCCACATAAGCAAATTCTATAACATAGTAAATTATCAAAGAAGAGACATGGAATTAGCTCAGTCTAGATGAAACTCCATACACACACTATTTACAAGTTTTATTTTGTAACAAAATAGTTAAATCAATGAAAACCTAAGAACTAATAAAAAAGGTTATAAGTGTGCATACCTCTATGAGAGCTTCTGCTCTTATACTGTGATTCATAAGAAAATATTGTCTTCAATGATAATGATACAAATAAGATGTCCGGACGGACGGACGCTTCGCTCCGCTCACTCCCACACGCACCACTCGCCTAGCGACCCTAATACCCTACCCGCTCATCCCGTCCGCGTGCCCCGATGTTCGCTGTGTCATTTCCTCCCTGCGTCGCCGTACCCATCTGCCCACCCCACTCCGCCTGGCCGCTGCCGATCCCCTGCAGCGCGGTGCCCCATCCCCTGCGGTCTCCTCCGTGCCGCATTCCCCACCGAGCCCAGTCTGCCTCACGCGGCACTTCCATTGCGTTGCCTCCTCGCCGCGGCCGGCCCGCTTGCCGCAACCGCCTCCACCGAGCGAGCGAGCCGCAGCCGCCTCCGCCAAGCGGCGAGCCTCCACGACGGATGCTCCAGCAAGCAGCCGAGGGGACGAGATTCGTGTGGCGTTGCGCCTATTGGCGAGTTGTCCATGCTGCTGCCGCACAATGAGGTCCTTGCACCGTCGTCGACCTCTGCGCCAGCGTGCCTTCATTCGTCCAAGCAAAGCCCATGTTGCATGACTATGTTTCAAGTGTTTCAGATGTTTCATTTGGATGTTGTAAGTGTTACATCTTGATGTTGCAAAAGTAGATCAGAATATTGCACATATTGCGGTGGCTATACACGTATGTTTCAAGTGTATGTTCCAAGTGTATGTTCCAAATGTTTCAACTTATTTTCCAGACATATGCTTGCAAGTGTTTCATCTAGATGTTGCATATGTTTTCACATAAATGAAGTGTTTTTAGGTGTTTTTTTCAAGTGTTTCATACGCATGGTTCGAGTGTTTCAGCTGTTTCGTACATATGTTGCAAGTATTTCATTTGGATGTTTCAAAACATCTGGTGTTGTAGCTAGTGTTTCATATGCATGTTCCATGTGCTTCATCCGCCTTCAGACGTATGTTGCAAGTGTTTCATCTAGATGTTTCAAAAGTAGATCAGGTGTTGCACCTCTTCTCGCTTTTCTGCTGCCTCACCTTCGCCATGGTGTCTCCTCCTCCTCCCGACGCTGGCTGGGCATCCGCTACCTCCTCTTTCTCTTCTGGATGTTGGCGTAGCCACCTGCTGCAGTTGATGACTGCGTGCATGCGCATGAGAAGCGGAGGGGGCGTGAGCGGCGACTCCCCACGTGCAGTCGGGGCGGCGCTGGCCCTGCCTAGGCGGGCGCGGGATGCAGGTGCGCGGGGGGGGGGGGGGGGGACGGAGTACAGCGTGGACGTTCGGACGCGGTCGTTCAAGCGCTAGCACTGCCGTGTCTTTAAACATCAATCAAATGTTATCTGCCAACATGCCACACTTTAAAATAATACAAGTAAAGTTGTCGACTGAGATTGTGTCACGGGCACAAGGCAAAGATGATAACTTGGGTCAGGACTCAGGAGTCAAGAGGGTTTTCTAGAAGCATCCAGAAGGAAGCGCGGTCGGCAGGTAGAAGAAGGTACCACAGAGAGGTTATGGTTGTCTAGATTCAACATCTTAAAGTCGTTCTTGCCTAAAATAAAAATATAAAATTCTTCAGCTTGATCGGTACATATGTCTGTAGCTGTTTAGGCTGTTGCTGCAGGTGTATTTACACAGGCGGCTGACATTATAAACCGCCTGTGTAAATACAGGTGTATTTACACAGGCGGTAGAGATAGGAGAGCCGCCTGTGTAAATTGTTTTACACAGGCGGTCCTCCTTACCAACCGCCTGTGTTAATGCTGCTATAAATTCCCTTCGTCCACCTCCAGACAAGAACAGTTACTCACGTGCTGTGTGCACAGTGGCAGACAGAGAAGTGGCGATTCCAAGGGGGGAGGTTTTGAACTTCATTTCTTTGGTGAGAAACTTCCAAAAGGTTAGTTAGTGTCGTTGCCGCCATTTTTTTTTGGTGATTCTTTGGTTCAATTCTTGTATTGGAGGTGCTCTAAATCTAGGGTTAGGGTTAGAGTTCATAGCTAGGGCAAGAGAGAGAGTTTTAGCTATTTTTTTTTTGTAAATTCATAGTAAATTGTATCTTGCTCGGATTATAGAAAATAAATACTTTTTAGAATTCTTGTGAGTAGATCTATGTAATAGAATAATGATTAACACTTTATAAAGTCTTGCCAATTGTTGTACTTATTTCCTGTAATTATAAACTGTGAATTAATTTAGTTTTTTAATCTACGTACTTAGGGTTTATGAATTAATTTAGTAGTTAATGTTTTGTTAATTAGGGTTAGTTATTATTGTCTATACTTAGGGTTTGTTAAATAGGGTTAGTTATTATTTCATGTATCTTAGGTTTTTCAATAATTCACGAACCCTAGGTACATGAAATAATAACTAACCCTATTAAACAAGCCTTTAATTACTAACTAAATTAATCCACTAAGTACATGAAATAATAAATAACCCTAATTAACAAACCATTATTTACTAACTAAATTAATCCACAAACCCTAATTAAGTACATGAAATAATAACTAACCCTAATTAACATACCATTAATTACTAACTAAACTAATTCATAAACCCTAAATAAAGGGAATAAATAACCTTTAATTACTTACTAAATTAACTAACAAACCTATTATTAATAAACACTAACTAAATTAACTAACTAAATTAACTAATTACTAACTAACTAAATTAGTACAGACGGGCCCAGCAGGCCCAGCAGGCAAGGCGGGCCCAGCAGGCAACGCTGGCCCTAAATAAAGGGAATAAATAACCTGAATTCTTGTGGAAAATGAAAAAAAACATTAGTACAGACAGCTGTTGATGAGGGCCGCCTGTACTAATAGTACAGGCGGCCCTCATCAACAGCCGTCTGTACTAATGTATTAGTACAGGCCGCGGTCAATGACGCCCGCCTGTGAAAAGATTTTTATAGGCGGTGGTCAATATGGCCCGCCTATACTAATGTGCTCCAATATAAGTTCCTGCGCGTGACCCGCGAAAATTTCTAAGTCCCGGAGGTGCGAGTTCAGAAATTGGACACCGTCAGGCTGCCGAAATCCGCCGCCGCTCCTCCACCGCTCGTCGGACTACCACCGTCGTGAGCTGCCGCCGCCACGCCGCCGAGGGACCTCCACTCCGCCGGCACGCCTCCACGCCGCCACCGAGGGACCTCTGCTCCGCCGCAGCGAGCCGCCGCCGCCAGCATTCTTTTTTGGCTCGCCGGGGAGAGAGAGGTGAGGGCCGCCGCACGACCGCGCGAGATCCGCGGCCCGCGCGAGGTCCGCGTGAGCTCGCCGGCCGCACGGGTGAGCTCTGCCGCCGGACGCGCGAGGAGGTGAGCCCCGCCGTCGGGCCGCACGAGGAGGTGAGCCCTGCTGGGCCGCGCGGGCCGCCATCCGGCGTCGGAGTTGACCGAGAGAGAGACAGAGAGAATGGGGAGGGAGGGTGCGCGGTTGAATGGATAAAGGAGGAGAGGGGAAAAAGAAAAGAAAAGGAAAGAGAAAAAGGGAAAAAAAGAAAAAAGAATTTGACATCTGGGCCCCACAGTGGATAGAGTATGATATAGAGTATGGATGGGTGCGGGAGAAATTAATATAGAGGATGAAACTTCGATGACTAGGATAAAATATTCATTTTAGAGGACGAATTTAGAGTACGACGAGTGCGGATAGCCTAAGTGGCACGCGGCGGGGCTGAGCTCAAAGGCACGCATGGCAGCGGCAGCACGGACGGCAAACATAGGTGAGGGCCGTGACGCATGTGGTGCTGTGAGCCCGCCGGAACGAACCTCTTTGCAAATATCCTCTTGCGTCATTGTTTATTTTGTGCTCCATCTTTTTTTATAGCTATATACATGGTAGGTGGCTTCAATTTGGTACCTGATTTGGTCTTAAATATATTTTACAATAGTGTTGATTTGGTATGTATTTTTGATTCCTTGTAGATTTGGTCATCTATTCTTTTCACAGAGCTCCTTTTCTCTTCAAACGCGGACTCCTCTTTAAACGCCAACGCAGGTACGTGAGGCGGTGGACATGAACACATATCACAGACAAAGAAAAAGACTGGAAAAGAAAAAAGAAAATTAGAAAATAAATCTGAGTTGCTTCCTTAACACCAGCAAACGTGAGCGAGTTGGGTTCATAGGCGACATGTGGTGCCTTAGTTTCCAAAACAAACGCAAAAGAAATCTGATCAGAACATCTTAAGTTTGATTAGGATTTATTTTATGTCTATTCTGACCAATGTGCCTTTTTATTGTACAATATAATTGATAAAAACAAATTTAATTAAGATTACAGGCTTTTTAATAGCTCTTAATTAATATCCAAGAGATTTTTTAGGCCCATTCCAAAAAAAATCATGCTTTGCGTCTCTTACCCTCAAGTGGCTCTAGCATGACATGCGCCTGCTGCCCCGCTCCAGTGGCCACCACACACAACAGTGGCCGGCTCGCCTCGCCGCCACTCCACGCAGGCACGCATGAAGGCGCAGCCGCGCAGCGTAGGCCACCGCCCTTCGACTCTCCAATTTCTCAAGCTATTTTTTGATCAAGAACTATCTCTAGCAAGGATTCCAAAGACAGGCCATCCCTAGAGAAATTGATTTATGGTGGCAGGTGGTGTTATCTGCTGAACGACCGAACTGGCAAGCAGAGGGCGGTAAATGGGAGCAAGGGTGGTAAATGGAAGCCTTACAATTTTCTCGTCGAGCAGACAAAAAGTTATGTATGCCAAATTACAATTATCCACATGTTGTATCTCTCCTCTAATCAATCTATAGTTACCTAGTTGATACACTATTACTTGATAGTGACACAATCCAATGGAATGATACACTGCTAGAAAACTTAAGTTTTGCTCAACTGCAGTAGCAAGCGGACAAACAGAACAGCTGCTGGGACTGTTCATGCTAAAAATTAGTCACCTGAAGAAACACTGTGAAACTGACCGAGATGGAAAACTGCAACACCAGAAGCTACTGGTGCACACCTGAAAACCGAACGAGCAACTCCTTAGGAAAATCGAAGATGCAAAGCAGTAGCTACAGAACAACTGTTCTAGAGCTCACGGCGGAACTAAAAACAGCAGCCACTACACTGCCATCATAGATCAACAAGCAAGCTGCTGCTGGGACTGGAAGACAAGCATAGACAAAGAAGCAGACATGAATACAAGCCGCTGAAAATAATTTCTATAAGAAAAAAATGGGCTGCATATTGGTCAAGTGGCCTAGCAGAAGCAAGCTGTGATTATAAATTGAAAAGACCCTGCTAAGCCTCACAAAAATCAGTGTGCCGCTCCTTCACTGAACCTGATCGATGCAGTTCTAGTCCTTCTGTTCATGAAACATTATTGTCGTTTCAGAAACAACACATGAAACAAAAGCTAAACCAATCTGCACCAAAACAAAATCCTACAAACTAGAATTTGGATCACAGCCTCACACCATCACGAGAAACCAAACACAACTTGATCCATCCAAAAATACAGTTTTACATTCAAGGTAGCAACCCATATATATATTTATTGTTCAAAAAATTAAATAGTGCAAAAAATTAGTTAGCATGAAGTTCAAGAACTTCACAAATTGTTAGTTAATTTCCTGATGTAAATAATCCAAGTACTATTGTAGCAAAAACATCTTGTTACAGTGTCGGCGGCGCCTAGTCAGCTGTGCAAATGTAATTAAAGACTCATGACTCATCTCTCATTGATGTAGGCTGTTGAAAATTATGGTTCACCGCCACAGAGCATCTCTCATCAATGCTTTGTGCAAATTCGGTGAGCTAGGTGAATCAAAGTCCGTAATGGTATGCTCTTCTGTAGATCTAGTTGTGCATTGTTGTAGTCTCCAAGAAAACTTTTCAGTAGCAGCTAGTCACTCTGCTTGCCAACCCTTGTCCTAAATTGCATGGTGGTTATTAAGCAATATATAGATACTCCTTTCAGGAACTAGAATCCTTTAGGTATTAAAGAAATATAACCACTTTGTTGAGGGCGCAGAGCCCTTCAAATGAGTCTCACATGTATGGGAAAGGCAGAGGATAAACTAAAGCATAGCCACAGGGTAAGAATTGATTTTAGACTGATTCGATAATCAACAGTTTCAAGTGCTCTAATAATTGTTCTTAAATAAACCGTCTACATTATAAAAAATATATGAGGAAGCTATTTGACTATCTCTAAATCTGAGTATTTTTGATACATCGAATGAAGTCTTGAACTTTAGGTAAGTTGTCTTCACATTTATAATCCTTCATTCAAAGTCTCTATCCCAAAAATTGCTTACTGAGTTCATAGTCATCCCATTTGTAATAAAATAATTAACATATAAGCATCATATAAGTGAGAAAACTATTATTATATATATAACTAATTTAAATATTTATGGTTTTTACCTTTATTGGTGGCAATTGTAGTTCTTCATCTTTCCATGCAGACATGATCTCTTTAAAGGTCAGACATCTAAATTTTCAACATTGTCTGATATAATATTGAAAGAATACATATTCTGCAAAACCAACAAAAGCTAAAATTAGTACAATGTAAAACCAAGACTTGTAAATTAACAATCCATCTTATTAGTCCATCTAATAATAGATCTATATTCTCAGAATAAAACATCTCTCTTCTAGGTGTACGCGTAGTTCCAGTTGGACGGCCAACATGCTCACCCATCGTATGCAATGCAAACAATCACATGGAGCGAAAGCTGAAGCGATAGCTGAAGTGAAATCGCTGCAGGACACACATGACCCGGGACTCGTAGTGCTAAAAGACTGACATGGCATGCATGGTGGGGCAGTATGTATATTCAGAATTATATAGAGCAAAGCATAGTACCTGCTGCGGCGTCTGGCCATCGGCGTCGGCGTCCTGGAGCAGTGACATCATGGCCCTCAGCGGCCTTGTTCAACTCGGCAAGATCAGAACGTGTGTACTTGTTCAGCTTGGCGAGATCAGAAACTTCTTCTGCACGTCGAGATCCCAATGATCCAACCAAAAGCAGTAATATATAAGTAGCTAAAAAAAGCAGAAGAAATTCGATTCAAACTGGAGTTCATATCCAACATACCCGGAATTGAATTTTGTGATAGGAGCATTGGAGCTGGAGTCTTATTTCAATTCAATCCCGAATCCTACTCGCTCAGCCATAACCACGATTTGTGCTGGGCTGTTCAATCCCGATTCTGACATGCTCAACCAAAACCACGATTTGTGCCAGGCTGGGCGGGCAGTGGCGCAAGAGCCTCCCGCACGTAGGTGTCCATGCCAGAGTCGGACGCAGCGCGCTGCAGCGAACCCCGACTGTCGCCACCTGACCGGCGGCCAGCTGGCCTAGGGTGGCCGCACAGTCGCCAAGGCCATGAAGGGATAGGGTGGCAAGAGGAGAGGAAAGGGCCCTGCCGCCGTCCCACGCACCTGCATGAGCACCGACCGCCACCGGCCGCTGCGCCGCCCAGCCAGGGCCAGCCGGATCCGGCCGCCTAGCCACCCGACCGGTGGCCCCCGCCTGCACTGCCGACCGTGGAGGAGGGAAGGAACGGAGGAGAAGGACCGGTTGACGCTGGAGCGACGCCCTCCGACTCCGAGACGACGAAGGAAGGACGGGATGGGTAGAGAGAACGACGGAATGGCATCCGTGCTTATTTGGGCTGAGTTGAGCTGAAAGGAAGAAGTGGACTGGATTGTTGGGCCAAATTGAATGGGCTAGATAAAAAAATGACCAGAAATTTTTCCTTTTTATTATTAGGGATAGATAATGCGAGAGCTATAAACAGACCTGATGAGAGATAATTTTCATATTTACAGAGTTAGTTACGGGAAGACGGACTAAAAAATGGGCTGAAATTTTGCCTCTTTATTATTACTAGCAAACGTGCACGTGCGTTGTAATGAGATCCAATACATGTTGGTATAAGATATCATATCATTATTGGACGTAAGTGAGTTGTAGCACGGGTCATGAATTTGAGTCAAAAATTAAATTAATTTCTTAGTGGTAAAAATCTTTGTTTCTTAAGGAGTGAAAGATTGAAATGGTTGTGGTCTCTTATTCATTGATCTGTTTTTTACCCCGTGTGTTGCTATAGAACCTAATACGTATAGGAATCAGACTTCGTATCATCGCTAGACGTGAGTTGTTATAACTTATATGAGCATGGGTTATGAGTCCAGGTCATGAAGGGTGCGACCCAATACATATTGGAATTGGACCGTGTATCCACCATCGCTAGACGAGCTGTTCCAACTCATATGAATTTTGGTCATAAGTCTAGATCAATCAAGTAACAAAAAAGCAGGACAAAGAAACTCTTCACTATTCGGATAGTTAGAGGAAGGTGGATGAAACCGAGAAAAACATATCAAAGATTATGGAAAAAGATGACTGGAGTGGTACTTCCTCCATTCCAAACTATAATACATCTTGGTTTTTTCCAAACATATTGCTTTTAATATGTATCCAGACAAAGTGTATATATCTAAGTGCATATAGCAAAAGCTATAAATCTAGAAAAGTCAAAACGTCTTATAACTTAGAATGGACTGGATACATATCTATTTATGTTTTATTATTTTCTATAAAAATTAAAACCTATAATTTATTTTATGATCATCATGACATTAATAATATAAGTTAATATTGGCATAATATATATTTTATTAAATACAATTTTAGGAGATTTTTTCTTCTATTGTAAAGTACTAAAATATTTACTCGTACATATATATAGTCTAACTTCAATTTTCATACTATCCAATTGTTTTATTAGTTAGACCATCGGTTGATCTAAATTTTTAAAAATAAGTTTTGTTTCTAATCTTATATCAAAAATTTAACAGTGGTAATTTTAAATTCTTAGGAAACAGTGGATTATTGCCGTCATTATTTGTTTTGTACGTTTACAAGAAAAAATAGAAGAAAAATACAACAGGAGTTACTCTAAAAACAGAAGCAGTGAGGGAGAAATCTACGGAAAAGGAAAAAGAGTAGGACACCGTATGCTACGGGATATGGAATTAAGACGGACTCGGTGGGCTCTACTACTTAGGTGCATACGGAAAAAAGGGAATTTAAGAGAACGAAAAAAGGAAACGTAACCAAAACCAGTACTCCTATCCAGGCTATTCAAGATCAGAATCTATTTGCATTAGGAGTCCTAGACCAAGAAGGCTTATATATATGTTATATAAAATAGGAGGGTTGTAGATAGTTGAAGAGAGATTTTTCACATTCACAAAGTTAGTTAAGGGAGGGCCGGACGAAAAAAATGGATGGAGAAAAATTTTGCCTCTTTATTATTAGAAGAAGAAGAAGACTAGCAAAACATGCCCATGCATTGCTCCGCGATGTATAATTTATTGTCTAGCAGTACTCATATTAATGGCAAACATGTCGTGCATAGTAAGGGGACGTACTATTGCATGGTAACATAAAGCTATTAGCTATCTTTGTCTAGTATAATTGGGCCAACCTTTATTGCAGTTAGATATCAAGGCCTATATTAAATGGAGGTGCAATGAAGTATTAACCTCACAGAGTAGAGAATTAGAGATTTACTCCACATGAGGCATGTAATATGTTCTTGACCAGAGGCTCAATTGTACTTTTTTTCTAAAAAAACAGAAAAAGGAATGAAACAAAGAAATTCTACCCTCTTTCCTCTTTATTAGATTTCTATTATATATATACCTTTTAAAAAATGGGTGGAGAGAAATTTGCCTTTATAAATTAGGTATAGATAGAGAGAGAGGATAGAGATTTATTTGTATTTGAATTAGGATTCATATGCAAGTATGCAACTGAACAAAGGAAAAAAATAAAATTAGAAATGGAAAAGTGCTGCTCGAGACAGAAAAAAGAGGAAAAATAGAAGGTGGTAGTACGGACTCTGAAAGGTCTAGGATTTTGTTTGCGTAAAAAAATTTAGTTCTTTAATAATAGAGAGAGGATAGAGATTTATTTCTATTTGGATTAGGATTCGTACTCACGATACTGAAGATAATAAGGATAGGATTCCTAGTTATCTTTGTTCTCTCAATAAATCATATATAGTCATATACAAAACAGGAGAGACAGTTTTATATTATGTTTAGGTCAAAAAGTCTTTATAATTTTGTTGCCACGTTCTTCATAACGCCTCCTGCATGTACATCTTCAGGGACATCAATATATTATTATAGGACGGAGGGAGTATAAAGATAAACGCAATTGTATATGGAAAGGGATTTGTATCCTGTTAGAACATGAACGCACTATCCTGAGATACGTGCATCTGGATTAAGATTCCTATTCCGGTTACTCGGAGTTGGAGAGTCCTATTTGGATTAAGATTCCTATTCACTCGAAATCGGAGAGATCTAATTGGATTAGGATTTCTAGTTATATAAAGAGAAGGGCTATAGGCGGTTTTCCATATTCACAGAGTTAGTTAAGGGATAGTGGGACCAAAAATAGGTGAAGAGAAATTTTGCCTCTATTATTACTAGTAAATATGCCCGTGCGTTGCTACGGGTCAATAATATATATTTTTAGTTTTTTTTACAACCCGGCAACATCTTTTGCTGTCTTCGTGTGAATCGTGTCCGTTTTGTTTTCTTTCTTCGTATCTGTTCTATTTTTTTTTATCTCTATCTAATATCTTCAAGCGAGCATCTAATTTTGTATATTTATTATGTGTTTTTCTCTGCGTTCTGAATTGGTTTTGGATATGAACTCTAGAGTCGACGGTACGGATTGTGTTTCGCATGGAGAGTGAAAGTTGTATCTGATAGGGCAAGACTAACAAATGAACCAAAAAAGAGGAGGAAATTTTGCCACCATGCCTTACATGGTGTGAAGTCTGATTCCAAAATTAATCAAAATGGTTGATACAATCTATAGAGTATGAATCAAAAATGAATTGGAACGCTCGATGTAATTATTGGATAAATATCCAAGTGTCCAATGTACATAGAGTTAGAACATTGCACATCTAGCAATATTATGGGGGTCTGATTCAAGACGAATCATACACATGATGAAACTTTTATTGTACAAATTTCTTAGAAGTCGAAATGGACAAGAACTTACACTGAACACAACAAAATAGAAACAGGAAAAGGAAACATGCAACAAAAGTAACCGAAAGGCTAAACACAGGCAAGACAGAGAGTTTGATGCAAAGACAAATTTAAATATATGATGTAATCTTAAATACTATTCAAAATCCGATGTTCGATCATATATAAGAGTTAGAGCGTCACATGTTATAAATTTTCAACCTACAAATCATCTAGATAAATTAAACAACAAATTATGTCTCCTGTTACAACACACAGGCAGTGTACAGAGCTGGGCTGGACTGGAGACCCGGCGGGCTAGGTTCAATGACTGGGCGCGCTTCTGTTGCTATGCACGACGTTCCGGTTATTTATTTCTCCATCCCTATATGTGCGTCCACGATTTAAACCATTATTATGTACCCGTTGGCAGCATAGTCGAATATCCGCATCTCAACGTGCAAAACAAATCTACAGCATGGCATCTGTCCAAAGTCCAAAGTCTAAACCCATAGACTATCTGTACTATAGCTACACTGATACTATTATCGACCCACAGATGGATGAAGCAGTAGTAGATCGAGTATTGTTTCAACATTTGTTCATCGTGAATAATAGTGTGTATATATATATATATATATATATATATATATATACATTTTTTTTCCGTACGTCATTGTTACAAATACTTTTAACAACAAAGGATTTTTGTATTTGAATTTAGAAATAGATAAATAAACAAAGAGAGAGCCCTATCAAAAAAGGACGTGTGGAAAATATGAGACTCCACGGCCGCAACAAAGCGAGTTGGAGTTTGATTTATTTGGATTAGTATCAACCTAGTCTTATATGTAATCTTATTTGAGTAGGAGTCTTACTTACATCTATATATATATAGGTATAGATTAGGTATATATTATTAGGTATATATATATAGATATATATAGAGGTATAGATATAGATATAGATTTAGTGCGTACCATTTTCATAAAAATGACTCATAATCTATTTAAGAATTAGACAAGAAGTAGTAAAAAAATGTATTGTAGTGTTGTAGTTGTGCTTATGTGTCATTTTTGTGCCGTGACCACCCAAACACCAAGCCGTGTATCCTATTGTCTCAGAAATCCTAGGCACGCCACAGCCCTCGCGCGTGTCATGCCGTGTGCTTTGGACCATGCAATGGCCCACCCTCAGATGGCGTGGCCAAGTTCAATGGATCGCTTGAGGCCCAACTTCTGCGAGTGCCGCCGCCGCAAACACATCTAGGGTTTCGTGAGGGAGAGGTTAGGGCGACGGCGCGATGAAGAGGGCTGCTGAGGTCAAGCCGTCGGTGAGGTGTTCCGAGGAGCCTGTGGCCGGCGACGGCTCCATCTGCGCCGTCAGCATCACCAAGCACGCCAAGCTTGAGGAGCCGGAGGCGGCCGACGGCATCACCAGGCGCTCCCCCAAGCTCGTGGCTGCCGACGGCGCCGGCATCGCCATGAAGCGCGCTCGCAAGCCCGAGAAACCATCCAAGAAGGAGAAGGGGGCAGAGGAGAAGAACAAGAGATCCAAGAAGAAGAGGGCGGCGGAGAAGAACAAGCAACCCAACAAGGTGGAGGTGGTCCATGACTTAAGCATGGAGGAGAAGATCATGGCCAAACTGGCGGAGTTCGACAAGAAGAGGGCAGAGGAGAAGAGCAAGAGATCCAACCAGGAGAAGAGGATAGAGGAGATTGCCTCCAAGGTCGAGGAGCAGGTGGCCGGTGACGGCATGAAGAAAGAGAAGAGGACGAAGAAGCCTGAGGGCATCGAGGTGAGAGAGATGGCGAACAACAAGGTGATGAGAGAGATGGCGGACAACGAGGCTGGCGGGATGAGGAAGAAGAAGATTGTGACGTGGAGGTTGAGCGAGGAGCTCCTCGAGTACCTGCGCACCAAGGAGGTAATGGGCCTCCTAGCGACTGAGGCGCCTCTCCCACTCTGGACAAACAAGGTCGCAGGAGAGCTGTTCCTCGACCAGAGACTCCAGGAAGAAATCGCTGCTGAATTCCAGGAGAACAGAGAATTTGATGCCCACGTCCTGTACCAGTACCGCACCAAGGGATACGTCGAGATCGAAGAGGAGGTCTCCGACGAAGAGGTTGATGAGGAGGTCTCCGACAAAGAGGATGATGCGGAGGCGGATGGGATCCTTGTTGCTAAGAAGCGCGCTCGCAAGCCCGAGAAACCATCCAAGAAGGAGAAGGGGGCAGAGGAGAAGAGCAAGAGATCCAACCAGGAGAAGAGGACCGAGGAGAAGAACAAGCAGCCCAACAAGGCAGAGGTGGTCCATGGCTTAACCATGGAGGAGAGGATCAATGCCGAACTGGCGGAGGTCGAGAAGAACAAGAAGAAGAGACTGCTAACGCTGGAGGTGAGCCAGGTTCACATGGAGGACTATTTGTTTTATGAGGTCTTGGACTACATGGTGGCCGAACCCATGGTCACGTTCCGAGAATGCAACCTCTGGCAAATCGAGGGGATCTGCGATCCCTACACAGATGCCAGATATTTTGCTTCTCGTAGGAGGTCCATAGAAACCCAGGCGAACGTGCTCCAGCAGTACCGCACCAACGGGTCCGCGGTCATCCAGTTCGAAGCCACCGACGACGAGGCAGAATAATCTGTGTTCGTTTGCTAGAGGCTGGCTGGAGGGTTGGTGTTAGGGATTTGATGCTATCTTCATTCATCAGTGACCTTTGTCTGTCTGTGATGCAACTATCCTAAGATCTGCTCATAATTATATGATGTAATCATGCATCCTGGTGTGTTATATTGTCATCTCTTGGTATTGGCTACTCAGATGTATCAAGTACAAGCCACTAAGCTAAGATCTGCTACAGATATCTATATTAATCATCGTGACATATACATTTTGTATCAGAAAAGCAAAACTTACGCGACTGCGCGCGCCGGCAAGGGGCTTGATCCCGACCCTGATGCAGTACAAGATCGATGACGAAAGGCGGCGATGTCGTTCACAATTCAGCACAGTTTTCCTCTCCCTCCCGCCGTGAGTCCACAGAGGTAATCACTGTGATGATTTGCTACTCGAGCGTGCCCATATTAAAGTACTCCATCCTACCGGCCGTACTACTGTCTGGCCGTACTACTGTATACTGCTGCTCGCCCGTGCCATCGACCTCCACCCATAGGAACCAGGATCGAGCCATCACTTCTACACAAATGATTTTACGAGGTGGTGCCTTTTTACTAACCGAGACGGTCACACAATCCGACCGTCTCGTAAAATGCTTCATATTAATGGAGGTGGTCATATTTGTTTACGAAGGCGGCCAAAAATGCCCATCTTGTAAAAGCGATTTACGGAGGCGGTCAAAAAAAATAACTGCCTCCTAAAATTGATTTACGGAGGGACGCCTTTTTAAATCAGGCCATTTTTGGAGGCGGGCCTTTTAAAAGGCCCGCCTGAAAAAATAAACATGAGGCCTAGCAAAAGCTCGTATCCAACCCACCTATCGGGCTTATATATAAACAGAAGTTAGGGTTTCACCTCACTCTCCAACTCTCTCTCACTTCACCGTCCCTCAGCCGTCTCTCCCTCCCTCTGGCGGCCATCTCCTCCTTCCAGTGGTGGCGCCCCATCTCTCCCTTCCTCTCTCTCTCAGCCCCAGAGTAGATGGAGGTGGCCCCGGCTTGGTCGCAGGGGGTCCCTACGGCACGGACGGAGGCGGGCGGTGGCTCGGTCGTGGGCGGCCCCTGTGGCGCGGACGGAGGCGGTCCCGGCGGCATGGAGCTCCCCCACCCGAGCAGCGGCCAGATTCGACAACCGCAGCAGGATTCGAGTAGGCCTCTTGTGACAACGCCAGGCCAGATCTGGCAAGCATGCATGGAGCTCGACGGAGGGCGGCCGGATCTCAGTGGTGGGCCGCTCTCCCTCCCAGTCTGATGGGGACAGGGTTCCCGATCTTCCGTTAGGTTCAAGATAACTATCGATTTGATCAAAGAGCGATACACCGATCCGGCTTCAGGTCATAAAGACCCGAACCCTGCAACCTTAGCATTATGTCTCCTCTAGTTATCAACTATGTCACAATCCGGTTGACCTCGTCGCGAAGGCTAATCCCTGCTGCGAATCGAAGAACACAAGCAACGAATGAGGTAAAATGCAACTCAAGTAAAGTGACAATTTGCAGATGTATGATTAAGATCTCAACGTGCGGTTTCACAAACCGATAACGGCGACTGTTCAAAGATTGACAATGACGCAAGTGGATAGGGTATCGATCCTGTTTTGCATCACGACGACCACATGATTGCCTACATCAGCAAGCTCTTATCTCCTCGCAATCGTGGTCTTTTAGTATACGAGAAAGAATACCTTGCCATATTGTTGGCGGTCGATCAATGGTGACATTACCTGCTCCAAGGTGAATTCCTCATTCATACGGACCATCAGAGCATGACACACTTGAATGAGCAGCGGCTTCACACCATATGTAGAAACGGGTATTCACTAAACTTCTTGGCCTCAATTACAAGATCGTTTACAAGAAAGGTGCTGAGAATGCAGTTGCGAACGCGCTGTCCTGGCGTGATCACCATACTCTGTTTTTCGCTATTTCCTCTGCTTCTCCCTAATGGGTGTCTGAGGTGATTGATTCTTATGCCGACAACTCTACTGCACAAGCCCTGCAAGCGCAATTGGTTGTTACTGTAGACCCTTAGTCTAAATGCAATTTACTCAATGGTGTCGTCTACTAGAAGAACCGAATCTGGCTTGGTCACAGTTTTGAGCTACAGCTGAAGGTACTCGCTGCACTTCATTCCAGCCTGCTCAGAGGTCACTTCGGTGCACTCGCAACTTACCAGCGCATGAAATAGCTCCTCTTCTGGCCTGATATGTGCAAATCCACTACAACTTTCGTGCAGTCTTGTGCCATTTGCCTCTAGGCGAAGTCAAATCGTGCTGCATATCCTGGCCTGTTACAGGCGCTCCCCGTGCCATCCTCTTCCTAGGAAGTTGTATGTATGGATTTTGTCGAAGGATTTTCCACGTTCTGGTTCTGCTAATGCTCTGCTGGTGGTAGTTGACAAGCTGTCCAAGTTCGAGCACTTTATACCATTGTGGCACCCCTTCACGGCTTTAGCCGTGGCTAAACTTTTCATGGACAACATTTACCGCCTTCACGTTATGCCCTCTGCTATCATCTTTGATAAGAATTGGATATTTGCCTGCAACTTTTGGAATACTCTTTTCTCCATTTCTGGCACTGAGATCCGTATGAGCTTCGCTTACCACCCGCAATCGGACGGTCAGATGGAACGAGTAAATCAGTGCCTTGAGACATACCTGCACTGCTTTCTGCACGCTTGCCCTTCTCGCTGGCTCCGGCGGATCCCACTCGCTGAGTTTTGGTACAACTCTTTCTTCCACTTAGCTCTGTGCTGGTCCCCCTTTGGGGCTCTTTTGGAAGCAAGGGGGAGCAAAACCCAAGGATGGAAAACCCTCCGCTAAGAACTAAGATGATAACTAAAATGATATCCTCATGGATTACCCACCCAGGGAAAAGTCCGGGATCCCGGAGGGATTGGAGTTTCCAAATTAGGCCTTGAGGTTTTGTATGGTTTCCCTCCTTGCCACTTTGGCATTACTTCAGCCACAGCCTCTCCATCTTCTGAATTGTCTGTATGGCTGGAGGACCGTGAGTTGATGCTTTCAATGGTTAAGCAACATCTTATGCCCGCTCAAGCCACGATGAAGAGGCACGCCGACAAGAAGCGTTCTGATCGATCATTCTCTGTGGGCGACTGGTTTTCTTGAAACTACAAAATTGTGTTCAATCCTCAGTTGCTCCACGCGCAAGCTAGAAGTTATCATTCCAGGTCTTTTGTCCATACCAAGTGGTGGCTCGTGTGGGTGCAGCCACTTACAAGCTTGCACTTCCAGCTTCAGCAACACTGCATCCGGTCTTCCACGTATCACAACTGAAGGCCTCTCATGGTAGTACTGATCATGTTTCTACTACTCTTCCATATGACTTGGTTGAATTGCAGGTTCCTCAACTGGTGCTTGATCGCCGCTGGACTACTGGTTCTAATCCTGTGGAGGAGGTGCTCATTCAGTGGTCTCGTATGCCGGCACCCTTGGCTACCTGGGAGCTCCTCGTTCCTCTGCGTCAGCATTTTCCAAGAGCGCCAGCTTGGGGTCAAGCTGGCTTCCAACAGGTGGGGACTGTCAGCACCCAAGCCCCTCCACCGAAGGACAACACCATCAAGGCCCGGCCTGGCTGAGCGCGGCGGCCCAACACTCGAGTCGCTGGCCCATCCTGGAGTACTTAGAGATTCTATATGTAATAGAGAGTAAGAGAGAGGAAAGATAGACAATGTAATAACGAACCCTAAACTCAATTTCAATCTTTCCTCTGCTTGAACTGCTGTTCTCCTCCCATCCCCTATCTTCTTCTCCTACCCCAAACTCTACTCTCTCACACAAGTTTTTAGGAAGAGAGGATCAGAGCAAGTGAGATAGAGAGGTGGGCTTGTGCATGAAGAGGAGATGAATCTTACTTGATCTATACGCAATTGCTGTAGTCATGCAGGGGCTGAATATGAGTCTAACACCATCAAGAAATCTTAAATAGAGACCAAATTATATGACACGGTCTAAAATAACTGAATAGCAATGTTTTTTCTCCTACTGCCGTATACTCCCTCCATTTGTATTGACATGTCGTATTAGCCTTTTTTTTGCGGAAAAATGTCGTATTAGCCTTTGTCCAAAGTCAAACATTTATATATTTGACCTTTGATTCCAAAAACATTTACATAGATTCATGACATAACATTTATGTTTCAGATTCACTATAAGAAATAGTTTCATAATCCATTTGTTGTGAAACTATAAAGATTGTCTGAAATGAATGGTCAAAGATAGTAATGTTTGACTTAGGATAAATTAGAGCTAATATGTTATATGTAAATAACAACTG
The DNA here is from genome assembly GCA_022457205.1 of Saccharum spontaneum. Classification (NCBI taxonomy): domain Eukaryota; kingdom Viridiplantae; phylum Streptophyta; class Magnoliopsida; order Poales; family Poaceae; genus Saccharum; species Saccharum spontaneum. The sequence continues at coordinate 18,617,082 of CM039595.1, read as the reverse complement.
TGTGAGTATTTGCAATGAAGTCCAATTAAACTTTTTTCCCCTCTACCGTTTCGTCCGCATCTGAGGCCGAGCACGAGTAGAACCTCCTCTTCCTCACCCTCACCGAAGCTCCCGTCCGGCCGCCCGCGCTGAGATGGTCGCCTCTCCCCCGGCCGAGTCCCCGATCCGTCCCGGGCTGTCGGCGTCCCCGTCGCCTCGCCAAACCCTAGAGCCCCCATATCGCCGCCACGATCACGAGTCTGGTGAAGAAAGCTCCCGCTCGTCGTATGTCCGTTTCTTCCCCTCATCATGCGTCTTCTGTTTTTTTGGGAAGATAGATGTATCGAAATCGAATAGTACCTCTTGTCTCTCGGTTGCTTGGATTGGATGGATCCTCGTTTAGATAGGTTCCTATGTTTCAGTCGGATTTCTGGCCTCAATTAGGGCAACCTTTTCTTCTGTACTATCAACTTGCCATGAACACGAAGATAATATGTTCAGGTGCCGTGACGACAAGGAGCATGAGGCTAAGCCTGCATCTGCACAGACGCTGCTAGAGGCGTCGTCCTTATGTGTTTCACAGCCAGAGGCATTAGCTCGTGTCGCAACTATCTGTATCAGGACACTGCTGCCTTTCCTCGTCTCCCGTGTCACGCATATGGGAGCGGCTGGGGCGTGAATCGCGTGATTGGGGACGTCGGTTTTATATCAGGCTCGATCTTCAGGGATGTTTCCAGACATATCCTTGTGTGGGTGGGCCATTTCAGAGCTTACTGGAAACCGACGAGGCTATTGATCGCTATCTCGAGGATGTAAGTAGTCTCACCTGCGTCACTGATTTGAATTTCCCCAATTTTGCATGCATGCTTGAAGTTGATTATATATATTCAAAAAGAGCTATGTAGCCACATTCGTCAGTGGCGGAGGTCACAGAAGACAATCGCAGCTTTTACAGCATGGATGAGAAAAAACAACTATGGCCAAACTAATAAGTTAATCTAAGATTGAAAAATATCAGCATATATTTCTTAGTCTTCGAATTCCTCTTTTGGGACCACCTAAAGTTAGCAAGAGCATTTTGTAACTTTATTTGACAATTGTTAAAATAGTGCAAAAAGTCAAACTACCAGTCTGCTTAAAATTTGACAAAGCAAACATAGATGCTATAGTACCACATATACCACTTTGTTCAAATGTAGATTTTTATTATCTGAATTGTAACCTGTACAATCAGTTAACCTTCAGCCAGCTAAAGAACGGTCGTACCGTACAACAATGTTTCCTCATGTACTAAACAAAATGGTTATAGGTTCTGTTAACTGATCAAAATAGTGTGATGAGAGCACAATTAGTTGGGCCATCTGAAAATTGCAGTGGGATACATTTTTTCTTAAAAGAAGGTATAATGCACTTGAGAACTTATAGGCATGTCTGCATATGAATAATCTTGTATCATTTTGCTATTGCTGTTGTTATTTACTACCATGAGCTATGTGAGGTAGATCCTAGTCAACAACCTTCTTTGCAAACTAGTGAACCTAGTGCTCCCTTTGTCCCCAAAAGAGTGCAATTCTAGCTTTGTCCTAAGTCAAACTATTTGAAGTCAGAACATTTCATATAGAAAAGTACTGATATTTATGCTACCAAGTAAGCACTATTGGATCATGGCATACCTATTTTGTTTCATAAATGTCGATACTCTTCTCTATAAACTTGGTCAAACTTAAGAGTTTGACTTAGGACCAAGAATTGCTTATTTTTTTGGATGGGAACACTACTACACAAAATCTTCTGCGTAGCGTTTCCAAAATGGCCTCGGAAGCGGGGCAGCCTGGTTGCCCGCCTCGGTTATTCGAGGCAGGGCAGCTGGGCCAACAACCGCCTCAATTAATACTTAACCGAGACGTGCACTGTAACATAACCGAGGCGGTCGCCCTAACGCAACCGCCTCGGTTAATCAACTAACCGAGGCGGTCACCTAGAAACAACCGCCTCGGTTAATCGATATTAACCGAGGCGAGTGTTTTACATTGTCTGCCTCCGTTAATCCATTTACGGAGGCTGGCACTCTACAAGGCCCGCCTTAGTAATGAGGCCTAGGCGCCCAGCCCACACTAGTCCACACTTGCCCACTACCACCTCTAGCATATAAAAGCAAACACAAACCCTAAAACACTCAACTCTCTCCCTCAACGCCGCGGCCAAGCACGCCCCCTCTCCGAGCGCCGCGGCTCCAAGCGCGCCCCTTCTCTGGGCGACGCCACCCTCTCCTCCCTCTCTCTCATACACACACCGGCCCCTCCTCCCTCTCGCTCCCACCATGGCAGCGCCCCTCCTCGCTCCCACCATGGCAGCGCCCCTCGTCCCTCCCACACGGTGGCGCCCCTCCTCCCTCTCCCTCCCACCACGGTGGCACGGCTCCACCACGACAGCGGATCTGGCACGGAGAGCTCGACGGATGGTGGCGGATCCTCTCCATCTCCCTCCCTCTCTCCGGTGGCGGTGGCGGGTGGTGGCGTGCAGTCGGGCGGCACGGCGGCGTAGGGCCATGGTGGCGCGCGATCGGGCGGCCCGGGGGGCGGGGCTGGGCGGCGCGTGGAGGTAGGTCATCTCTCCCATCTCCCTCTCTATTCCTCTCTTCGTCTCCTCACTCTTCCCTCTCTCTTTGTAGATCTGGAGCCATCGAGCAGATCTGGAGACGACAAGGAGGAGCCGGCGTGGAGGCGAGCAGTAGGCGGATCCGGAGCAGGGGGCAGGGGGCCAGCGGATCCGGCGTGGAGGCAACGGTGGCGTCCAGCGTTGCTGGATCTGGCTAGTGGGCTCGGGAACAGGCTCGCCGGTGGGCTCGGGACTTTTTTGTTTTTTTTATCGATTAACCAAGGCGGGCAGGGCAACCGCCTCCGTTATTCATAGATTAACCGTGACCATTCGTCGGAGGCGGTTGCCTTTGCCCGCCTTGGATAATGAAAAACGCCTGCCTCGGTTAAGTTTAGTGTAGTAGTCGAAGTACTTTGTATTGCTTTGTGTTCTCCACTTTTCAGAAAGTGCAATCTACTGATGAGATAGAATGTTCTCATCTAAATTAGGTGTGTGGAGAAAGATAAGGCTATAAGACAATGTCTTTACTGGCCTGATGGCACAATCAAGAGGCGTACAAGATCATCTATAACTGAGAAATCCAAAATATGTCAAATTGTTCAAGCTTTAGTGGACAAGTATAATGAGGATCATAATCTTTTGGAAGTTTGCTCTCCCTTCTGCCCTCATTGTGTCTTGTTACCATTATTGCGCTGTGTCTTGTTGCTTGTTAATGCAACAATTGCTGATTTGACCCATGCTTCTTATTTCAGGATCTTGCACACGAACTCAAAGACGTTTTACACTACCAGTCAATTTTTGAGAACCTGAATTTGTACAATCATCTCAATTTCACTACAAAGATTAAAGGGGCTGGTCCAAATGAATGTAGCGTGGACAATCTTTTCTTTGTGGAAATGAAATGTATGCCACAAGGAAAGCTTAAAGAACTGCTGGTTAACTGTTTCTGCACAGTTAATCTGAATGACAATGGTATCATATACTCTTTATCTTAAATTAAGTACTGTTCAAATTCAGTTATTTGATCGCACTAACTTCAACTTATCTGCCTGTAATTGTAATGTATCTCTGGCTGTAGCATATGATCTTTACTTTGTTGACCTGTTTGTTTGCCACCTTCGTTGCGCTGTACCTTTTATATATTATTTATAACTAGATATATGCTTGTGGGTTGCACGGTGTCTAGCCTAAGAAATCTATAAATTTAATTACATAAAAAATATAAAAATAGTTTCATAATCTTTATCACCTATATCGTGTAGGTCTAGTTTATAGAAAACTAACAGAATTGGTTTCACTTTTTTCAATACTTTTGTGATTCATGATCTTTATCAGCTATACTATGTGGGTTTATTTTATAGAAACCTAACAATACTGGTTTCACTTTTTTAATTAATACTTGTGTGATTTATTATTATGCATTTTATAAGTTTAAGCTGATTTGATCATTTTTAGAAAAAAAAGTCACGCAATGGCCTGATTGTTTGAAACTTTGAACAAAGAAGCTTGTGGCTTGCATGCGGTGTTGTTGTACTCTCTTCTCTACGTGTCTCAGTTCAGGAAGCATTCTTTTGCAAACCTGCCCTGTTCTTCTCTGCAATGTAGTGTTAGGCCTCCAGCCCCTGGGCCACGCGTAGTTTCAGTTTATGGGCCTCGACCTGTTTCTGATTCTACCCCTCCGGCCATCTGGCCCATCTACGATCCATCTTCCCAAATCTCATCTACTCTGAACCCTTGACTCGCCTCCGCTGTCAATCGGTGCCCACGTTGGAGCGCCCGGCGCCCTGGCCTGTGCCTCAACAGCATCGCTGGCCCGCCCTTGGCGCACACAGTCATCGCCTTGGCTGCGATGCGAGCCACCGGTGGTCGAATGGAGCTGTGTGCGACGCGTCTTCGGTAATGTCATATCTTGTGCCATATGATACCATTTCTACTAGATATTTTCGTTTCTGGGTTGATTCTAGTTCCTTGCATGTGTATTTGTTGTCCTTAGGGCCTTGATAAGCCAGGTGTCATGAAGAAACTATGCACGCCCCCTCCGTGGGCAACTAAAAGAAAAGCGCTGGGGTGAAACATCACAGTCCATTGCACTTTCTTTTTCTTGTGTCTGAGTATATATTTCGCAAGTAATAGCCCTTTTAATAATTATGTTATCTACCTAGGACCTCAGCTTTTGTTAGTTCATGTTAAGACACTGGAGAATAAAGCATATTTGAGTGGCACTGACAAACCATTTGGGTGAGGTTGAGCTATTTGTAGCATGCTACTCTTAATAAATAAGTATATTCGGAATGCTCTCTGGAGACCTTTTTATATTATGTTATCTTCCATTGACCAACCGTTTTAGGATTAGGAGATGAAATAGCCTATTGTTTGGAATACATTCAAGGTCAAGAGGATCGTACTGCCTTGAGCAGCTTGTTTTGCGGAGCTATTGTTGGATCCAAGGTTTCACGCAAGTGGGATCATGCAGCATTGAGCAAATGTCGACCAGACTAATGGCTGAAAAACAGGTCCACGCCGCAGAACTGGATCTGCTTGGTAGCACACTGACACTTTACACCTCTCTGGCTATTTAGTGCACCTCTGTGACTCTAGGTATACATTAAATGAGTATAACACCATGTACTAATTCGCTGCACTTGCTGCATGGAAAAGACTATTCACTGCACTTGCTACATGGAATTGTTTTTTTCTCGAAAACTTGCTACATGGAAAAGACTAATAAAAACCTCATATAACTAATTCATTGCACTTGCTACATGGAAAAGACTTATTATTTCGTCCCCGAGTCAACACAGTAAAATTTATGTAACAACGGAATCATCTAGTTCAGACTGAATTCTGCCCATATAACTAGATGCTTCTGCGGTACAAGTAAAGCCCTCGCATGCTTCATATCGCTTTTGATTGTGGCCTCTAGGCATGCGAGGTACGTTGGATCGTGCCGGTATATATGACACAACAAGTCTTCGCTTTTCGGCCCAAGCACGGCCTGCGACACGCCAGCACGCCTTGGTGTCATGTCAGCTCAAACATTACCCTCAAAATGTCCTTGTTAGTTTTCTTTGTCCGCTCGCGTCACATATAAAAACTATATTTGGTATGTACTATTTTCATAAAAATGATTTTCATAATCCATTCAAAATTAGATGAGAAGTAGTATAAAAAAACTGTATTGTAGCGTTGGTTATATACGCTTATGTGCCATTTTCATGCCGTGCAGCCATGTCATGCTTTGGGCCGTGTAATGGTCCGCCCTCCAATGGCATGGCCCAAGTTTAATGGATCGCTTGTGGCTCCGAGTGCATGGAGCGTCGTCTGGTGACACAGGGGCGCTGCCTGCAGTGCCGCTCCAATTAAGGTGAAGATGCAGGACCTCCCCCAGCATATCTCGCCGCATGCTACGTGAATGCGTGATGCACAACTTCTGCGAGCGCTCGCGTTGCAGAGGGGCGTGACCCCGACCCTGATGCAGTATGAGCTCGATGACGAAGGCGGCGATGTCGTTCACGATGATTCAGCACTGTTTTCCTCTCCCTCCCGTGAGTCCACAGAGGTAATCGCTGTGCTGTTTTGCTACTCGAGCGTGCCCATATTAAGGTACTCCATCCTTCCGGCCGTACCTACTGTCTACCAGTGCTCGGCCGTGCCGTCGACCTCCACCCAGGATCAAGCCATGGTGCTGCAACCTTGGCAGATTGCTCTTTAGTCGCTCTGGTCACAAGAAGCAGTGACCGCCTCTAGGGGATCAGCGCAGCGAGAGGGGTTAGGGTAGGGGATGGAGCAAGGGAAAGGCTAGCGTCCGGATGCCTGCGCCGCATGCCTGTGCCTACTTCACGTGGAGGCCCATGCCGCTCTGTGTCCCGCTCTCACACTCTGTCCTGCGACGCCCCGTCTCAATCTGTGCCCGCATAGTTTCCCGCTCGCGCCCCGACCACACCCACACACATGCTGTGCTGGAATAGAAATGGCAATTAAGAGAGATGCAGCCTTGAAAAATCCTCCACGCACCTCCGATATTGAGTTCAATACAAGTTCTTTTGTTGAGGACTATGAAACCATACCAATCGCAAAATTGGTGATGAGCCTTTGCTGAATCTTCCTTTGGACATGAAGAAACTGCTATCAATCTTTTCCATAGTAATGGTATTTTGGCGACATCTACTAATTGGGAAGGCGAACAGAGAGTTAAGTTATCACGCCGTATCAAAGTAAGGCGAGCGCAGTTTGACAGGGTAGCTGATTTCATAAGGCTAGGTAAACCTGTGGTGGGATCTCTTCCAACTAATGAGGATTTCCTCACATTAGGACCTGATCAGATTTATGAGTATGTCAGTTCAGAAGAGAAGACCATAGAAAACTCCCACATGGTTCTGTTTGTGGGATATGGTTATAAGGGTAGCCTAAATGGGGAGAGATATCTGATTTTTATGAACAGTCATGGCGAGGAGTTTGGTGATAGAGGGTCCGGTCGTGTCTATTTCGATGAGATATTTAGAGATCGTTTATACGTGCTGTATGCAGATGCTCCAAGGATACCAAGTCAAAACCCCCAATGTTTCCACCTCTGCTCCAAAGAGGACCAACTCAAGACCCTGATGATCGTCGAGCGCAACGTGTACGAGGCTCTAGCTCTTCGGCAGGTGGAAAACACCCTTCGACCTCACAGGGTGACTAGGTAACCTTCCTACGTGAGCTTGCAGTCGATGATTGTACGAATTTATTCACTTTCAGTTGGCTTACCAATTACTTTTTACATGTAGACTGATACAGACTGCTTCTGCAATTATCCACAAAGTTTGGATGCAAGAGTAAGATGGTTTGATCTTCTGGTTAGTACTTCACTGAGTTAAGAGCTACCATAGGGACATCTGCATCTTCCAGAGGCAAAGGTACGAATCAAAGATTTGCTAATCCCCTAAGTTCTAGGTGTTTTAATCTTGAGCTAGGTGCAATTAGCATGAGTAAATTCTAACATGTTGATGTTTCGTGTATGGAGAAAACCCTATTTTCAATATATATAGCTCAAAAAGGGATACAAGGTAGCAAATGTCCCCAATGTGGCCAATCATTGATAAGTCTAGTTAGGTGTCTTCATGGATACCTTTTGTTTGTTGTTTCTCTGTCTAAAAGCATTCTTTCGTACTGCTTTCACGCAGAGGTAACTGGTAAAGCCATAGAGGAAATAGCTGCTATCGTGGTAAGGATTCACCATGACAGGAAACAAAAGTGCTTCATGCCACGCATATCAAAACGGTACTAGCATATGTTCTATCCCTTCTACTACATCTTGTAATGTGTGCTGTTTTGATAAGCTGTGTCAAGCACTATAGCCAGTATGCTTTTTTGTTTGACCACCTTCTGGGCGTTTGTATCTTAATTTCTTAAAGATAAGTTTACGGTCCATTGCAGTGAAATAAATGTATATTGCATCTGTGACCTTCCATTCCCCTCACTTTATTTGGTCACTAGATATATGTTAGGTAAAATAGTAGTGTGAATTGCCTTTATGAAACTTAGCAGAAAACCAGGGTAATATATTTCCTGCAGGAAACAAAAATCCCCATCATCACAAAACTTCCTAGTTATCTGGCAGGTACAAATCATTGAACGTGATGCTGAATATCGTTCATTTCCTCCTAAATAAAATTTTGTTTAAGACAGTATACTTGAGTACCCCCTCCCCCCCCAAGTGGTGAATATTTGTTTTTATTAAAAATTTAACCATTTCAAAAGGAGTTAAAAGTGTGTGTCCCTACCTTGGCAAGGAACCTTTTTTTTGTTGATTTTACTAAGTCCTGTTTCAGTTTTCTTGTTATTGTTCATTTAGCTTGATGGATGCTATTTAGCCCCTTCACCTTTACAACGATTGCATATTTTTGTATGATGTTTCCTACTGTTTTTATTTTTTTTCTGGTCACTGTTTGAACTAAGAATCTTGTGGAAGTCATTGAAAGTACCAGGATGAACTTCTGGTTGAAAGTAACAGGATGAACGCCTGGATTGAGATCTAGACATCCAGTCACTGAAAGTCTGGTTAATTGGAAATTGCTGCAGACTTGAGAGCTGGCTCAAGGATTGTCAAAATGATCTTAAGATAATCCTTACTTGATATATGTTTTGATTTGGCCCTACAAAGACAGAAAGAAAGAAAAAGATTTATATGCTATTGTGTGAAAACAGAGTTTTAGTCTGACCTGAAACATGAAAGATATGGTCTGTTGTCTTTTGTGTGTATCTTAAGAAAAAGGAAACTGCTTTGGTGGCAACTGCTGCTGTCGATGAACCACACAGCCTCTGAGGAAAATGCTGGACATGATCTCTGTTGTTTTAGTTGAACTGCATATATCATTTTGTGGGCATTTTGAAACAGTGTTCATTTTAGAAAGCTATACAAGATAGGTGTCCATCCTGACATATTCAGCATTAAACCCAGTAACTTAAGAAATCCATTTGTGTTGTTGCAGGGTGGCTCCAGGTCTAGTCTTTGATTACCTGTCTGAGATGGTTAACACTAATGTCGAGTGTCACAAGGTCTTTGCTACAGAGTTTTAAGTTTGTTTCTGCTAAGGTGAAGCGATTTCAAAAGCCAAAAACTAATATAATACAACATATTTTTTTTCTACATCTAGCTTTGTAGATTAGTGGCACCGTGCATAGAGGGTTCCAAATTCTCTTGGATCACCACCTCGTGATCCATGTCATCTTTTGTTCGTTGATTGAGCCTAGTTTCATCGAAGATATATGTACCTGGTATCATCCGAGGAAAGACAATTGCCTACCGCTGTAAAGAAATATGCACCACAGTTTGTTTGATTCTGTTTGCATTGATCATCAGAAAGAAATAAAATGTAGTATTATCTATGTTCCAAACACTGATGTGAACTGAACTGCAAGCTAGATGGCTGGACTGAAGAATCTGAATGAACTGAATGTTCTGACGAGAATTGATCAGAAGAACCAATAATGAAAGATTTGCCAATCTGGGCCTGGTGGTTGATAGCACTGATGATTGAGCCAAAACAGATTGTCCTGGCTTTCGGAATCGTTGGCTCAAACTTCTTGGTTGGCGAAGCAAGAATCAACTGAGGATTAAAACGCACTCTTTTGGTTGGAGAGGCATGGGCTTTTGCATCATGTTTCTGACACTTAGTAAGAACAGCAGTCCATTTCTTAGCTTCCTCTGCCTCCCACAAGCGCTTCTCACGCTCCCAGTGGGGGGCGCCATTGCTCCAGAGGTGAAAATACACGTCAAAAGATTCCCCAATGACTCTTCTCAAACCATAGACAAAGAAACCCACAGCTTTGCATGAGACCGAGAAGCGGAAGTGATTGTGACTCACTTCAAGCACATGAAAGAGGTGGGCAGAACCTCCCAAACAAGATTGCAATACAAGAGCAACACTGTCTTCTGACAGACGAAAGAGAGAACGGCGAAAAGTAGCTAACAAGAGAAACGAACCGCGTGAGCTAGAGGAGTCATGATGCACCTGAGAACCAAAACGGCGACGAACTTGATGCTCGAACTCTCTGCCCATCGAGAAGTCCAGACGCTCCACCAGGAAGGATGAAGAGCCCATCGCCCCCACCAAGCAGAGGGAGCCCAGACAGCGACGGGCTTAGCACCGAGGAGCAGCATCACTGACGGGGAGGATGGCGACGGTGGAGGAGAGGTTGGCGAGGGAGGGGGAGGCCAAGGGGGAGGTGGTGCGGGAGGCGCTCATCGTGGGAGAGCTTGGCCGCCACAAAATCTTTGTTTCTTAAGGAGTAAAAGATTGAAATGGTTGTGGTCTCTTATTCATTGATCCGTTTTTTACCCCGTGTGTTGCTATAGAACCTAATACGTATAGGAATCAGACTTCGTATCATCGCTAGACGTGAGTTGTTATAACTTATATGAGCATGGGTTATGAGTCCAGGTCATGAAGGGTGCGACCCAATACATATTGGAATTGGACCATGTATCCACCATCGCCAGACGCAAGCTATTCCAACTCATATGAATTTTGGTCATAAGTCTAGATCAATCGAGTAACAAAAAAGTAGGACAAAGAAACTCTTCACTATTTGGATAGAGGAAGGTGGATGAAACCGAGAAAAACATATCAAAGACTATGGAAAAAGATGACTGGAGTGGTACTTCCTCCGTTCCAAACTATAATACGTCTTGGATTTTTTCCAAATATATTGCTTTTAATATGTATCCAGACAAAGTGTATATATCTAAGTGCATATAGCAAAAGCTATAAATCTAGAAAAGTCAAAACGTCTTATAACTTAGAATGGACTGGATACATATCTATTTATGTTTTATCATTTTCTATAAAAATTAAAACCTATAATTTATTTTATGATCATCATGATATTGATAATATAAGTTAATATTGGCATAATATATATTTTATTAAATACAATTTTAGGAGATTTTTTCTTCTATTGTAAAGTACTAAAATATTTACTCGTACATATATATAGTCTAACTTCAATTTTCATACTATCCAATTGTTTTATAGTTAGACCATCGGTTGATCTAAATTTTTTAAAATAAGTTTTGTTTCTAATCTTATATAAAAAATTTTAACAATGGTAATTTTAAATTCTTAGGAAACAGTGGATTATTGCCGTCATTATTTGTTTTGTACGTTTACGAGAAAAAAAATAGAAGAAAAATACAACAGGAGTTACTCTAAAAACAGAAGCAGTGAGGGAGAAATCTACGGAAAAGGAAAAAGAGTAGGACACCGAATGCTACGGGATATGGAATTAAGACGGACTCGGTGGGCTCTACTACTTAGGTGCGGACGAAAAAAAAGGGAATTTAAGAGAACGAAAAAAGGAAACGTAACCAAAACTAGTACTCCTATCCAGGCTATTCAAGATCAGAATCTATTTGCATTAGGAGTCCTAGACCAAGAAGGCTTATATATATGTTACATAAAATAGGAGGGTTGTAGATAGTTGAAGAGTGATTTTTCACATTCACAAAGTTAGTTAAGGGAGGGCCGGACGAAAAAAATGGATGGAGAGAAATTTTGCCTCTTTATTATTATTAGAAGAAGAAGACTAACAAAACATGCCCATGCATTGCTCCGGGATGTATAATTTATTGTCCAGCAGTACTCGTATTAATGGCAAACATGTCGTGCATAGTAAGGGGACGTACTATTGCATGGTAACATAAAGCTATTAGCTATCTTTGTCTAGTATAATTGGGCCAACCTTTATTGCAGTTAGATATCAAGGCCTATATTAAATGGAGATGCAATGAAGTATTAACCTCACGTGAGTAGAGAATTAGAGATTTACTCCACATGAGGCATGTAATATGTTCTTGACCAGAGGCTTAATTGTACTTTTTTTCTAAAAAAAACAGAAAAAGGAATGAAACAAAGAAATTCTACTCTTTTTCCTCTTTATTAGATTTCTATTATATATATACTTTTTAAAAAATGGGTGGAGAGAAATTTGCCTTTATAAATTAGGTATAGATAGAGAGAGAGGATAGAGATTTATTTGTATTTGAATTAGGATTCATATGCAAGTATGCAACTGAACAGAGGAAAAAAAATAAAATTAGAACTGGAAAAGTGCTGCTCGAGACAGAAAAAAGAGGAAAAACAGAAGGTGCTAGTACGGACTCCGAAGGGTCTAGGATTTTGTTTGCATAAAAAAATTTAGTTCTTTAATAATAGAGAGAGGATAGAGATTTATTTCTATTTGGATTAGGATTCGTACTCACGATACTGAAGATAATAAGGATAGGATTCCTAGTTATCTTTGTTCTCTCAATAAATCATATATAGTCATATACAAAATAGGAGAGACAATTTCATATTATGTTTAGGTCAAAAAGTCTTTATAATTTTGTTGCCACGTTCTTCATAACGCCTCCTGCATGTACATCTTCAGGGACATCAATATATTATTATAGGACGGAGGGAGTATAAAGATAAACACAATTATATATGGAAAGGGATTTGTATCCTGTTAGAACATGAATGCACTATCCTGAGATATGTGCATCTGGATTAAGATTCCTATTCCGGTTACTCGGAGTTGGAGAGTCCTATTTGAATTAAGATTCCTATTCACTCGAAATCGGAGAGATCTAATTAGATTAGTATTTCTAGTTATATAAAGAGAAGGGCTATAGGCGGTTTTCCATATTCACAGAGTTAGTTAAGGGATAGTGGGACAAAAATAGGTGGAGAGAAATTTTGCCTCTTTATTATTAGGTATATATTATTAGGTATATATAGATATAGATATATATAGAGATATAGATATAGATTTAGTGCGTACCATTTTCATAAAAATGACTCATAATCTATTTATAAGAATTAGACAAGAAGTAGTAAAAAAATGTATTGTAGTGTTGTAGTTGTGCTTATGTGTCATTTTGGTGCCGTGACCACCCAAACACCAAGCCGTGTATCCTATTGTCTCAGAAATCCTAGGCACGCCACAGCCCTCGCGCGTGTCATGCCGTGTGCTTTGGACCATGCAAGGGCCCCCACCCTCAGATGGCGTGGCCAAGTTCAATGGATCGCTTGAGGCCCAACTTCTGCGAGTGCCGCCGCCGCAAACACATCTAGGGTTTCGTGAGGGAGAGGTTAGGGCGACGGCGCGATGAAGAGGGCTGCTGAGGTCAAGCCGTCGGTGAGGTGTTCCGAGGAGCCTGTGGCCGGCGACGGCTCCATCTGCGCTGTCAGCATCACCAAGCACGCCAAGCTTGAGGAGCCGGAGGCGGCCGACGGCATCACCAGGCGCTCCCCCAAGCTCGTGGCTGCCGACGGCGCCGGCATCGCCATGAAGCGCGCTCGCAAGCCCGAGAAACTATCCAAGAAGGAGAAGGGGGCAGAGGAGAAGAACAAGAGATCCAAGAAGAAGATGGCGGAGGAGAAGAACAAGCAACCCAACAATGTGGAGGTGGTCCATGACTTAAGCATGGAGGAGAAGATCATGGCCAAACTGGCGGAGTTCGACAAGAAGAGGGCAGAGGAGAAGAGCAATAGATCCAACCAGGAGAAGAGGATAGAGGAGATTGCCTCCAAGGTCGAGGAGCAGGTGGCCGGTGACGGCATGAAGAAAAAGAAGAGGACGAAGAAGCCTGAGGGCATCGAGGTGAGAGAGATGGCGGACAACAAGGTGATGAGAGAGATGGCAGTCAACGAGGCTGGCGGGATGATGAAGAAGAAGATTGTGACGTGGAGGTTGAGCCAGGAGCTCCTCGAGTACCTGTGCACCAAGGAGGTGATGGGCCTCCTAGCGACTGAGGCGCCTCTCCCACTCTGGACAAACAAGGTCGCAGGAGAGCTGTTCCTCGACCAGAGACTCCAGGAAGAAATCGCTGCTGAATTCCAGGAGAACAGAGAATTTGATGCCCACGTCCTGTACCAGTACCGCACCAAGGGATACGTCGAGATCGAAGAGGAGGAGGTCTGCGACGAAGAGGTTGATGAGGAGGTCTCCGACAAAGAGGATGATGCGGAGGCGGATGGGATCCTTGTTGGTAAGAAGCGCGCTCGCAAGCCCGAGAAACCATCCAAGAAGGAGAAGGGGGCAGAGGAGAAGAGCAAGAGATCCAACCAGGAGAAGAGGACCGAGGAGAAGAACAAGCAGCCCAACAAGGCAGAGGTGGTCCATGGCTTAACCATGGAGGAGAGGATCAATGCCGAACTGGCGGAGGTCGAGAAGAACAAGAAGAAGAGACTGCTAACGCTGGAGGTGAGCCAGGTTCACATGGAGGACTATTTGTTTTATGAGGTCTTGGACTACATGGTGGCCGAACCCATGGTCACGTTCCGAGAATGCAACCTCTGGCAAATCGAGGGGATCTGCGATCCCTACACAGATGCCAGATATTTTGCTTCTCGTAGGAGGTCCATAGAAACCCAGGCGAACGTGCTCCAGCAGTACCGCACCAACGGGTCCGCGGTCATCCAGTTCGAAGCCACCGACGACGAGGCAGAATAATCTGTGTTCGTTTGCTAGAGACTGGCTGGAGGGTTGGTGTTAGGGATTTGATGCTATCTTCATTCATCAGTGACCTTTGTCTGTCTGTGATGCAACTATCCTAAGATCTGCTCATAATTATATGATGTAATCATGCATCCTGGTGTGTTATATTGTCATCTCTTGGTATTGGCTACTCAGATGTATCAAGTACAAGCCACTAAGCTAAGATCTGCTACAGATATCTATATTAATCATCGTGACATATACATTGTGTATCAGAAAAACAAAACTTCTGCGACTGCGCGTGCCGGCAAGGGGCTTGATCCCGACCCTGATGCAGTACAAGATCGATGACGAAAGGCGGCGATGTCGTTCACAATTCAGCACAGTTTTCCTCTCCCTCCCGCCGTGAGTCCACAGAGGTAATCAATGTGATGATTTTCTACTCGAGCGTGCCCATATTAAAGTACGCCATCCTACCGGCCGTACTACTGTCTGGCCGTACTACTGTATACTGCTGCTCGGCCGTGCCATTGACCTCCACCCATAGGAACCAGGATCGAGCCATCACTTCTACACAAATGATTTTACGACGTGGTGCCTTTTTACTAAGTCACACAATCCGACCGTCTCGTAAAATGCTTCATATTAATGGAGGTGGTCATATTTGCGGCTAAAAATGCCCGTCTTGTAAAAGCGATTTACGGAGACGGTCAAAAAATAACTGCCTCCTAAAATTGATTTACAGAGAGGGCCTTTTTAAATCAGGCCATTTTTGGAGGTGGGCCTTTTAAAAGGCCCGCCTGGAAAAATAAACACGAGGCCCGTATCCAACCCACCTATCGGGCTTATATATAAACAGAAGTTAGGGTTTCACCTCACTCTCCAACTCTCTCTCACTTCACCGTCCCTCAGCCGTCTCTCCCTCCCTCTGGCGGCCATCTCCTCCTTCCAGTGGTGGCGCCCCATCTCTCCCTTTCTCCCTCTCTCTCTCTCAGCCCCAGAGTAGATGGAGGTGGCCTCGGCTTGGTCGCAGGGGGTCCCTACGGCACGGACGGAGGCGGGCGGTGGCTCGGTCGTGGGCGGCCCCTATGGCGTGGACGGAGGCAGTCCCGGCAGCATGGAGCTCCCCCACCCGAGCAGCGGCCAGATCCGGCAACCGCAGCAGGATTCGAGTAGGCCTCTCGTGACGACGTCGGGCCAGATCTGGCAAGCATGCGTGGAGCTCGACGGAGAGCGGCCAGATCTCAGTGGTGGGCCGCTCTCCCTCCCAGTCTGATGGGGACGGGGTTCCCGATCTTCCGTTAAGTTCAAGATAACTATCGATTTGATCAAAGAGCGATACACCGATCCGGCTTCAGATCATAAAGACCCGAACCTTGCATCCTTAGCATCATGTCTCCTCTAGTTATCAACTGTGTCACAATCCGGTTGACCTCGCCGCGAAGGCTAATCCCTGCTGTGAATCGAAGAACACAAGCAAAGAATGAGGTAAAATGCAACTCAAGTAAAGTGACAATTTGCAGATGTATGATTAAGATCTCAACGTGAGGTTTTACAAACCGATAACAGCGACTGTTCAAAGACTGACAATGACGCAAGTGGATAGAGTATCGATGCTGTTTTGCATCAGGACGACCACATGATTGCCTACATTAGCAAGCTCCTGTCTCCAAGCAACCGTGGTCTTTTAGTATATGAGAAAGAATACCTTGCCATATTGTTGGCGGTCGATCAATGGTGACATTACCTGCTCCAAGGTGAATTCCTCATTCATACGGACCATCAGAGCATGACGCACTTGAATGAGCAGCGGCTTCACACCATATGTAGAAACGGGTATTCACTAAACTTCTTGGCCTCAATTACAAGATCATTTACAAGAAAGGTGCTGAGAATGCAGTTGCGAACGCGCTGTCCTGGCGTGATCACCATACTCTGTTTTTCGCTATTTCCTCTGCTTCTCCCTAATGGGTGTCTGAGGTGATTGATTCTTATGCCGACAACTCTACTGCACAAGCCCTGCTAGCGCAATTGGTTGTTACTGTAGACCCTTAGTCTAAATGCAATTTACTCAATGGTGTCGTCTACGTCTACTACAAGAACCGAATCTGGCTTGGTCACAGTTTTGAGCTACAGCTGAAGGTACTCGCTGCACTTCATTCCAGCCTGCTCAGAGGTCATTTCGGTGCACTCGCAACTTACCAGCGCATGAAATAGCTCCTCTTTTGGCCTGATATGTGCAAATCCACTACAACTTTCGTGCAGTCTTGTGCCATTTGCCTCTAGGCGAAGTCAAATCGTGCTGCATATCCTGGCCTGTTACAGGCGCTCCCCCTGCCATCCTCTTCCTAGGAAGTTGTATGTATGGATTTTGTCGAAGGATTTTCCACATTCTGGGTCTGCTAATGCTCTGCTGGTGGTAGTTGACAAGCTGTCCAAGTTCGCGCACTTTATACCATTGTGGCACCCCTTCACGGCTTTAGCCGTGGCTAAACTTTTCATGGACAACATTTACCGCCTTCACATTATGCCCTCTGCTATCATCTTTGATAAGAATTGGATATTCGCCTGCAACTTTTGGAATACTCTTTTCTCCCTTTCTGGCACTGAGATCCGTATGAGCTCCGCTTACCACCCGCAATCGGACGGTCAGATGGAACGAGTAAATCAGTGCCTTGAGACATACCTGCACTGCTTTCTGCACGCTTGCCCTTCTCACTGGCTCCAGCGGATCCCCCTCGTTGAGTTTTGGTACAACTCTTTCTTCCACTTAGCTCTATGCTGGTCCCCCTTTGGGGCTCTTTTGGAAGCAAGGGGGAGCAAAACTCAAGGATGGAAAACCCTCCACTAAGAACTAAGATGATAACTAAAATGATATCCTCATGGATTACCCACCCAGGGAAAAGTCCGGGATCCCGGAGGGATTGGAGTTTCCAAATTAGGCATTGAGGTTTTGTATGGTTTCCCTCCTTGCCACTTTGGCATTACTTCAGCCGCAGCCTCTCCATCTTCTGAATTGTCTGTATGGATGGAGGACCGTGAGTTGATGCTTTCAATGGTTAAGCAACATTTTATGCGCGCTCAAGCCATGATGAAGAAGCACGCCGACAAGAAGTGTTCTAATCGGTCATTCTCTGTGGGCGACTGGTTTTCTTGAAACTACAAAATTGTGTTCAATCCTCAGTTGCTCCACGCGCAAGCTAGAAGTTATCATTCTAGGTCTTTTGTCCATACCAAGTGGTGGCTCGTGTGGGTGCAGCCACTTACAAGCTTGCACTTCCAGCTTCGGCAACACTGCATCCGGTCTTCCACGTATCACAACTGAAGGCCTCTCATGGTACTGATCATGTTTCTACTACTCTTCCATATCACTTGGTTGAATTGCAGGTTCCTCAGCTGGTGCTTGATCGCCGCTGGACTACTGGTTCTAATCCTGTGGAGGAGGTGCTCATTGGTCTCGTATGCCGGCACCCTTGGCAACCTGGGAGCTCCTCATTCCTCTGCGTCAGCATTTTCCAAGAGCGCCAGCTTGGGGTCAAGCTGGCTTCCAACATGTGGGGACTGTCAGCACCCAAGCCCCTCCACCGAAGGACGACACCAACAAGGCCCGGCCTGGCCGAGCGCGGCGGCCCAACACTCGAGACGCTGGCCCATCCTGGAGTACTTAGAGATTCTATATGTAATAGAGAGTAAGAGAGAGGAAAGACAGACAATGTAATAACGAACCCTAAACTCAATTTCAATCTTTCCTCTGCTTGAACTGTTGTTCTCCTCCCATCCCCTATCTTCTTCTCCTACCCCAAACTCTACTCTTTCACACAAGTTTTTAGGAAGAGAGGATCAGAGCAAGTGAGATAGAGAGGTGGGCTTGTGCATGAAGAGGAGATGAATCTTACTTGATCTATATGCAATTGCTGTAGTCATGCAGGCGCTGAATATGAGTCTAACACTGTCAAGAAATCTTAAATAGAGACCAAATTATATGACACGGTCTAAAATAACCAAATAGCAATGTTTTTTCTCCTACTGCCGTATACTCCCTCCATTTGTATTGACATGTCGTATTAACCGTTTTTTTGCGGAAAAATGTCGTATTAGCCTTTGCCCTAAGTCAAACATTTATATATTTGACCTTCGATTCCAAAAACATTTACATAGATTCATGACATAACATTTATGTTTCAGATTCACTATAAGAAATGGTTTCATAATCCATTTGTTGTGAAACTATAAAGATTGTCTGAAATGAATGGTCAAAGATAGTAATGTTTGACTTAGGATAAATTAGAGCTAATATGTTATATGTAAATAACAACTGTGTGAGTATTTGCAATGAAATCCAATTAAACTTTTTCCCCTCTACCGTTCCGTCCGCATCCGAGGCCGAGCACGAGTAGAACCTCCTCTTCCTCACCCTCGCCGAAGCTCCCGTCCGGCCACCCGTGCTGAGGTGGTCGCCTCTCCCCCAGCCGAGTCCCCGATCTGTCCCGGGCTGTCGGCGTCCCCGTCGCCTCGCCAAACCCTATAGCCCCCATATCGCCGCCGCGATCACGAGTCTGGTGAGGAAAGCTCCCTCGTATGTCCGTTTCTTCCCCTCATCATGCGTCTTCTGTTTTTTTTGGGGGGGGGGGGGGAAGATAGATGTATCGAAATCGAATAGTTCCTCTTGTCTATCGGTCGCTTGGATTGGATGGATCCTCGTTTAGATAGGTTCCTATGTTTCAGTCAGATTTCTGGCCTCAATTAGGGCAACCTTTTCTTCTGTACTATCAACTTGCCATGAACACGAAGATAATATGTTCAGTTGCCGTGACGACAAGGAGCATGAGGCTAAGCCTGCATCTGCACAGACGCTGCTAGAGGCGTCGTCCTTATGTGCTTCACAGCCAGAGGTAGCTCGTGTCGCAACTATCTGTATCAGGACACTGCTGCCTTTCCTCGTCTCCCGTGTCACGCATATGGGAGCGGCTGGGGCGTGAATCGCGTGATTAGGGACGTCGGTTTTATATCAGGCTCGATCTTCAGGGATGTTTCCAGACATATCCTTGTGTGGGTGGGCCATTTCAGAACTTACTGGAAACCGACGAGGCTATTGATCGCTATCTCGAGGATGTAAGTTGTCTCACCTGCGTTACTGATTTGAATTTCCCCAATTTTGCATGCATGCTTGCAGTTGATTACATATATTCAAAAAGAGCTATGTAGCCACATTCGTCAGTGGCGGAGGTCACAGAAGACAATCGCAGCTTTTACAGCATGGATGAGAAAAAACAACTATGGCCAAACTAATAAGTTAATCTAAGATTGAAAAATATCAGCATATATTTCTTAGTCTTCGAATTCCTCTTTTGGGACCACCTAAAGTTAGCAAGACATTTTGTAACTTTATTTGACAATTGTTAAAATAGTGCAAAAAGTCAAAATACCGGTCTGCTTAAAATTTGACAAAGCAAACATAGATGCTATAGTACCACATATACCACTTTGTTCAAATGTAGATTTTTATTATCTGAATTGTAACCTGTACAATTAGTTAACCTTCAGCCAGCTAAAGAATGGTCGTACCGCACAACAATGTTTCCTCATGTACTAAACAAAGTGGTTATAGATTATGTTAACTGATCAAAATAGTGTGATGAGAGCACAATTAGTTGGGCCATCTGAAAATTGCAGTGGGATACATTTTTTCCTTAAAAGAAGGTATAATGCACTTGAGAACTTATAGGCATATCTGCATATGAATAATCTTGTATCATTTTGCTATTGCTGTTGTTATTTACTACCATGAGCTATGTGAGGTAGATCCTAGTCAACAACCTTCTTTGCAAACTAGTGAACTTAGTGCTCCTTTTGTCCCCAAAAGAGTGCAATTCTAGCTTTGTCCTAAGTCAAACTATTTTAAGTCAGAACATTTCATATAGAAAAGTACTGATATTTGTGCTACCAAGTAAGCACTATTGGATCATGGTATACCTATTTTGTTTCATAAATGTCGATACTCTTCTCTATAAACTTGGTCAAACTTAAGAGTTTGACTTAGGACCAAGAATTGCTTATTTTTTGGATGGGAACACTACTACACGAAATCTTCTACGTAGCGTTTCCAAAATGGCCTCGGAAGCGGGGCGGCCTGGTTGCCCGCATCGGTTATTCGAGGCAGGGCAGCCGGGCCAACAACCGCCTCAGTTAATACTTAACCGAGACGTGCACTGTAACATAACCGCCTCGGTTAATCCTTATTAACCGAGGCTGTCGCCCTAGCACAACCGCCTCAGTTAATCAACTAACCGAGGCGGTCACCTAGAAACAACCGCCTCGGTTAATCGATATTAACCGAGGCGGGTGTTTTACATTGTCCGCCTCCGTTAATCCATTTATGGAGGCTGGCACTCTACAAGGCCCGCCTCAGTAAATGAGGCCTAGGCGCCCAGCCCACACTAGCCCACACCTGCCCACTACCACCTCTAGCATATAAAAGTAAACACAAACCCTAAAACACTCAACTCTCTCCCTCAACGCCGCGGCCGAGCGCGCCCCCTCTCCGAGCGCCGTGGCTCCAAGCGCGCTCCTTATCTGGGCGACGCCACCCTCTCCTCCCTCTCTCTCATACACACACCGGCCCCTCCTCCCTCTCACTCCAACCACGCCAGCGCCCCTCGTCGCTCCCACCATGGCAGCGCCCCTCGTCCCTCCCACACGGTGGCGCCCCTCCTCCCTCTCCTCCCACCACGGTGGCACAGCTCCACCACAGCGGCACGGCTCCACCACGACAGCGGATCTGGCACGGAGAGCTCGGCGGGTGGTGGCGGATCCTCTCCATCTCCCTCCCTCTCTCCGGTGGCGGTGGCGGTGGCGGGTGGTGGCGTGCAGCTGGGCGGCACGGCGGCGTAGGGCCATGGTGTCGCGCGACCGGGCAGCGCGGGGCTGGGCGGCGCGTGGAGGTAGGTCAGCTCTCCCATCTCCCTCTCTGTTCCTCTCTTCGTCTCCTCACTATTCCCTCTCTCTTTGCAGATCTGGAGCCATCGAGCAAATCTGGAGACGGCAAGGAGCGGCGTGGAGGCGAGCAGCAGGCGGATCCGGAGCAGGGGGCAGGGGGCCAGCGGATCCGGCGAGGAGGAGGGTGGCGTGGAGGCAGCGATGGCGTCTAGCGTTGCTGGATCTGGCTAGTGGGCTCGGGAACAGGCTCGCCGGTGGGCTCGGGATTTTTTTTTGTTTTTTTATCGATTAACCGAGGCGGGTAGAGCAACCGCCTCCGTTATTCATAGATTAACCGTGACCTTTCATCGGAGGCGGTTTCCTTTGCCCGCCTTGGATAATGAAAAACGCCCGCCTCGATTAAGTTTAGTGTAGTAGTGGAAGTACTTTGTATTGCTTTGTGTTCTCCACTTTTCAGAAAGTGCAATCTACTAATGAGATAGAATGTTCTCATCTAAACTAGGTGTGTGGAGAAAGATAAGGCTATAAGACAATGTCTTTACTGGCCTGATGGCACAATCAAGAGGCGTACAAGATCATCTATAACTGAGAAATCCGAAATATGTCAAATTGTTCAAGCTTTAGTGGACAAGTATAATGAGGATCATAATCTTTTGGAGGTTTGCTCTCCCTTCTGCCCTCATTGTGTCTTGTTACCATTATTGCGCTGTGTCTTGTTGCTTGTTAATGCAACAATTGCTGATTTGACCCATGCTTCTTATTTCAGGATCTTGCACACGAACTCAAAGACGTTTTACACTACCAGTCAATTTTTGAGAACCTGAATTTGTACAATCATCTCAATTTCACTACAAAGATTAAAGGGGCTGGTCCAAATGAATGTAGCGTGGACAATCTTTTCTTTGTGGAAATGAAATGTATGCCACAAGGAAAGCTTAAAGAACTGCTGGTTAACTGTTTCTGCACAGTTAATCTGAATGACAATGGTATCATATACTCTTTATCTTAAATTAAGTACTGTTCAAATTCAGTTATTTGGTCGCACTAACTTCAACTTATCTGCCTGTAATTGTAATGTATCTCTGGCTGTAGCATATGATCTTTACTGTGTTGACCTGTTTGTTTTCCACCTTCGTTGCCCTGTACCTTTTATATATTATTTATAACTAGATATATGCCTATGGGTTGCATGGAGGCTACAAATTTTTGTCTAGCCTAAGAAATCTATAAATTTAATTACATAAAAAATATAAAAATAGTTTCATAATCTTTATCACATATATCGTGTAGGTCTAGTTTATAGAAAACTAACAGAATTGGTTTCACCTTTTTCAATACTTTTGTGATTCATAATCTTTGTCAGCTATACTATGTGGGTTTATTTTATAGAAACCTAACAATACTGGTTTCACTTTTTTAATTAATACTTGTGTGATTTATTATTATGCATTTTATAAGTTTAAGCTGATTTGATCATTTTTAGAAAAAAAAAGTCCCGCAATGGCCTGATTGTTTGAAACTTTGAACAAAGAAGCTTGTGGCTTGCATGCGGTGTTGTTGTACTCTCTTCTCTACGTGTCTCAGTTCAGGAAGCATTCTTGTGCAAACCTGCCCTGTTCTTCTCTGCAATGTAGTGTTAGGGGCCTCCAGCCCCTGGGCCACACGTAGTTTCAGTTTATGGGCCTCCACCTGTTTCTGATTCTACCCCTCCGGCCATCTGGCCCATCTACGGTCCATCTTCCCAAATCTCATCTACTCTAAACCCTTGACTCGCCTCCGCTGTCAATCGATGCCCACGTTGGAGCACCCGGCCTGTGCCTCAACAGCATCGCTAGCCCGCCATCACAGTCGTCGCCTTGGCTGCCATGCGAGCCTCCGGTGGTCGAATGGAGCTGTGTGCGACGCGTCTTCGGTAGTTCCGCACGCGCGCATGCATCCGAGCACCCATGGCTCACGAACATCATCGACCCATGCTTAGACGCAAGCGTGTTGCTCGTCGCCAGCATGCTTGTCGCCCCTCGCTCACTCCTTGCCCACGTGTCGTCCTCGCCTTGCGCACGCGCTCGGCTGCGTGCCGCCCTCGATGGTCGAGTCGAGCTTCGTGCAGCACGTCTTTGCTGGTTCATCACCTGAATCGGGTAGGATCTCCTATTGCGGACCAAACTCAGAGTTACGCGACGGAGCCAACCGAGTCTTCGGAGTTACGCAAGGATGGAAGCGTCGGGCGCGCGCACCAGATGCTGTTGGACGAAAGGCTTTCATGTTTTTTTTAAGGTGTAACAGATATGTCAAACTGGTTAATGCACAACAATGATTGTATAATGACTTTTTATTACCTTTAACATTAGTGTGTGTTTGTTCTTGGTTGGTTCCTTTGCAGTTAACTCTTTTTCTTTTGTTAATAAAGGTCACTGCTGTGGTTGCACCAGATTTGGAGATGTTGGTATGAAGCACCCTAACAGCTCTGTTGGATACACTGCTGGCCACTTGAATGAGGGTTTGCCATTTGGATACTTTGCAAAGTGGAAGAGGGACTATGAGGATGAGGAGGAGGATGATAAATATGTATGATGATTTATTTCCTGGGAAGCCTTTCAGTCTTTCAACATTTTTGTTGCTTCAGTTTCAATTACACGTGTTCTCCCCCACTTTTACAGGTGAAAGCTAGGGAAGCTGAGCTAAGGCAGATGTTCAAGGTAATGTCATATCTTGTGCCATATGATACCATTTCTACTAGATATTTTCGTTTCTAGATTGATTCTAGTTCCTTGCATGTGTATTTGTTGTCCTTAGGGCCTTGATAAGCCAGGTGTCATGAAGAAACTATGCACACCCCTTCCGTGGGCAACTAAAAGAAAAGCGCTGGGGTGAAACATCACAGTCCATTGCACTTTCTTTTTCTTGTGTCTGAATATATATTTCGCAAGCAATAGCCCTTTTAATAATTATGTTATCTACCTAGGACCTCAGCTTTTGTTAGTTCATGTTAAGACACTGGAGAAGAAAGCATATTTGAGTGGCACTGACAAACCATTTGGGTGAGGTTGAGCTATTTGTAGCATGCTACTCTTAATAAATAAGTATATTCGGAATGCTCTCTGGAGACCTTTTTACATTATGTTATCTTCCATTGACCAACTGTTTTAGGATTAGGAGATGAAATAGCCTATTGTTTGGAATACATTCAAGGTCAAGAGGATCGTACTGCCTTGAGCAGCTTGTTTTGCGGAGCTATTGTTGGATCCAAGGTTTCACGCAAGTGTGGGATCATGCAGCATTGAGCTAATGTCGACCAGACTAATGGCTGAAAAACAGGTCCACGCCGCAGAACTGGATCTCTTTGGTAGCACACTGACACTTTACACCTCTGTGGCTATTAGTGGTGCACCTCTGTGACTCTAGGTATACATTAAATGAGTATAACACCATGTACTAATTCGCTGCACTTGCTGCATGGAAAAGACTCTCTCGAAAACTTGCTACATGGAAAAGACTAATAAAAACCTCATATAACTAATTCACTGCACTTGCTACGTGGAAAAGACTTATTATTTCGTCCCCGAGTCAACGCGGTAAAATTTATGTAACAACGGAATCATCTTGTTCAGACTAAATTCTGTCCATATAACTAGATGCTTCTGCGGTACAAGTAAAGCCCTCTCATGGCCTCTAGGCATGCGAGGTACGTTGGATCGTGCCGGTATATATGACACAACAAGTCTTCGCTTTTCGGCCCAAGCACGGCCTACGACATACCAACACGCCTTCGTGTCATGTCAGCTCAAACATTACCCTCAAAATGTCCTTGTTAGTTTTCTTTGTCCGCTCGCGTCACATATAAAAACTATATTTGGTATGTACCATTTTCATAAAAATGATTTTCATAATCCATTCAAAATTAGATGAGAAGTAGTATAAAAAACTGTATTGTAGCGTTGGTTATATACGCTTATGTGCCATTTTCATGTCGTGCAGCCATGTCATGCTTTGGGCCGTGTAATGGTCCGCCCTCCAATGGCATGGCCCAAGTTTAATGGATCGCTTGTGGCTCCGAGTGCATGGAGCGCCGTCTGGTGGCACAGTGGCGCTGCCTGCAGTGCCGCTCCAATTAAGGTGAAGATGCAGGACCTCCCCCAGCATATCTCGCCGCATGCTACGTGAATGCGTGATGCACAACTTCTGCGAGTGCGCGCGTTGTAGAGGGGCGTGACCCCGACCCTGATGCAGTATGAGCTCGATGACGAAGGCGGCGATGTCGTTCACGATGATTCAGCACTGTTTTCCTCTCCCTCCCATGAGTCCACAGAGGTAATCGCTGTGCTGTTTTGCTACTCAAGCGTGCCCATATTAAGGTACTCCATCCTTCCGGCCGTACCTACTGTCTACCAGTGCTCGGCCGTGCCGTCAACCTCCACCCAGGATCAAGCCATGGTGCTGCAACCTTGGCAGATTGCTCTTTAGTCGCTCTGGTCACAAGAAGCAGTGACCGCCTCGAGGGGATCAGCGCAGCGAGAGGGGTTAGGGTAGGGGATGGAGCAAGGGAAAGGCTGTGCCTGCTTCACGTGGAGGCCCACGCCGCTCCGTGTCCCGCTCTCACACTCTATCCTGCGACGCCCTATCTCAATTTGTGCCCGCATAGTTTCCCGCTCGCGCCCCGACCACACCCACACACATGCTGTGCTGGAATAGAAATGGCAATTAAGAGAGATGCAGCCTCGAAAAATCCTCCACGCACCTCCGATATTGAGTTCAATGCAAGTTCTTTTGTTGAGGACTATGAAAACCATACCAATCGCAAAATTGGTGATGAGCCTTTGCTGAATCTTCCTTTGGACATGAAGAAACTGCTATCAATCTTTTCCATAGTAATGGTGTTTTGGCGACATCTACTAATTGGGAAGGCGAACAGAGAGTTAAGTTATCACGCCATATCAAAGTAAGGCGAGCGCAGTTTGACAGGGTAGCTGATTTCATAAGGCTAGGTAAACCTGTGGTGGGATCTCTTCCAACTAATGAGGATTTCCTCACATTAGGACCTGATGAGATTTATGAGTATGTCAGTTCAGAAGAGAAGACCATAGAAAACTCCCACATGGTTCTGTTTGTGGGATATGGTTATAAGGGTAGCCTAAATGGGGAGAGATATCTGATTTTTATGAACAGTCATGGCGAGGAGTTTGGTGATAGAGGGTTCAGTCGTGTCTATTTCGATGAGATATTTAGAGATCGTTTATACGTGCTGTATGCGGATGCTCCAAGGATACCAAGTCAAAACCCCCAATGTTTCCACCTCTGCTCCAAAAAGAGAACCAACTCAAGACCCTGATGATCGTCCAGCGCAACGTGTACGACTTGGTGGTGATGGCTCTAGCTCTTCGTCAGGTGGAAAACACCCTTCAACCTCACAGGGTGACTAGGTAACCTTCCGACGTGAGCTTGCAGTCGATGATTGTACGAATTTATTCATTTTCAGTTGGCTTGCCAATTACTTTTTACATGTAGACTGATACAGACTGCTTCTAAAATTATCTACAAAGTTTGGATGCAAGAGTAAGATGGTTTGATCTTCTGGTTAGTACTTCACTGAGTTAAGAGCTACCATAGGGGCATCTGCATCTTCCAGAGGCAAAGGTACGAATCAAAGATTTGCTAATCCCCTAAGTTCTAGGTGTTTTAATCTTGAGCTAGGTGCAATTAGCATGAGTAAATTCTAACATGTTGATGTTTCATGTATGGAGAAAACGCTATTTTCAATATATATAGCTCAAAAAGGGATACAAGGTAGCAAATGTCCCCAATGTGGCCAATCATTGATAAGTCTAGTTAGGTGTCTTCATGGATACCTTTTGTTTGTTGTTTCTTTGTCTAAAAGCATTCTTTCGTACTGCTTTCACGCAGAGGTAACTGGTAAAGCCATAGAGGAAATAGCTGCTATCGTGGTAAGGATTCACCATGACAGGAAACAAAAGTGCTCCATGCCACGCATATCAAAACGGTACTAGCATATGTTCTATCCCTTCTACTACATCTTGTAATGTGTGCTGTTTTGATAAGCTGTGTCAAGCACTATAGCCGGTATGTTTGACCACCTTCTGGGTGTTTGTATCTTAATTTCTTAAAGATAAGTTTACGGTCCATTGCAGTGAAATAAATGTATGCTGTTTTGATAAGCTGTGTCAAGCTGCATGTACGGTGGGGGTGCCAATGCACCCACAACAAAAGCAAAATTAAGTGCTAATTATCTTAGATTCACCGTCTGTGCACCCCCCTCAGACTAGGACCATGCACCCCCCATGGTCCGACGTGGAAGCAAGAAAGCTGGAGCAAACCAATACCAATACCAAAATGACACATAAATCTATAATTATTGTTTTCTTGCTAATCGCCTCTGTCCTAGGAATAGATATACTCCCTCCGTCCCGTAAAAAATGTAATTCTAGGACCGGGCACGAATACCAAGACTGATGTAAAATTACAATAATGCCCCTGTAAAGTTTAGCCCAAATCCAACTCTCCCGTTCTCTTTCATCGCCGGAAGGTTCCCGTTCTCGGGCTCTCGCCTGCTTCTCGGTCCTTCTCTGCCCCCACGCTGCCGTACCCCACGCCGCCAGACTCCTCCCCCGCGCTCCTCGCACCGCCGGACCCCGCCGCATCCCCGCGTCTCTCCGCGCTCGTGTACGCGCTGCTGGCCTCAAACGTCATAGTTGCGGCGCCAGGCTCTCCGCCGTTCTCCGCCGCTTGCATCGTCGCAGCTGCGGCGCCGGGCTACGCAGCGGCCAGATCCAGGCGCCGCGACGTGGGACCATGCAGCGGCCGCATCCAAACGCTGAGCCCCCGCAGGCCGCCGAGCTGGCGACCCAGACCAGACCAGATGGTGCTCACTCACCACGTCGGGACACCGCACGCGCGCTCGCTCAGCATGCTGAGAAAGTTTGGTGGGCGCCTGATCTAGATTCTCCATGGATGGGGAAGGAGCTCAGATGAGGAGGAACAGGGGCCGGTGTGTGAGTCCTCTGCGGAAGATTCGAGGAGGAAGGCAAACTCGAGTGGACGAGAAGGCGTCCACGCGTCCCTGGGTGAGGTGTGGTTGCTTATTTTATTTGGATGATGACTCGAGACGGAACCAAGGGGCAAGGGCTGTGGTTTGTTATTTCTAGGTCCCACCAACTGACATCTATCTCTGTTGCCTACCATTGCGTTTTTTGTGGGACAAATTTTGAACGCTACAATTGCGTTTTTTCTGGGACGGAGGGAGTACATTGGTTTTCAGACTTGTATTGCAAGATTTTTTTCCAGTTGGGGTATGGATAGGCTGGATGCCAAGTAGACCCATTTTTCATTTTTCATTATTTCATAATTAGGAGCTCCTATTGTATATAGTAGGTTTGATTTATCAAACTATAGGCTTCAATAAGAGTTTAGGAATTAAAATTAGTTGACCATAGTAGTATGCCATTTGAATTACTAATGTTATATAATTAAGTGTCAAATAATTGATAGCATCTAATTTCGATACTCAATCTCTACAAAGATCCGAGTGATTTCCTATATTGAATCTATGCACAGATTTGAGATAAATGTTTATCTAGGCTTACGAAACCCAGTATATATATTTATCGATTTTGCATTATATATATAAATTTGTGTAGAAGCATGTATATTGTCTTAGAAAAAATTGAATTTACCACGTAAAATTTGCAAATCAATGTTATAACCCTATTTGGTGGAGCTCTGACCAACTCCTCATATGTTATATAATAAAGTTTTTATCTCTTTTATCAAAATGAACTAAGAGCCTGTGGTACCACGATTTTTAGCTTCACCAGCTCCTGCTCCTGCATTATTGTAGGGAGCCGCCGCTTTTTAGAGGCATGATTGTAAGGAGCCGTAACTTTTTAGAGGCATGTCGAACGGGTCAGTAGTGTAGTGTTGCACCCCCATTGTTTTGAGCTCTAGCTTCGCCACTGATTGCATCTGTGACCTTCCACTCCCCTCACTTTATTTGGTCACTAGATATATGTTAGGTAAAATAGTAGTGTGAATTGCCTTTATGAAACTTAGCAGAAAACCAGGGTAATATATTTCCTGCAGGAAACAAAAATCCCCAT
Organism: Saccharum spontaneum; assembly: GCA_022457205.1. Taxonomy (NCBI): domain Eukaryota; kingdom Viridiplantae; phylum Streptophyta; class Magnoliopsida; order Poales; family Poaceae; genus Saccharum; species Saccharum spontaneum. The sequence goes on along the minus strand of CM039595.1, from coordinate 18,587,497 downwards.
CATCACAAAACTTCCTAGTTATCTGGCAGGTACAAATCATTGAACGCGATGCTGAATATCATTCCTTTCCTCCTAAACAAAATTTTGTTTAAGACAGTATACTTGAGTACACCGCCCCCCCCCCCCCAGTGAATATTTGTTTTTATTAAAAATTTAACCATTTAGGGAAACCATTTCAAAAGGAGTTAAAAGTGTGTGTCCCTACCTTGGCAAGGAACCTTTTTTTGTTGATTTTACTAAGTCCTGTTTCAGTTTTCTTGTTATTGTTCATTTAGCTTGATGGATGCTATTTAGCCCCTTCACCTTTACAACGATTGCATATTTTTGTATGATGTTTCCTACTGTTTTATTTTTTCTGGTCACTGTTTGAACTAAGCATCTTGTGGGAGTCATTGAAAGTACCAGGATGAACTTCTGGTTGAAAGTAACAGGATGAACGCCTGGATTGAGATCTAGACATCCAGTCACTGAAAGTCTGGTTAATTGGAAATTGCTGCAGACTTGAGAGCTGGCTCAAGGATTGTCAAAATGATCTTAAGATAATCCTTACTTGATATCTGTTTTGATTTGGCCCTACAAAGAAAGAAAGAAAAAGATTTATATGCTATTGTGTGAAAACAGAGTTTTAGTCTGACCTGAAACATGAAAGATATGGTCTGTTGTCTTTTGTGTATCTTAAGAAAAAGGAAACTGCTTTGGTGGCAACTGCTGCTGTCGATGAACCACACAGCCTCTGAGGAAAATGCTGGACATGATCTCTGTTGTTTTAGTTGAACTGCATATATCATTTTTTGGGCCTTTTGAAACAGTGTTTATTTTAGAAAGCTATACAAGATAGGTGTCCATCCTGACATATTCAGCATTAAACCCAGTAACTTAAGAAATCCATTTGTGTTGTTGCAGGGTGGCTTCAGTTCTAGTCTTTGATTACCTGTCAGAGATGGTTAACACTAATGTCGAGTGTCACAAGGTCTTTGCTACAGAGTTTTAAGTTTGTTTCTGCTAAGGTGAAGCGATTTCAAAAGCCAAAAACTAATATAATACAACATATTCTTTTTCTACATCTAGCTTTGTAGATTAGTGGCACCGTTCATAGAGGGTTACAGATTCTCTTGGATCACCACCTCGTGATCCATGTCATCTTTTGTTCGATGATTGAGCCAGGGACGGAGCCAGCGGTGGGGCAACCGGGGCTTGAGCCCCCCCCCTACCGCCGATGAGCCCTTGAAGCCGCCCCTCATCCTCCCATGAAAATTTCTGCCATTAGAGGGAGGAAGGAGGGGCTGGACACAAGGAACCAAGGTTGAAGACGAGATCTCTTTTCAGCCCCCCTAAAATATTTCCTGGATCCGTCACTGGATTGAGCCTAGTTTCATCGAAGATATATGTACCTGGTATCATCCGAGGAAAGACAATTGCCTATCGCTGTAAAGAAATATGCACCACAGTTTGTTTGATTCTGTTTGCATTGATCATAAGGAAGAAATAAAATGTAGTATTATCTATGTTTCAAAAAATGAAGTTGCGAAGATCGAAGAGATTGAGCATTTCCATGCACTCGAAATTCTTCAACCTGGTAGAAACATATTACGAGGAAGCATTTTGCAGTAAAAATTTGCACATGATTCCTGCTGACCTGAGTGACTGCATGTTGTCTGGAAAGTTAGTTTCTCTGGTCAGTGAATTGAACTCGAGTCATATGTAATGCTTCATGCTGTATGGAATTTGTTTACATCCAGATCCTGCTATTTCCTGCAGCCTTACATGTTTTATCTTGTTGCAGGTGATGGGAAATCTTGACAAACCTACAAGAGCCATGACTGGGTAGAAACCGAATTCGACCTTGTGCAGTTTGAAGATTATTAACAAAAATAAAGTTGGCAAAGCAACAGACCAACTTCAATGCATGGGTTTCAGGTACTCTCTCAACTTCATAACTTCCCTGTTCACCTGTCTGTAATTGCTGCATGGCAATACATCTGCTTTGCCATTCAGGAATGATCTGTGTTAGAAGAACTGTACCTTAGCCATAATGGAATTCAAAATATGGAAGGCTTTTCTACCTTGCAGAACCTCCGCGATTTGGATGTTTTATCTATCAAGCTAACCACTATAGAAAATGTCGAAACCTTAACCAGGTACATGAAATCCAATGAATTTTTTTTATTTGAGATTATTAAAATCCGCAAGTAACCAACGGGACCTTAGCTACATGTTATATTATTATAGAATATTAGTTTTCCTTTTTTTCACTAAAAAAAGGTGTTCCCTCTACGGTCACTTCTTTTTCCGTCATCAATCCCTCGCCCGCAACTCGGACCCGAGTTCGGCCCTCCCGCATCCCTGGCCGAGCACGAGTAGGCCTCTCCCTCGCCGAACTCCGTCCGCGTCCGAGCGGAGGAGGTTGTCTGCGCCTCCCTCGCCGGAGATCCCTCTCGCGCCGAGGTGGTCGCCTCTCTCGATCCGTCCCGGGCTCCCGGCGTCCCCGTGCCCAGGAGATCGCGAAACCATAGCCCCCATCTCGCTCCCCACCACCCCCATGCCTCCCCACCGCTTACAGCGCCGCCTCCGCGGTCAAGAGTCTGGTGAAGAATGCTCCCGCTCGTCGTATGTCCGTTTCCCCTCATCATGCGTCTTCTATTTAGTTCCTCTTGTTTATAGGTTGCCTGGATCGAAATCAAATAGTTCCTCTTGTTTATCGTTTATATTAGACAGATTTGTTTATCGGTTGCCTGGATCGAAATCGAATAGTTCCTCTTGTTTATCGTTTTGATTAGATAGATTCCTATGTTTCAGTGGGATTTCTGGCCTCTGTTATAGCCTTTCTTTTTGTTCTATCAACTTTCGATAAACACGATGATAATATGTTAGGTGCCGAGAGGACAAGGAGCGTGAGGCTGCACAGACGCAGTCTGAGGCATTAGTTCAGGTGTCGGAACTATCCTCGCCTCCTGTGTCATGCATATGGGAGCGCCTGTGGCGTGATTGGGGACGCCGATTTTGTATCAGGCTCGATCGTCAGGGATGTTTCCATACATATCCTGATGTGGGTGGGCCATTTCAGAGCTTGCCGGAAACCTACGAGGCTATTGATCGCTATCTCGAGGACCTCCGGGATCCGAAGATGTAAGTTGTCTCACCTGCGTTACAGATTTGGATTTTCCCCTATTATGCATGCATGCTTGCAGCTGATTATATTTAAAAAAAAGCTATGTAACCACATTCTTCAATGGCATAGGTCACAGTAGATAATCACAGTTTGTTTTAAAAAATAAAATAAAAAAGAACTATGGCCAAACTAAGTTAATCAAAGATCGAAAAGTATAAGCATATATTTCTTAGTCTTAGAATTCCTCTTTTGGGACCATCTAAAGTTAACGTGAGCATTTTGTAACTTTATTTGATAGTTGTTTAAATAGTGCAAAAGATCATACTACCGCTTTGCTTTGACAAAGCAAACATAGATGCTATAGTACCAGTGTACCACATACCACTTTGTTCAAATGTTGATTTGTATTATCTGAATTGTAACCTGTACAATTAGTTAACCTTCAGCCAGCTGAAGAACGGTGGTACCATACAACAATGTTTCCTCATGTACTAAACAAAGTGGTTATAGGCAAACAATATGTTCTGTTAACTGATCAAAATAGTGTGAATAGTGTGATGGGAGCACAATTAGTTGGGCCATCTGAAAATTGCAGTGGGATACATTTTTCCCTTAAAAGAAGGTATAATGCACTTGAGAATTTGTAGGCATGTCTGCATATGAACAATCTTGTATCATTTTGTTGTTGCTGTTGTTATTTACTACCATGAGCTATGTGAGGTTGGTCCTAGTCAACAACCTTCTTTGCAAACTAGTGAACCTAGTACTCCCTTTGTCCCCAAAAGAATGCAATTCTAGCTTTGTCCTAAGTCGAACCATTTTAAGTCGGACCATTTCATATAGAAAAGTAGTGATATTTGTCACACCAACTAAGTACTATTGGATTAATACAACAACAACAACAACAACAACAACAACAACAACAAAGCCTTTAAGTCCCAAACAAGTTGGGGTAGGCTAGAGTTGAAACCCATCAGAAGCAATCAAGGTTCAGGCACATGAATAGCTGTCTTCCAAGCACTCCTATCTAAGGCTAAGTCTTTGGGTATATTCCATCCTTTCAAGTCTCCTTTTATTGCCTCTACCCAAGTCAACTTCGGTCTTCCTCTGCCTCTCTTCACGTTACTATCCTGACTTAGGATTCCGCTACGCACCGGTGCATCTGGAGGTCTCCGTTGCACATGTCCAAACCATCTCAACCGGTGTTGGACAAGCTTTTCTTCAATTGGCGCTACCCCTAATCTCTCACGTATATCATCGTTCCGAACTCGATCCCTTCTTGTATGACCGCAAATCAAACGCAACATACGCATTTCCGCGACACTTAGCTGTTGAACATGTCGTCTTTTCGTAGGCCAACATTCTGCACCATACAACATAGCAGGTCTAATCGCCGTCCTATAAAACTTGCCTTTTAGCTTCTGTGGTACCCTTTTGTCACATAGGACACCAGACGCTTGCCGCCACTTCATCCACCCTGCTTTGATTCTATGGCTAACATCTTCATCAATACCCCCGTCCCTCTGTAGCATTGATCCTAAATATCGAAAGGTATCCTTCCTAGGCACTACTTGACCTTCCAAACTAACATCTTCCTCCTCCCGAGTAGTAGTGCCGAAGTCACATCTCATATACTCAGTTTTAGTTCTACTGAGTCTAAAACCTTTGGACTCCAAAGTCTCCCACCATAACTCCAGTTTCTGGTTCACTCCTGTCCGGCTTTCATCAACTAGTACTACATCGTCTGCGAAAAGCATACACCAAGGGATGTCCCCTTGTATGTCCCTTGTGACCTTATCCATCACTAAAGCAAACAAATAAGGGCTCAAAGCTGACCCTTGATGTAGTCCTATCCTAATCGGGAAGTCATCCGTGTCTCCATCACTTGTTCGAACTCTAGTCACAACATTGTTATACATGTCCTTAATGAGCCCGACGTACTTCGTTGGGACTTTATGTTTGTCCAAAGCCCACCACATAACATTCCTTGGTATTTTATCATAAGCCTTCTCCAAGTCAATAAAAACCATGTGTAGATCCTTCTTCTTCTCCCTATATCGCTCCATAACTTGTCTTAGTAAGAAAATGGCTTCCATGGTTGACCTTCCGGGCATGAAACCAAATTGGTTCATAGAGACCCGCGTTATTGCTCTCAAGCGATGCTCGATAACTCTCTCCCATAGCTTCATAGTATGGCTCATCAACTTAATTCCCCGGTAATTCGTACAACTTTGAATATCCCCTTTATTCTTGTAGATCGGTACCAATATACTTCTCCTCCACTCATCAGGCATCTTGTTCGATCGAAAAATATGGTTGAACAGCTTGGTTAGCCATACTATAGCTATGTCCCCGAGGCATCTCCACACCTCGATTGGGATACCATCCGGTCCTATCGCCTTACCTCCTTTCTTTCTTTTCAACGCCTCTCTGACCTCAGATTCTTGGATTCTCCGCACAAAGCGCCTATTGGTGTCATCAAAAGAGTCATCCAACTGAAAGGTTGTGTCCATATTCTCACTATTGAACAATTTGTCAAAATACTCTTGCCATCGATGTCGGATCTCATCCTCCTTCACCAAGAGATGCTCCCTTTCATCCTTAATGCACTGAACTTGGTTGAAGTCCCGTGTCTTTCTCTCACGAACCCTAGCCATCCTATAAATGTCCTTCTCTCCTTCCTTCGTACTCAAATGTTGGTAAAGATCCTTGTACGCTTTACCCTTTGCCACACTTACAGCTTGCTTTGCAGTCTTCTTTGCCACCTTGTACTTCTCTATGTTGTCCACACTCCTGTCATGGTACAAGCGTCTATAGCATTCTTTCTTCTCCTTAATAGCCCTTTGGACTTCCTCGTTCCACCACCAAGTATCTTTAGCCTCGCGTCCCCTTCCTTTGGTTACTTCACACACCTCTGAGGCTACCTTCCGAATGTTGGTTGCCATCTTGTCCCACATGTTGTTTATGTCGTCTTCTTCCTTCCAAGAGCCCTCTTTGATAACCCTTTCCCTAAATACCTCTGACGTCTCCCCTTTCAGTTTCCACCACTTTGTTCTTTCAATCTTAGCTTGTTTATCCCTATGGGCACGCACCTGAAAACGAAAATCTGCCACCAAAAGCTTATGTTGAGAAACAACACACTCTCCTGGTATCACCTTACAATCCAAGCATGCTCGTTTGTCCTTTCTTCTTGCAAGGACAAAGTCAATCTGGCTACAGTGTTGTCCGCTACTGAAGGTCACTAGATGAGATTCTCTCTTTCTAAAGAAAGTGTTGGCTATCATCAGGTCAAAAGCTACAGCGAAGTCTAGAACTTCCTCCCCCTCCTGATTCCTACTAGCATACCCAAAACCTCCATGAACTGCCTCGAAACCTGCGCTTGTAGTACCTACATGCCCATTAAGATCTCCTCCTATAAAAAGCTTCTCACTACTAGGTATAGCTCTAACCAGGCCATCTAAGTCTTCCCAGAACTGTCTCTTAGCACTCTCATCGAGGCCTACTTGGGGGGCATACGCACTAATTACGTTCAAGACCATATCACCAACGACAAGCTTGACTAAGATAATCCTATCTCCTTGCCTTCTCACTCCCACCACACCATTCTTGAGGCTCTTATCAATCAAAACTCCTACTCCATTTCTATTCGCGACATATTTTCATGAAACATATTTTCATAAATATTGATACTATTGGATTAATCATGAAACATATTTTCATGGTATACCTATTTGGTTTCATAAATATTGATACTCTTCTCTATAAAGTTGGTCAAACTTAAGAGTTTGACTTAGGACAGCTAGAAGCCTAGAATAGCTTATTTTTTTGGATGGGGAGGGAGTACATGGTATTGCTTTGTGTTCTCCACTTTTGGGAAAGTGCAATCTACTGATGAGATAGAATGTTCTCATCTAAATTAGGTGTGCGGAGGAAGATAAGGCTATAATAGAATGTCTTTACTGGCCTGATGGCACAATCAAGAGGCGTACAAGAGGACCTGTAACTGAGAAATCCGAAATGTGTCAAATGGTTCAAGCTTTAGTGGACAAGTATAATGAGGATCATAATCTTTTGGAGGTTTGCTCTCCCTTCTGCCCTCAGTGTGTGTCTTGTTACCATTGTTGCGCTGTGTCTTATTGCCTTGTTAATGTAACAATTGCTGATCTGACCCATGCTTCTTATTTCAGGGTCTTGCACACGAACTCAAAGACGTTTTACACTACAACTCAATTTGTGAGAAGCAGAAATGGTACTATCATCTCAATTTCACTACAAAGATTAAAGGGGCTGGTCCAAATGAATGTAACCTGGACAATCTTTTCTTTGTGGAAGTGAAATGTATGCCACAAGCAAAGTTTACAGAACTGCTGGCTAACTGTTTCTGCAGAGTTAATCTGAATGACAATGGTATTATATACTCTTTATCGTAAATTAAGTACTGTTCAAATTCAGTTATTTGGTCCCACTAACTTCAACTTATCTGCCTGTAATTGTAATGTATCTCTGGCTGTTAGCATATGATCTTTAATGTGTTGAACTGTTTGTTTGCCCCTGTTCCATGTGTGCCACCTTCGTTGTCCTGGAGCTTTTTATTATTTATAATGTCAAACTGGTTAATGCAGAACAATGGTTGTGTAATGACTTTTTATTACCTTTAACATTATTGTGTGTTTGTGCTAGGTTGGTTCCTTTGCAGTTAACTTCTCTTTTTTTTTGTTAATAAAGGTCAATGCTATGGTTGCACCAGAGATGGAGATGTTGGTATGAAGCACCCTAGCAGTTCTGTTGGATACACTGCTGGTCACTTGAATGTGGGTTTGCCATCTGGATACTATGGAAAGTGGAAGAGGGACTATGAGGATGAGGAGGATGATGATAAATATGTATGATGACTTGTTTTCAACATTTTTGTTGCTTCAGTTTCAATTACACGTGTTCTCCCCCACTTTTACAGGTGAAAGCTAGGGAAGCTGAGCTAATGCAGATGTTCAAGGTAATGTCATATCTTGTGCCGTATGGTACCATTTGTACTAAAATATTTTTGTTTCTGGATTGATTCTAGTTCCTGCTTGTGTATTTGTTGTCCTTAGGGCCTTGATAAGCCAGGTGTCTTGAAGAAACTTATCACGCCCCCTCCGTGGGCAACTAAACGAAAAGTGCTGGGGTGAAACATCACAGTCCATTGCACTTCCTTGTGGCTGAATGTATATTTTGCAATCAATAGCCCTTTTAATAATTATGTTATCTACCCAGGAACTCAGCTTGTTAGTTCATGTTGTTAAGACACTGAAGAAGAAAGCATATTTGAGTGGCACTGAGAAACCATTTGAGTCGAGGTTGAGCTATTTGTAGCATGCTACTCTTGATAAATAAGTATCTTCGGAATGCCCTCAGGAGACCTTTTAATATTATATGTTATCTTCCGTTGCATTGACCAACTGTTTTAGGATTAGGAGATGAAACAGCCTATTGTTTGGAATACATTCAAGGTCAAGAGGATCGAACTGCCTTGAGCGTCTTGTTCTGCGGAGCTGTTGTTGCATCCAAAGTTTCACGCAAGTGGGATCATGCACCAATTAGCAGCTGTCGACCAAACCAGACCAGACCAGCACATTGATGCACCATTGTGACTCTGTAGTGGTCTAGTGGTGCACCTCGGTGGCTCTGTAGCTGTTTGGTTGGCTGGGCCATGGTGTCCTGTCAGGGTGGCCAGTGTCAGGTTTTTATTTGTGCAAAGAGGCATGGCCTTGTTTAGATTGCCTTAAAATTCCAAGTTTTTTCACTCTTTCTTCATCACATCAATTTTTGGACGTATGCATGGAGCATTAAATGTAGATAAAAAAAATAACTAATTGTATAGTTTGGTTGTAAATCACGAGATGAATCTTTTGAGCCTAGTTAGTCCATGATCGGACACAGTTTGTCAAATACAAACGAAACGTGCTACAGTGTTCAGATTGTAAAAATTTGCAATCTAAACAAGGCCATGCTTGTTTCATAGCCAGTTGGCCCTAGTTGTGCTTGTGCAGAGTTCATGTTTGTTTGGCTGCAGCACACGTGTCCCAACCATCAACTGCCATAACTAGGAGATCATGTTTGTTTCTCTGGATGGGTCTGGTGGCTCATGCATTGATTGTGCATGCAAATACAGAAGAAGAGCAAAGGATGTTTATAACACCTAATAGAGTTTACAAATTTTACCAAAACATGTCTACACATTAGAGGCCAAACGCAGCTACTGGAGGGATGCAGGTTTGTTTCACCTTGCTTTAGCTGAAGGGGGTACAGGGAGGCAGTGAAGAGGCGAAAGCTGGTGACGGCCTGAGGGGAAGTAGATCTAGCGTCGAAGAGCACCAAGTGCTCCAGCCACCAGCAGCTCGGAGAAGGGAAGAAGCTGCCCGCCCGAAGAAGGCCTTACACACCGGCAAGGCGGAGCAGCAGAGAGGCCCCAACCACGGAGACGGAGGCGACGACCTGCGATGGCGGCAGCCGAGCTCAGGAGAAACGAAAATGGATTTCATAAGACTAGAGACGGTTCTTCGCGCCGTCTGTAGTTCAGGCTAGTCCTAACAGATGATAAGAACTTTTATTGATAAACCAAGCCATGACAAAAGAAGTGATATTTTGCATAAATTTTTGAATAAGACGAGTGGTCAAACTTGGTGTGAAAAAAGTCAAACGTCTTACCATTTGGGATGGATTGAGCATGATACAGCTACACTTGGGGTCAAATAAACTTCCGTGCTTGTATGACACTGTTATAACTTCTCTAGTGTATAGTATCACACACCATTACGGTGTCCAACGAAAAGTGTAAAACCAATAGATAGCACATTGTTTTTTTCTCTCTCCTCTTTTATTCCTATGCCACATCAACAATTTGTTCTACGTGGCAAAACATTAAATGAGTATAACGTCATGTACTAATTCACTGCAGTAGCTGCATGGAAAAGACTTGCACTGCACTTATTGCTAGATGTAAAAGAATAATAAAAAACTCACAAACAATATATTTTCCACTATATTTTCTTACATAATTTTATTAGTTTGGTCTCGAGTCAACACGATAAAATTTATGCAGCAACACGTGGTGTATCATCTAGTTCAATGAAAGCCAGACTGAATTCTGTCCATATAAATAGATGCCCATGCGACACGAGTAGAGATGAGACTTGTGTTGTGTTGTGCTAGCACGGCATGGCCCTCTTGTGCTTCAAAGCGAGCACAACACGGTCTTCTCGTGCTTCATGCCGCTTTGGATGTGGCCTCTAGGCATGTGAGGTACTTTGGGTCGTGCTGTATGACACGATAAGTCTTCTCTTCGGTCCAAGCACAAACCATAGCACGCCGGCTCGTCTTTGTGTCATGCCCACTCAAACATGACCTTCAAAATATCTTTGTTAGTTTTCGTTGTCCGCTTGTGACATAAAAACTATATTTGCTATGTATCATATTCACAAAAAATTGATTTTCATAGTCCATTCAAAAATTAGATTAGAAGTAGTATAAAAAATTGTATCTTAGTGTTGTATAGATGTATTTATATGCCACTTTTGCCGGCCAAACTCAAGCCAAAATTCGGACCGGATCATGCACCGAAATCTTAGGCATGGCATGGTCCTAGTGTCTCAGATGGCATGGCCCAAGTTCAATGATCGCTTGCGGCCCCGCGCGTGCGGAGCGCAGTCTGGTGGCGCGGAGGCGCTGCCTGCATAAAGATTTATGCCTGCAGGGCCACTCCAATTGCAGGTCCCTTCCCCCTGCATGATCTCGCCGCCTGCTGCGTGCTGCACAACTTCTGCGGGCGCGCGCCGGCGAGGGGCTTGATCACCCCACACTGAATGCAGTACGAACTCGGCGACGAAGGGGCCAACGTCATTCGCGATTCAGCACGACAGCACTGTTCTGTCCCTGCCGTGAGTCCACAGAGGCAATCGCTGTGCTGTTTTGCTACTCGAGCGTGCGCATCCTTCCGGCCGTACTACTGACTACTAGTGCTCGGCCGTGCCGTTGCCTTTGACCTTCACCCAGGATCTGATCGAGTCGTGGTGCTGTCATATTGCTCTTTAGTCGCTCCGGTCGCAAGAAGCAGTGACCGCCTCAAGGGGATCAAAGTTCAGGGCAGCGAGAGGGGATGGAGAAAACGGGAGGTAATCCGACTCAGGGCGGCGAGATGTGCGACTGGAGCGCAGTGGAGGGGGCTGCCGACGTGGGGAAGAAGGGCGAGCCCCGGGGCGTCGATTGGCCCGGCTTCTTCAGGGTAAGCATGCCCTCCTAGTCTGGGAAGGAATGGCCCACAGTTCGAGAATGAGGAATTGGGGAATTGATCCAGATAAAAGGCCTACATTTATGGAAGATTCATGCTATTTATTCGTTTTTTCATATGTAAAAACACTTATTGAAGAGTTGGGCGTTAGAGTTTTGCCCCATAAAAAGGAAAGGGTTACAAAATTAACCACCATTTAGAATTTTAGATGTGCACGTTGGGATCTTATACTAATGCTCACACTTAGGCGTCCGACCGTGGAAAAAAATCAAATCTCCCCATTCTGCCCTCATCTCCCCACTCCATGCCACCATCCCCTGCAACGCCTCCATCTCGCACCATGGCCCACTCTTGCGCGCTGCCACCGTCATCAACTGCAGCGCACCCCATCCCCCGCGACACCTCCGTCCCTTTCGCGCCTAGGCCAGGAGAGGCGGCTGTCACTAGCTTGGCGTAGGCCAGGGGCAGGCGTAGCTGGCCGCTGCCAGGCTGCACCACCATCATCGGCCGTTCCCTTGCTCTGCGCTGCGTCGCGGAAGAAGAGTGAAAAACATATGTTGCAAGCCTTATGTTTTAAGTGTTTCAGATGTTTTATAGGTATGTTGCAAGTGTTTCACATGGATGTTGCAAAAGTAGATCGAGATGTTGCATATGTTGCAATGGTTGTAGACGTATGTTGCAAGCTTTTGTTACTAATGTTTCATCTATTTTCCAGACATATGTTGCAAATGTGTTTATTTGGATGTTGCATATATTTGACACGTATGTTGCAAGTGTTTTACCTAGATGTTGTGTATGTTTTACAATGGCTTTTCATGTGTTTTTGGGTGTTTTTGCATGTGTTTAAGACCCATGTTTCAAATATTTCATCTTCTTCAGATGTATGTTGCAAATGTTGCATGGGGATGTTTCAAAAGTAGATCGGGTGCTACACATGTTTCAATGACGCCGGTAGCTGGTGGACAGCAGCTTGCCATAGGGCCTCGCCTTCTCCTCTCCTCCCCCCGATCCCCCCCTTCCCTCCATCTCACCTCGGCATTAGCGTTGGAGTGCGAGTCGTCGAGTTTGTTGCGTTTGGATGCAGGGCGTGGGATGGGATGTAGGGCGTGGGGGGGGGGGGATGGGATGCGATGCGGGTGCAAGGGGGCGTGGGATGTGATACGGGTGCAGGGGGCGTGGGATGCGATGCGGGCGTAGGTGCGAGAGCAGCGTCCGGACGAGTCCTATAGCCGGATGTAACAGAACCGACCAATTATACGAAATTAAGTAAGAAAATCATCCGCCAGAGTAGACGATTTAGCAAACTTAAGCCCGTATAACCCGGTAGTCCGTGAAATCACGAAGGATTTCAAACCAACTTCCATTCCGGCCAAGATCGTAATAAGTTTAGCGGTCACCATCATAAATTACATAAAAGTTCGCAATCTCAGATACATCAGAGTTTCAACATAGTTATTACAAACCAGTTCGAATAAAAGTAGCGGAAGTCATTTGTTCAAACCATACACACACTCACGCGGAGTTTAAATATAGTGCCAGCGAATGATCATCTCCAACAAAAGCATCAGATGAGACGTAAGGAATGACCATGCCCATGGTCCTAAGCATCACCCATCGCAGGATACAGACAGTTGATACAGTAGCCGTAATACATCTGACCATCTGCAACAAGTGGGAATAAAACCCTGAGTACGAGAAGGTACTCAGCTAGACTTACCCGACATAACCAAAAATAAATGACACCAAGGATTATGAAGGGCTTTATAGTAGGGTAGCTGACTCATTTGCAAAAAGAAGCATTTTTAGCATTTCGAGAACCTTTAGAAAAGCATTTTTGCCCAGTTAATTATTATTAACCTGTCGACTAGATTTGCACCTATACTAGAGTAAACATGTGATTAAGCAGATAATGATAACCAATGATCATTAAACAATTCCATACTGTCATATTCATTATAACTGTCCAAGTGTTCCATAACATTTACTACGATGAAGTAACTCAAGTCAAGTGCTCACTGTCCAGGAGCGATGGCGATTCGAATCGATTCCTAACCAGCTGGTGATTTATTCCTTACACAAACCTCATTCACCCGCTAAAGTGAGATATTGATCACCAAGTCAACTTTCCAGGAATCTCGAGTTTGCCAGGAACCACATGTACCCGGGGGCCGACCGACTGCACTTTGGTCTTATCATCCCGCCCCCGTGTCCTACCACACCTACTCCGGCACAGTGCGTTGCGGGCAATCTACTTGGCCCGAAAAATCTCCCAGCTTCGCGGTCGGAAGGTACTTTATCCAGCCAGCTAAATGTAAGGCATGCGTTCAACATGACTCGAGGCCCAACAACGGTCGGTCCTTAATCGACACAGACGGAAACACTACAGTCCAAAACTCTGCAAGTCTCCGTCCGGTCTCAACTTCATTTACACTTAGTTATACCATGACTTCATAGTCATCCAAGCAGATCCAGGTAACCACCTATAGCTCGCAGGTGACAGGAAATCACCCGACTTCTACCGGTCTAAGCCAGCTAAGCATTGACTCGACTGCGGATACTAGGGTAACAAGGATATAGTATAACAAAGGTAAGCAAGGTATAATGCAGCAACGGTTGCAAACAACTCCTGAACGTAATGCATCAATTAAAGTAAAGCATTTAATTAAATAATTGCAAACCGGAAGAAAAATGCTCCGGGGCTTGCCTCTCTTGAAGGAGCTCGGATGGTGATCGGGGCACTCCGGAAGTTCCTCAACGTCCTCCTCGTCGGCTTCTGGCACTTCCTACTGCTGCACCTCAAACTGCTCCTCGGGCTCCTCGGGTATGACGACTGGGTTCTCGGTTTGCGATCCTGTATGATGCACTGCACGTAAGTGATTATGCAAACGGTGCATCGAAAGAGATGAATGAAATGGATATGTTTAAATGCAAGGTAGTCAACATCATCCAAGAAACTATACTACAAGCACATGTCATCTACTGCATTCTCTTCTACTACTAATATGTTAAGTCAACATATCTTATGAAATGCCTCAAAGATACACCAAAGATATTATTATTAACTAATCTTGTATTAAAGATGATTATTCTAGTTCCTTTTAAATTAGGGCTACAACCGCAATCTATATTTCTGGTGCTTATAAAAATCTGAGAAAATTACAGTAGCATGGTACTACTCTAAGTAGCCTACCATCAGATTTTCATAATATTTGAATGAGTGGATTAGCCTACACAAAAATCACAAACTATGGCATGATTTTGTACATAAAAATACTTTGAACTGTGAAAAGTGTCAAACAACAGAATTAATATTTTTCCTAGGTTCTTCATAGCATATAATGACTGTACAAAAATTATCACATGCATGTTTTATACAAAGTTTGCTCTCTAGCAAAAATAACAAAAATCAGCCATTAAAGGTACTTGAACTACACCTCAAAATTTTCCCACAGCACATGCATGAAACATATTTTTTCTAAGAAGTACATAACACAAGAAGATTAACAAACTCAGAATCATATTTTTCTGAAGCCTATAGATTTTTCTACATATTTTTCAAGTTATCAGCAATATTCATGATTAAATAAAGTTCTACAGAAAAGTATCCCAAAAATAACATGCAATAATTTTCCCAAGTAGATCTGATGATAAGGAACCTAGGAAAATTTGTTCCAACCAATTTGGAGCTAAAAGGAGTACACAACCATTTTCTAAAGCATTTAAATAATATTCTGAAAAAATCATTTTTGAAACCCTTTTAAACTTTATGCTCAAAACTGCTAGATACACCCGGTTATCCACCCACAACCCGCGCCAGAGAGACAGATAGGCGGGACCCAGCGGGTCAACCGGCCCCACTGGTCAGCTGACCGGAGGTAGGGGAGACCGGCTGACCGGCCACCGCTCGACGACGGCGAGCAGTCCGGCGAAGGGAGTGGCACCAACGTGCACAGCACGCTGCCCCGCACCGATGGAAGTACAAAACGGACCCCCTAGCCATAGCGGATGAGGTCGCCGGCGGCAATGGCGGTCGTGGCGGCGCTGCGCGAGGTACGCCGCGGCCCGATCTGAGCTTGGCGTGAGCAACAAGGTGACGCAGGGAAACTGATGGAAGGGAGAGAAAGGAGTGAGCAGGCTCCGGTGGTGCTTGGCCACGGTGAGCACGCACTCCGGCGAGGCGTCAGCCATGGCGGAGCTCGCAGAATCAGCAAAAGGGATCCTCACCGGGGCTCGATTGACGCAGAAGCTGGCGCAGCAGGTGCGGCTAAGCAAAGCGGGGTTCGTGGCTCACTGGAGGCGGCAACGACGCGGAGGCGAGCGAGCTGAGCAGCGGCGACTCACCCTGCGGCAATGGTGGAGGCGCGAGCTCGGCTTTGAGCGAACTGGTGAAGCGAGGGGACGCGGGCGAGAGAAATAAGCGATCCCTCGGGCGCGTGGCGTCTTCGTGGCGGCAATGGCCTGATCGGTGGGGGCAGCGCCGGCGTACGGCTTCCACTTGGCGCGCTCAGCCAGACGGCGGTCGGCCACGACGGTCTGAACCCGAAACCCTGTAGCGCGATTCAGTCAAGTCCCCAACGTCTGACAGCAAGTTTCAACGATCAAAAACTCTTAAACGGTGACGATCCAGCTCTAGGTTAAGTTAACAAAGTTGGGGATTGAAGTGAGATCTACAACATTTATAATTAGCACTTGAACTGATTTGGTCAGGTTAGGGAGATACCAGGCTCCAAACAATGGTAAAAGAACTGAAATGCAACATCCAAACTTAGAAAATTCTAAGTGTTGAGTCAGCACCACAAATCCGACTTGTGGGCCCAAATTGAACATGTTGTGCTCATTTTCATGACTTGGTCACAAAATAACTTTTGTTCCTTATGTAATTTGCTACAACTTTGTTTTAGGTTGCTCCGACATGCAAACATTCTAAGTGGTACTTTTTGAACAGTCAAACCAAAAAGTCCTAGGGTCAAAACAAGTCAAACCATGATTGAAATCTTAATTGGGCAAAATGATCAACATGAACATTGTTCCTAATGACTTTCTGAGCATAGCTAAGATGCTTAATAATATATTTAGCTATACCACACATTGGTCATACCATAACCAAGCACTAAAGGCACTGAAATGATGAAAAACACTGGAAATGATACTCTTGTTTCATAATCATGTTTCACATGTTTCAAGTGATATATGCTCATGAATGGATGAATGATGCTCATGATCATGAAATGCAAGTGCAATCAGGCAAGACCAACACCAGGGGTGTTACACCGGACATCCGGGCGCTAGCCCCAAAATAGGTAGTAATCTCGCACCAGCAACAACATTCTCTTACTCGCCGGATAGATGAATTGGTAGATGGCAGTGGCAAGAATCCATTGGTGAAGGAAAAGCTAGGTAACTCTCCATGACCATAGTATGGCCCTTTCAGTAGGCAATAGTAGCATGTTCCAACTCAATAGCTAACAAAGCTTGCCACTAACCTAGCCATGAGCCAAGCAAGCATGACATGGCTCGGCCAGTTTAGCCAGCTGTGCTATATCTCAGCTCAGCAAATAAAATAAAATAAAGCCCTTTCAGTAGCCAGTTGTGCTGTACCTTTTTATGCTTAAGAACAGGCACCTAATCACAGCAATAGTACAGGTCGGGTGCTCCCTCCAGTAGAAGAAATAAAAACGTTGTTTTTATCTCTTAGATTTTCTTCAGGCAAAGATACATGTGCTACAGAAGAATTAATCTCTGAGAGACAGCAACCTAGAGCTCTGGTATGATATCTTACTTATTCTACCTGCTATAGCCATATGAAATTAACTCGAAAACTGCACTACTACAAGAAACTCAACCGAGGCGGGCCAAAACGCTTAACCGAGGCGGGCAAGTTAACCGCTTCGGCCAAAGGTCACGGTTAATCGTGGCCTTAACCGAGGCGTTTGGCCAACCGTCTGGGTTAATCGATTAACCGAGGCGGACGTCAAAAGACAGCTATTAACCGAGGCGGTTGTTGTAAATCGCCCGCCTCGGTTAAGTGTTTAACCGAGGCGTTTTTTATTAAACGACCGTCTTGGTTAAGATTTTAACTGAGGCGGTTTTTAAAAGTGGGCCGCCTTGGTTAATGGTTTCCCGATTTTTTTTAAAAAAATTTGCTTTTCAAATTAGAATATAAATTTGAATTTAAAATTTCACTAATGAAAGCGCAGATAAATCAGAAAATTTACGACTAACATATATTACATTCATTCTCGTTCCACGAAGTTTTATACATTAGTGAAGTCTCATCATCATTGTTTCATCACAAACACATGTTTCGTATATCACCAACTAATTAAAGTCATTTACATCTCTTCATTTCTTTCCGGAAAAGAGGTCGGGCAGAATATAATCCGAGATTCGTAACTTAGTGCTCCAGTTTCTGATCGAATCGAACTTCAGATATTCCGCTAAATCGCCTTCCCGGCCGGTTGAAGAACGTATTCCCTTCGTGTGCGCTCTCTGTGACAAACTTACATATGTCTACTACTGTTTGTCTGGATTGTTGGTAGACCTTCTCCCTTCGCCACCATCCTTGTGCTTTCTTGAGCTGCCGCCAGCAGCTGCTAAATCTGTTGCACGTCCTCAGGTACTCGCAAACGTAGAATCCATATAAATCTATGCCATAGGGTTGTTTAGCACACTGCATGCACGGTGTACAATGCACAATCCTTAGATCATATAGAATATTTAATCAGTACGAGTAGTAGAACTAAGTAGAGTAGAGTATAGCAGTAGTACTAGTAGAAGTAGTAGTAAGAATACTAGAGTAGAGTATAGTAGTGGTTGTGTAGTATTAGGAGAAGAGCAGCAGTAGTAGTATAGTAGTATTAGTTACTTGATCTTCTTCGTCTCAGACCTCCTGTCATAGCATTCGGGATCTTGCGCGTACTTCTTATAAGCGCTATACGAAAAACCAATAGTGTCAACGACATTTTCAACAAGTATATTAAGTGTAAATGAATAAGTTATGTCACTTACTGTCTCAAACAACTTTCGAATTGCTTGTAGCTGCTTTGTTTGTATCCCGCAAAGAGTCAAATATACAGGCCTTTCCTTCCTGAGGATAGATTATAAATGCAATTCAGTGGCCCATGATGCCTTGCGTGCACCATTCACACAATAGAGATTACAAATGTTCAAATACGAGATGTCATGATCTCAGTAATTCTTTTGGACTTACTAGAACTGGTGGGCGGCCATGACGCACCCATTTCCCCAGACCTTCTTCATGGCCTAGTAGATGTACATTCCCGCCCGATACTTATACTCGATTACTAGATCTTCCCTGTATTTCTTTCTCTCCTCGGGGTTCAAGTTCACTAGCTTTTCATGGGTGTCTGGTATATCGTAACCCACAATGGTTCTCTCTGTAATAAGCATCAGGGAGAGATAGATAATATCCTTGCCGAATTCCTTGCTTACAAAGGCTTGCATCCTTCAACGAAAAGTCATCATGGCATTATTAGTTTGTTCCTAAAGTACCTACAGTGATGCAGTAGTATCAAAGTCATAAGTAACTTACATGGCAAATAAGGTGACTTGGGGACATCGAGGTCCTTTCGCCGCAGTAGTCTATGCATGTCGTGGAAATCTATGACGACTTGACCATCTGTGGGCGTGTGGAAGTACTCCGCCGGAATGTTGATGACAAAGTTTTGCAGGCCCACTTTCACTGCTTCCATGTACCACAGATGAAATCTCCTTACCTTCCACTTCTCCTCAAGGAGGTCGCCCAAGGTCAACATAAACTTCCCATGCACGTAGTTTTCTGGACAATCATCAGACCGGGGCCAAAACATCGGCGGTGTCTTCGGCCTGCCACACCGGGGCTTAAGATGTTAGCGAGTGGAAAAGGCAGATAGCATCTCAAAATGAATTATAGATTGACTATGCTTGCTAGTAGCATACCTTTCAAACGTAATTGAGTATGGGTGCTCGTCGGCTATTTGATACGCCACCCATCTCGACTTGGTGTGGTTGGGGGGTATGGCCTCCTCTTCATCAGCAGGCTTCCTCGGCGCGGGGGACATTGGCTTGAATCCTACTTGGAACCAATTGTAGGTGGTGGAGTCCCATCACCCGATGTTGCCCCTGTGCCTCCCTGTGGACTATTGCCGGGAGGCAGACTGCTTCGAGAACTGCTGCTTGGGCTGCCATCATTGTCATTGTCATCGCTGTCGTCGTCATCGTCGTCACCCGGATCATCCGGGGGAGATGCCGACGGTTGTGAGGGCTGTGGCGCCGGCGTCGGCATCTCCAAGATAATGTCGTTCTTGTTCCATAGCACACGGACGCCAATAGTAGCGCCGATGAACCTGTACCAATCTTCAGTTGGAATATCAATTTCATCCTCATCATAATCTTGGTTGGTCTATGTCACGTCGACCCGGGCATATTCTGGCGAGATTGGCTTGCCGCCGTACATGGCGCCGCTTTCAGGCGGCAGTGCCACCCCGGTGGCCACATCCTTCTTCCTCTGTGTCCTGCCGAAGGGCACCTATAGCGTGCAGCTCGTTGGTTCAGTGATGTCATCGACTGGGTACCTGGGGAGTCCTCCGATCCCCGACACCATCTGCCCTTGTACGTTGGCTTGACCCTATGGCAGCTGCACGCCAGCCTGGTGAAACATCTGAGTCCTCAGCTCCACTATCCGGGGGTCGGTGCTCGTGAAAGCCTCTTGTATCTTCCCCATGATCATGTTCTTGACTGCCTCATCACGGCCTTTCTAGATGAGATGCAGGATCTCCCCTTGCCGCCTGCTGCGTGATGCACAGCTTCTGCGAGCGCACACGTTGGCGAGGGGCGTGACCCCGACCCTGATGCAGTATGAGCTCAATGACGAAGGCGGCGATATCGTTCACGATGATTCAGCACTGTTTTCATCTCCCTCCCGTGAGTCCACATAGGTAATTGATGTGCTGTTTTGCTACTCGAGCGTGCCCATATTAAGGTACTCCATCCTTCCGACCGTACCTACTGTCTACTAGTGCTCGGCCTTGCCGTCGACCTCTCCACCCAGGATCAAGTCGTGGTGCTGCCATCCTTGGCAGATTGCTCTTTAGTCGCTCCGGTCGCAAGAAGCAGTGATCGCCTCGAGGGGATCAGGGCAGCGAGAGGGGTCAGGGGATTGGACTCTCAGCCTAAGTTCAGACCTTTGACTAATTCCTTTTTCATCTTCTTTACTTCCCTTTTTGTTCCCTAGGTTGTTGGTGCTTTGCTTTGCTGTAACTTTGTATTTTCTTTGTACTCAAACTTTGCTTTCAATAAAATTTCTGTAGGGGCCCAGACCCTTCAATTTCCTCAAAAAAAGAGGGGTCAGGGGATGGAGAAAACAGGAGGTGATCCGACTCAGGGCGGCAAGAGCACAGGGGAGAGGGGGCTGCCGTCATGGGGAGCAAGGGCGAGGCCCGGGGCTGCTAGTTTGGATTTATCTTGTATCTAGGTCGGCAGTTCGAGAATGAGGCATCGGGGAATTGATCGGGAAAGGTACAATTATGGAATCACTAGTACACAAATGATTTTGCAAAACGGTGCCCTTTTATTAACAGAGGCGGTCACAAAATCCAACCGTCTCGGTTAATACCTGCGATTAATGGAGGCGGGCATTTTTTATTTACCGAGGCGGGCACTTTTGACCGCCTCAGAAAATGGATTTACGGAGGCGGGCGCCTTAAGACAACCGCCTCCAAAAATAGTTTATTTTCAGAGGCGGTCCACTTAAGAAGCCCGCCTCCGTAAATACATTTTCGGAGGCGGGTGCACTGTAAGGCCCGCCTCCTAAAATACTGAGGCCCAAAGGAGCCCAGAAGGCCTGTTACCAGGGTTCCATATATATACCAACATTCAAACCCTAGCTCACTTCATCCACCCTTAGAAGCGCCTCAGCCCCGTGCGGCGCCCTCAGACCCGCGACTCCGATCCCTCTCGTGTTCCCTCTCCGCTTACTCTCCCCACGTCGATCGCACCTCCCTCTCCTCTCCCACCCGTTCAGCGCTCGTGCCCCCTCTACTCTTCGTCGTGCGGCGCCCGCGCCCCCGTCTCCCTCTCCGTGTCTCGCGCGCGGAGCACGGTGCCCGGCGGCGGCCCTCTCTGTTTCTCTCGCGGGGAGCACGGTGGCTGATGGCAGTCCTCTCTGTCTCTCTCACGCGGAGCATGGCGGATCTCGGTGGCTGAAGAACCACAAAGGTGGATCTCGGCGACCACCACCAGATCCGGCGAGGAGGAGCTCGATCCGGCGGTGGCGCGGCTCCAACGGCCGGATCCCGATGGCCGGAGGAGCACGAAGGTGGATCCCGACGCCCATCTCCTCCATCGGTGAATGGCCCCCACCTCCTCCACAACAACGGCGTCCATCTTCTTCAACACGACGGCGGCGGCGACGGATCTGACGCGGATCCAGCGATAGGGACCGACGTAGGGTCCTGGCGGCACAGATCCAGCGTTGGGGGCTGGCACAGGGTGTGCTAGCGGCGCGGATCTGCGATCGGTGCTGGAGGAGCTACGAATCCAGCTAGCGGCTGCGGTGGCCCGTGGATGGGCTCAATGGGCCTATCCACGGGATTTTCTTTTTTTGTTTGTTTTTTTTTTCTAATTGATTAACCGAGGCGGGCCTATGTATTAACTATGACCTTTGATTGGAGGCGGTTGCTTTGCCCGCCTCCAAAAATCCAAAACACCCGCCTCCACAAAGTTTTCTGTACTAGTGAATATTCATGCTTTTTGTTCGTTTTTTCCTTTCTTTAGTAAAAACACAATCTTATCGAAGAGTTGGGCGTTATGGTTTTGCCCAATTCTTTTAAAAGGAAAGCAATACAAAATTAACCAGCATTTAGATGTGTATAAGATGCTTGAGAACTACTGATCGCTCTTCCCATTAATTAGTTGTACACGGTTGATAGCTGTATATACGCAGCTCAAATGCTCAATCCATACTTCAATATTAGGTTTTTGTAAGACAAATGAAGCAAATACTTCGGAACAGTTGGATTTTGACTTGGAATCCCTGTCTCCAGAACCTAGAGTACGTTTCGATCTTATAGACTAAAACTATAAACTTTCTACCCTGAAATAGTACCCTATTCGCTTATGCTGAAATTTGGCTTATGCTGATGCTTATGTTAAAATATTGTGAGAGAAAAATACTATTCCATGGCTGAGAAGTAGCTCAAACGTGTATTCATGGGACTAAATGTTTTCTGAGGCAAAGCTTGTTCGCACCAGCAACAAAATTTTCTTCCACGGTGGAGAGATGAATTGGTGGATAGCTCTTAGAGTCTTAGTGGCAAGAATCCATTACTGAAGGAAAAAGATAGGTAACTCTCCAAATTCAGGAACTTTAAATTCAGGAACTTTATACTAGCACATTTAAAACTGTTTACTTTAAGATTTAAAACTTTGTAATTTGAATACAAATCATAACTCGGAGTTAGCAAGTTCCACTTCCTAACAGTAACAATTCATATAAAATCATGCAACTCATTCTACTCATACCGGCCCAAATTCAGTAGGTGTTGTAATTTCGAACTACTAAATTGAACTATGGTTGTAGGGATTCCACAAGCAACAAAGGAAAATAAATAGACAAAAATAGAAAATAGAGAGGAAAAATCACAAGAACTACGCACCTGGTTGAGCCACGTCCAGACTGATGAGTCCATAATTCAATTTTACAGCAACACAGGAGAGGACACCACCTCCGGAATGATGAGTCCAAAATCAATTTCACAGCAAAAAAGGGGAGGAAATTTGCAAAGCTGTTGAAAGGATCTGAAACGCTTGTGGGTACTAGACCCTACCCATAGGGTGATCAAGGTGATACTGGTTGTTTGGTCATCTTCATCACTACACAGAAGACGATTCAGTGTAAGCAAAGGGAGGACACAGAACTAGCAGTAGCTAGCACTTGCGCTAGCACTACTAGATGCATCTACTCACACAGCTGGGAAGAAGGTTTTAAACTGCAGGCTATGAAAAATAGCAACTGTAGTTAAATTACAACATGGTTAGTAGTGAAATAATATATTCCAAGCTGACGCATCAGGTTATTGCTTGTTAGTAGTGATACAGTTAATTAAATATATGTGTAGAAGACTTTCAGTGTTATTACTTTCATCCAAATATCACTCAAATAGTATGCAGGTATGCCTAAAGTGATCACCCTCGGGGAGGCCTTGCTGTCAATCTTGCAGTATGAGTTGCTTCTGCTTAATGCACATGCACAGGATAAACGGTGGTCATTTGTGTCCATGCCTTTGTACGATCATAATTCATCGGTGCCTTTTCTTTTACAAACTTATCTCATAGCCATGTACTCATTTACAAGTTTACTCCTATATTTGCTGAGGACTGAGCCGTTAACTCTTGTTTTAGATCTCGAGTAATAGTGATGATTTGAACATCACGCTCAAAACATCTTTTCTGGGTAACAGTACAACATTTATCTAGTATATCTATGTTTATACCTAATATTGAAGACCTAAATTTTCATCCATATTTTTTGTCCACCCTGTCCTAACTACTCAAGCAACATCACTCTTATTCCGGCCATTGGCTCGTCATCTCCCACTAATTAGTATGGAGTTGTAAAATTTTATTAGCATTGCACCACTCATGTTCAGTGGTGAAGCTAGAGCGTAATAGAGGGGAGTGAGACTATAAAGAAGTGACAAAAAACTACAAAATAAATACTATTAGCATGGTCGAAAATGTTACCATACACAAAATACATCAGTTGATACATTTTGATCATCCTCGACAATTCGATGGCCTAAAAAAGCATACAAATGACATGATCATTTCTAATTTTCCAACAAAAAAATTAAATTTAAAATAAATACATTACATTACCTTTAATTTGATGTCACCATCAAATCTGTGCTCTTACATTTTCACCAGGAAGCGTGCCCGTGCGTTGCTATGGAATAACTAACATTTTGTACTAAAAACACACGAATCGCACGATAAAATAACAATACTGTAAAATAAAATACCAACATTAAAGTGACATTTAATCCAAAATGTAAAGTTTGTGAAATTAACACAATCACGGAGAGCGTGGCGTCGCAGGCTTACAAATCTACTTTATAGGCATTTCTGTAATGCGGCTAAGATAATGTTTTATATCAGCGGGAAGAAATCTTTGATATCTATTTCTTTCGTGCGTCAATAAATCCATAAATAAATTCCGCCGCATCCCATACCATCCTGTACACCTGTTCGAGTATATATGTAAAAATTTTAGTGCATGTCATATAGGTAATACTGTGTGTATTGAAAAATCTCCCACAAAACTTTAAAACAAAGTATGTTATACTCACTGTATAAATATGTGTGGCTTTAGGTCTATTCCATGCAGACATACGCTGTAGACTAAGGTGTTCACTTGAGTGTTTGTGGAAAGATTCACCATCAGCAATATATAGAAAGGTCAGATGTTCTGATAGAAATTCAGGGGTTTTCATTCATTGCCCCACCTAAGTTTTTTTCGACAACATTGCCCCACCTAAGTTACTTCATCTGTTACAATCAAAAGTACTCACAGTTAGATAAGGATCAACGGTACTATTATCATAAATATTAGTTCAACAGAATTCTTTTTTCGAAAGGTTGTTCAGCTGAATTCAGTATATAGCAGTATGAACACACACATATGCAGCTCAAGCAATGCACTGGCTCCAAATATGTTACCAACGATATATGGACTATGGAGAGTCTTAAGTGTGCAGGGCCAGGGGGAGTTACCAGAAATACACAGGAGGCTCAACATCGTCTTTAATTTGCATGGCTACATATTTAGGGCAGAATGAGTGGTGCAAAGGCGTGCTGCAAACCAGGTAAAATGAGGCGCAGGTCGCGGCGCCGATCTTGGTCACGGACGGTGGCGATGTCTCACGGACGCTGTTCTTAGTCGCGGCGCCATTCTTGGTCATGGACGCCGTTCTTGGTCGCGAACGCCGTTCTTGGACGCCTTCTTTCGACGTCAATGCGCTGCCCGATACCTTCCTTCGACGTCGCTGTGGACCGCGACGTACGCGCCGAGGGTGACATGCGGAGGCGGCGGAGGCGCAAGTCGCGGTGCCGTTCTTGGTAGCGGATGGCGGCGATGTCTCACGGACGCCGTTCTTGGTCGCGGACGATGAGGGCGACGTTGACGGCAACGGCGCGGGTGCGACAGCGAACGATGCGGGCCGCAACGCCTTCCTTCGACGTCGCTGCGGGCCGCGATTCCTTCGGCGTCGCTCCTTGTCATATTGCAAGAGAGGGGATATCTTGTTCACCTATCATACAATCAACCCTAACTCTCATCACAATCAGCACCGTAAGAGATGGTTCCATTGAAATAAACATTTGTGTTGGATCAACTCTAATAATATAATTTAATAGGTACAATTTTTTTAAGTATACACAACGATATACTCGTTATTTGGCTAATGGACTCAAAGGCACATTCAGTACTGTTATGCTATATCATTGACTGATGTCTAGAGCCTGGTCGTGCACAACAACAAATGAGTAATCACCAAATATACCTGCGGCAAGAAGGTGCCGCGCTTGTGCACGTAGGAACATGCGGCGCATGTGTGCATGTACGTACCTGCTGCAAGAAGAGACCTGTACTGACAATGATCTCCTCCTCCTGCAGGCTGCAGCAACAAGCTGCCGCGCTTGAGATCTGGCCGAAGGTAGTTGAATCACCAAAAAACTGCCTCGTTCAAACCATGGATGCCATGCACAAGCCTCTGAGAGTCTGAGTCCTCAGCCGGCGACCACAAACTATGAGATTGGAGGGGATCAAACGCGCCGTCTGCTAGATGGTGCTATTGTTGAGACGGTGGCGAGGTTGTCGCGGGCTTCTCTGATCAAGCCGGCGTCGGCTGCGTTGACGGTCATGGCGAGGTCGTCACGGCTTCTTGAAAGGATCTAAATAATGCCTAGAAGGGGGTGAATAGGCGTATCTAAAAAATTCTACACAAAAACTCAAAGTCACTTGTCAGCAACTGTCGGAAGTCCCGACAGTTTGGGTCGGAACTCCCGACGTTGTCAGTAGTCCCGACGCCTACGTGAAAGGAACTACAGGTGCTTAAATAAACTTTGTGATGCCAATAACTTACGCCCTCACTTCCTAGAGGTAAGAAGATGATGTTAGACCACTTCCTTGATGTAGAGACACCTCCAAATCATAGATCAATCTCCAAGTACCAAAGAGAGGGGTTGAGAGAGAGATACAAATACATACAAGTAATAACAAGCAAAGTACTCCAACAACAAGAGACACAAGAGACACAAAGATTTATCCCGAGGTTTGGCAACCCCACTAAGGAGCTCCTACGTCCTCGTTGTTGAGGTGACCACAAAGGTCGGAGTCTCTTCCACCTCCTTTCCTCTCTCTAAGTAACCACAAAGGTCACTTGAGCTTTCCACTAAGAAATCAAGGGTGATACAAACTTCCCAAGGCTCTTCCACAAGATGGAAGCTCTTGGGCGACGCCTAGCCAGCTAGGGTTCCAAGAACCCAAGAGCAATAGACGCAAAAACAATAGGCTTGACGAAGAAATCAAGTGCTCAAGCTTGCCAAGTGAGTTACTCACTCAATCCACTCTCCTACCACTCAAATTCTTGGAAGAATCGATGTTAGGAGCAAAGGAGAGAGGAGAGGAGTGCCTTGAATGCTTGGGAGGTGTTTTGGATGAAAGTTGGTGAGTCATGAATGAGTCCGTAACGGTTGAAAGTGAAGAGAGGGGTATTTATACTTCAAGTGAAAAGCATCCCCTGAGATCTACGTTGGGAGTCCCGACGCAGATCTCAGAACTTCTGACATTAACTAGAAATACTGTTCAAAGAAGGGTTGAGGACACTGTGGGCACGACACTATCGGAACTCCCAACGTACGTCGGGACTTCCGACGAGGGGCTCAGTCAAATGGATAGCAAGCAGAGGGTCAGGACTCCCGACACTATGTCGGGACTTCTGACCGTCGGGGCTCCCGACTTACGTCGGGACTTCCGACGCTACCCAACAGGAAAAAATATTCTAAGTGTTCGTGCAGTGATAGGATGACTCTTTTTAGGTTAGATTTCTATGCTGGAGCACCTTATCTTCCTCAGACCGACTACTTTTGCATCCCTCTTTGTAGTACGGCATTCCTAAACTCAAAAGCAAAAATAATAAACTTGAAGCTCCGCTTTGAGTTGGAATCGTGTTTCAACTTCATGAATTGAGGGTTGTCATTTCATCTTTATCAACTCTTTGAATTTTTCATTGGACTAACGGCTGCAATTTATCTCAATAAGATCACATTAGTCCCTAATTTGGATGTCATTAATACACCAAAACCCACATAGGTGGCAAATGCACTTTCACTTCTCGAGTCAAAGCCGACGTCATGGTTGTGATAGACGCAGGGCGCAGACCGGTGGTGTAGTTGTGGTAGACGCAGGGCGCAGAAAGGCGGCGTGGTTGTGGTAGACGCAGGGCGCAGAGAGGCATGCGATTTATGTTTTCTTTTTGACCAGGCAAAATCATCCTGATTGACAGCGTTTTTACATCAAGAATCTTATACTATTTATAAATTATCATAACCACTTTTAAATATTCTATCTGTCTTGCACATTTGCATTAGGAACCATTTCCTATTCTTTATTTTTTTTCCACCCTCCCACTTGTCCTTCAGCGTCGCTCCTTATCATATCGCAAGGGAGGGGAGGGAAGGGCGACCCAAAAAAAAAGGTCGCACCAAAAAATTATCTTACTTTTATTCTTTTTAGTTGTAGGAGATGAAGCGGCTAACCACAGCCTCATTTGTGACTTTCATCATTTCTTCCTTCCCCACATAGTAAATAAGGCAATTGCTCATAAATTGATCGTTGATGTGGTTGCATAAATTTGTTTCACGATCTTCATGCCTAAGAAAATCCTCTGAACCGTAACAATAGCAACTGACAATACTAATACAAGCTTCATGAGTCGATAAACCATTGGACAATGATCATGTTCTAGTCTCTACCATTCTCTGAGAAAAAACATTATGCTCTCTCACTGTATTCAAGGCAACTTCCAAACTCATGAAACCATTCTGGAGCAACCCTTCTTGGCCCTCGTCCAATCTGTGTCACATGGAAACTAAACGTGCTGACGTTGGCATCTGGCAAGGCTATTTTTCCATGTGCTTCCTTCTCTTCATCTCTCTAAGATTAAGATGGTAGTCATCTATATGCTTCCACAACCCTGGATTATATTTAATCTCCTCCTCCCAGTTGATATCACATCACCAAAGACGAATTGCGGGCATGGTTGGCACTATCAGGCTCTGCTGCTTTTCTTTTGAAAAAACTTTCAAACAATTTACCTGCCATTAGTAGACAATAGCAGTGCTAAGTAAATATCTAAAACAAGACAAATCTTTGCACACGGCATGCTGTTGTAATAATAAATTATCTGAGAAAGAAATAGATGCAAAAATCTACAATATATAACTATACTGTAATACTTAGTCGTTACCGAGTAGTAGTTACGTACCTTGGCTTGAAGTTGAAGGCTTGAGTCCTTGATGAGTGATGTTGTGGACGCAGGATGCAGCTCTGAGGTGTCTGCTCTCCGCACTTGAGCTGTACAGCAGCGTTGCAAATGCAGCCATGCAGGTTCACAGCGATGCGCCATCATATCGACCAGCCCCAGCCCCCAGCCGGTACTCCGGCTCGTAGGTAGCTGCGGTCTGCGGACAGACCGTCGACCGTAGACGTGCTCCGAGAGTTGGAGGCCTGGGCTAGGAAGACAGAGCGACGCCGACGAGAGTAAGCGATGCGAGGCTCGACTCGAGGGAAACTGACGGATCGGAGTGGACTGTACGTTTTTCAGTCGTTTTTTCGTTTTTATTTTCCCTCCGAGTCCGTTTTTATGCTTTTTTTTGTTTTTCTTTTCCGTCCGAGTTCTTTGGTTTCGTCCGTTTGTCAGCCTTTTGTTTTTTTTCGTTTGTTTTCCCGTGCGCTTCTTGGTTTCGCCCGTTTTCTTTCCTGTTTTTCTTGTTTCCCATTTTTCTTCCGTGTCTCTATTTTTCTCTTCTATTTTTTCCAAATTAGAGAATGAAGAATAATACAAAGATAAAATATAATATTCTTATAATAGAGAATGGGATCTACTCCATTCCAAGAAGAGTCACTACTGGAAACAGCAACATTGCCGAGGGCAAAAGACTTTGCCGAGGGCCTGATTTCGGGCACTCGGCAAATCCTTTCTTTGCCGAGGGCCGCCCTCGGCGAAGCTTAGCCCTCGGCAACGGCTCGTTCGCCGAGGGCCGGACCCTCGGCAATCAACGGCCCACGGCAAAGGCCCACCTTTGCCGAGGGCCGGGCCCTCGGCACAGTACCGCCTCTTGGCGACCTCGGCCGAGCGTGACGGCGGCACCGGCCGTCAGCCTTTGCCGAGGGCTCGGCGTTAGGCCCTCGGCAAAGAATTTGGAAATAAAAAAATAAAACTCTTTGCCAAGGGCCTGTTGTACAGGACCTCGGCAAATATTTTGAACGGGATGGCGCCGGCGGAAATAAAAAGAAAACATCTTTGCCGAGGGCCTTGGATGTTGGCCCTCGGCAAAGAAATTAAATAAAAAAAATAAAAAAATCTTTGCCGAGGGCTCTGGATCTAGGCCCTCGGCAAAGAGGGGACCCCATATAAAAAAGGGAACGGCCGGGCGGGCGGCCTTATCCCAAGCCGTGCCCGCCCGAGCCGCCACTCGCCCGCCGCAGCCGCCGCTGGTCCGCCGCCGCCGCCGCCGCGCAGGCCGCCGCGCGCTCGCCCGCCGCCGCCGCGCACGCCACGGCGCGCTCGGCCGCCGCGCGGACGCCGCCGCCGCGCAGGCCGCCGCGCGCTCGTCCGCCGCCGCCGCGCAGGCCGCCGCCGCGCAGGCCGCCGCCGCCCCTCCCCCGTCGCCCCCCGTTTCCTCCTCTCCTGTCGTCTCGCCCCGTCGCCTGCCCACGGCCCGCCGCCGCCCCGGCCGCGTCCTCCGCCGTCGTCGCCCGGAAGGTTCGGTGCCTCTGCTCCCTCCCCAGTCTCTTCTTTACAAAGTCACCTTGATTTCGCAATCTTGACCTGAAACCTTGAAATGTTGTTATTGCGCATCATTGTATTGCTTTTGCATGGATTAGTCTTTGTTGCTAGTGAACTGATGATTATTTCTGCATAACTGATCCGTAAAGGGACGTTTGAAATGATTCTACTACAAAGCTTAGCAA
Source organism: Saccharum spontaneum (assembly GCA_022457205.1). Taxonomy (NCBI): domain Eukaryota; kingdom Viridiplantae; phylum Streptophyta; class Magnoliopsida; order Poales; family Poaceae; genus Saccharum; species Saccharum spontaneum. The sequence goes on along the minus strand of CM039595.1, from coordinate 18,556,870 downwards.
AATCTGAATAACAACATTTATGCTCGCTATTAAGTATGAATGGAATTAACTCCTATAGGAAGAGAAAAGTGTAATGTGCTTACTTACAGCCCGGAAAATTTAGGATTTACTGGTTCAGTACTTTTCTGCAGTTGCACTTGTTTTATTCACTGTCTAAGCAGGTCATGTTTTGAAGCAATTACTTGGGCATGCAATGTAGGTGGTTCTGGATAACGGCCTCCACTACAGGAGAAACGAAATTCCCCGAGTGCCACAGGCTTCCCCGAGTGCCAAATGTCGAGCACTCGGGGAAGCCACTCTTCCCCGAGTGCCAGGCTGGAATGCACTCGGGGAAGAAAAGCACTCGGGAAAGAAAGGGTTTCCCGAGTGCCGCGGGGAGCCTGGCACTCGGGGAAAGTCGACACTCGGGGAAGCATTTCTTCCCCGAGTGCAACACTCGGGGAAGAGAGACACTCGGGAAAGAAATTTGCCACTTGACGGCCTAGCCCACCGGTGCCGTTACAATTAAAAAACTTCCCCGAGTGCCGCGTCCTAACACTCGGGGAAGAGCCTCTTCCCCGAGTGCCATGTCCTGGCACTCGGGGAAGATTTTATTTTTTTTTGTTTTTTTTGCTCCTTTTTTTTGTGAGGCTTTCCAACATCATTTATAACTCCTCGTTCAAATTTAGGACAATTTTGAGTTTTTTTTGATATATTTCATTAGTTTCTTTTGTTTCGTTGAATTTTTTGCATACCTCAAATTTGAACTGCATGTGCATAAAATACTGGATTTTTTTGGTTCAAAAAATGATATTAATCATATTTGGTGTATGTTGAGACTGTATTCAGGAAATCACATGAAATATCGAGCATCTTGTTGACGTAACATGACGAACAACTTGTGCAAAAAGTGTATTTAAATTATAAAAAATCCGAACGAAGTCCGAAATTCACGAAACTTGTCCGGGCGTCGTGTTATCACGTGTAGAGACTATGATAAAAAATTAAGAAGGTTTCGACTAAGTTGCGACGTCAGATGCCTAAAACCCAGACATCTCCGCATGTGATAACTTGTGATCACATGCAGAGATGTCTGAGTTTTAGGCATCCGACGTCGCAACTTACTCGAAACCTTTCAAGTTTTTTATCATAGTCTCTACACGTGATAACACGACGTCCAGACAAATTTCGTGAATTTCGGACTTTGTTCGGATTTTTTATAATTTAAATACTCTTTTCGCGCAAGTTGTTCATCATGTTACGTCAACAAGACACTCGATATTTCATGTGATTTCCTGGATATGGCCTCAACATATATCAAATATGATGAATATCATTTTTTGAACCAAAAAAATCCATTATTTTATAAACCTGCAGTTCAAATTTGAGGTATGCAAAAAAAATTCAATGAAACAAAAGAAACTAATGAAATATACAAAAAAAAGTCAAAATTGTCCCAAATTTGAACAAGGAGTTATAAATGATGTTGGAAGGCCTCACAAAAAAATAGGGCATAAAAAACAAAAAAAAATAAAAATCTTCCCCGAGTGTCAGGACTTGGCACTCGGGGAAGAGGTGCTTCCCCGAGTGCCAGAACAGGACACTCGGGGAAGCCAGCGAATTTTTTAGCTCACGCCCGCTCAGCCCAGCCCACTCCCGTGATGCAAATTTAGATGGCCCAGTGCTGGCCGATGTCCCTAGCCGAAACAAAAAAAACTCTATCGGCAGTCACATACCTAGCCGCCACACACATCCACATCTCATCGCCTAGTGCTGGCCGCCGCCGCATCTCGGCTCCGCCGCCACGGCTGCCGTTGCCGGCGTGCTTCCCGTCCCTTGCCGTCACGGCTGCCGGCCCTGTGCGCCGTCGCGGCCGCCGTCCCCGTGCGCTGTTGCGGCTGCCGTCCAGGCCGATGTCCCTGCTGCTCGCCCAAGCCGCCGTCCAAGCCGGGCTGCTGAGAGGCCGGTAGGCACCGAGGGGATCTCATTCTGCTGAGACCTGAGAGGAAGGCAGCGGCCATCAGAGAGGAGTAGCAGCCTGCAGCCAACAGAGAGGAGTAGCAGCCCCGTGCGCCGTTGCGGCCGCCGTCCAGGCCGATGTCCCTGCTGCTCGCCCAAGCCGCCGTCCAAGCCGGGCTGATGAGAGGCCGGTAGGCACCGAGGGGATCTCATTCTGCTGAGACCTGAGAGGAAGGCAGCGGCCATCGGAGAGGAGTAGCAGCCTACGGCCCTCAGGCACGTACCTAGGGGATCTGCTAATCGACAGGTCTGAACTTGGAAGCAACGACTTTGGTGAGGATCTCATTATACAGTTTTTTTACTTTTCAAAGTGTGTGTTTTCTTCTTACAAGTGCTGATGTTGGATTGGATGCTTTACAATAAAATCCCCTGATCCATTGGAACATATAGGGGAGCTGTCCGCATGGTCTTGTAGAGAATATCGTATACATATTTTGTAAACTGAAGGGTCAACTATTGGGCTTATACATTGCTGCTAGAGACTTGTTTTGCTGTACTTTTAAAACTGACAAAATTATAACTTGGTAATCTTGCAACAGGAACTAGGACATAGGATCAGATGTTCGTGTTCCCTACTTCCATTACTCTTACTGCTTCTGCCTGTGCTATGTAATTTTGATTTTGTCAGCATTCCTTTATTATGGTATATGGTCAGCATCCCTAAGTCCATTATTTCAAATGCATCGGCTAGTAGCTTGCTAATTAGAACATGTTTTATTTTCACTTTGCTTGATGAAGAAAGCATGATGCTTGTCCTTACAGAAATAAAGAATTCTTGATTTTGTTGATATCAATTAATCATAGCAGTGAACATGTTGGTATATACGAATCAAGTCTGATGTCATCATATTGAACTCTGCTTGCTGTATTATGTGAAGGTAAAACATGGATAAATCATGGATCTATATTTAGGTCCATTTATACGGGAAATGCTAGCCAGGTCATCTATGTTAGAGAGGTTGCATTCGTGCTAGTCACTTCATGCTGAGATGTAAAACTGAAATGTAAATTAGTCGCTATAGTGGCTTATAGCGACCCTTTTCCTGATGCTATAGATTGGCTATGGTATAGTGTCGTCTGTATGGAAAGAGGTGCAGCAGCTTCGGGCCGAGCGGGAGGCCGAGCGGGTCGAGCGGGAGGCTGAGCGGGCCGAGCGGGAGGCTGAGCGGGCCGAGCGGGAGGCCGAGCGTCAGAGGACACAAGCTTTGGAGGCCCGACAAGAAGGTTTCCTCAAGTTCATGCAACAGCTTGGGGAGCAACAAGGTTGGGAGATCCCAGCACAGCTGCTTGCACCACCACCACCACCACCACCGCCACATCATCGAGAATCTACTCCGGTGAGTATGAGTATGGAAGCTTAGTATCAAACATAGTGTGAGCCTAAGGCTGGAATTGTTCATGTGTGAGCCAAAGGCTGGATTTATTCATGTGTTGGCCTTCGTGCCGGAAATGTGGTCGTCGGCCTTCGTGCAGACTTTTCTATTGCAGGTTTTGGAAACCTCCCCGTGCAGGGGAGGTGCTGCCGAAATTTCTAACTTTTCTTTAAACTACTTACATCTTTATCTTGCCACTCACACGCAATCCGGTCACTTTTTTTGCAGCATCAATCGGAGGCGGCGTCGAACCATGTCGAAGGGTCGCCGGCATCGCACATCGGGCCATCCGCACCTGGACCGTCGCCGGGATCGAACGCTGGGGCATCCCTACCCTCACCGGCATCGCACGTTGGACCGTCGCCATGAGCTGCCTTCGGAGTCGTTTTCAGTATTGAATTAAACTTGTGAACTTGGAATAATGTGTCACTTGAACGCGTGGTTTGTAATATATTATGGATTTTGTACAAATTTGGTCGCTTGTGATATATAAATATGGCTTGTGATATATTGTTGTTCATTTATGCTTTGCGATATAAATATATGCATTGTTGTTTACATGCAAAAAATAATATTTTTTACAAATAGCTTCCCCGAGTGCAAAAGGCCAGGCACTCGGGGAAGAAATTTTAAAAAATAAAAAACAGGGCTCTTCCCCGAGTGCAAACTGCCAGACACTCGGGGAACTTTTTTTTAAAAAAAAACTAGCTGGCTTCCCCGAGTGCAAAAGGGTAAGCACTCGGGGAAGAAATTTTAAAAAATAAAAAAACAGGACTCTTCCCCGAGTGCAAACTGCCAGACACTCGGGGAACTTTTTTTTTTAAAAAAAAAACCAGCTGGCTTCCCCGAGTGCAAACTGTCTGGCACTCGGGGAAGAAATTTTTTTTTTAAAAAAAATATTCTTCCCCGAGTGTTGCACTCGGGAAAGAAAAGAAAAAAAAGCAAACGGCATCGGGCGTCACCAACGGCGTCAAATGTTCACCGAGTGCGCGCACGGCACTCGGGAAAGCCTTCCCCGAGTGCAAGGTTTTTAGCACTCGGGGAATAATTCTTTCCCGTGGGAGGAATAGCCGGAGAGTCTTTCCCGAGTGTTGCACTCGGGGAAGGCTTCCCCGAGTGCAAAACAGTCTTCCCCGAGTGCTGCAGGCACTCGGTGAATCTCCTGTCTACTGTAGTGCTCGTCTGGACGACCTTGCCGTCACCTTCACTTCCCCGTCCCTCGGTCGAGTAGAAGGTAAAACCATGGGTTGTCGGCCATCAAGCCGTTTTTTTGATGTGGATGGCCTTCGTGCCTCCCATTGTTGATGTGTCGGCCTTTGTGCCGTGAATGTGGGTGTTGGCCATCGAGCCGATTTTTTTTGCAGGTTTTGGAAACCTCCCCGTACAGGGGAGGTTCTGCCGAAATTTTTAACTTATACCCTTTTTTTTTTTGCAGAGCAGAGGACGTCAAAGGAGCTTCAGAGTAGTCGATCGTCCTCGTCGGCGCTGCGACTCTCCACTGCCCCGACTCGCCACTGCCCCGCTACCCTGTCTCCACCGCCACCTTAGGTATAAACAACCTCTACTCCTGTATCTTTGTCGTAGACTGCGTAAACCAGTTAGGCGTCTCCCGTCCGAAAGAGATACGGTTGGAGGCATGCAGATCACTGTGTGTATCTGACCGTATCTGTTTCGGATTGTCCACGTTTTTTTGGACAGCCCGCGTATGCGTAGATGAGGTCAGTTTCCATGCTCCGCTCCGATCCGAGCCAGAATTTCGGCAGCACCTCCCCATTGTTCTCCGAATACACAAACTTCTTTGCAGGACGTGTATTGGGAGAACATCGGAGAGGTGCTGCCGAAATTCTGTCTCGGATAGGAGCGGAGCATGGAAACTGACCTCATCTACGCATACGCGGGTGGGATTAGGATCTATCCTCACCTATTAGACAGTAGGAACACCGGCTAGGTGCAGTTGATGGTTACGTGTACACTAAAGTCCAGGAGTACACGTCGGCGGTACAGCAGCGGCACGGGCCAGAGTACGACGTCCGCACCGAGCCCATTGATGCCGAGGCCATCATGAGGCTCGGTGGCGGCAGGAAGCACGGCTGGACGTGGATTGCGAACGCCGCCATCGACCCCACCACTGTTCCCACTCTGAGCCAGCTCCGAGCACAGAGCACGAGTTCCAGCCAGTCCATACGCTCACGGCCTACTCCGACACTGCAGCAGGTCGATGCGCTCGAGGTAATTCTTGTTTTACTCGTCGTAAATTAATATTCTCACACTTGAGTTAGATTTGCATTACTGAAATATTGGAGTGCAATATTGCAGGCCCAGAACAACGAGAAGACGGCACAGATCACGGCCCTCACTGCTCGGCTGGAGGCTGAGCAGGCCGCTCGGGAGGCCCAGGAGGTCAGGATTGCAGAAATGATGCAAATCATGCAAGCTCTTGGGCAGAAGACGGGTGTGCCTGTGCAGATGTCAGCTCCTCCGCCTCAGGTGCCGCACGCGTTTGCAGCTACTCCTGTAAGTGTTAAAGTTCACTTCTCGCTTGTGTGACATAGAAACCCAGAGAACACTAGCTACTGATTTGCTTGTATGACATAGAAACCCAGACAACACTAGCTATAAAAAATTTGATAGGTTTCTGTCTAAATACTAAAACTGTAGTCCTAGAATAATTACTGCAATCTCACATAAGCATATAATTGTTTGTGCAGCCTCAGTCGGCGGGTTCCAATAACCCCCCTCGTGCGTCACCTGATTCTGGAGGCTTCGTTACACCACCCTCGACGCAGAGGCCAGACGGTTGGGAAGGTTGGTGACGCAGAGGCCAGACGGTTGGAGAGGTTGGCCAGCCTCAGTCGGATTTGAACTTGTGGACTTGACACTTGAGTTAGATTGTGGACTTATGGAATTGTTGAATTTGGACTTGTGATGATACATGTGATGATCTATGTGATATCTGTGAGATATATGTGATATTTGTGAGATATATATGATGATTGTGATATTTGTGGGATATTTCTGCTGTTGAATATATATATATATATATATATATATATATATATATATATATATATATATATATATATATATATATATATATATATATATATATATATATTTGTCTGCATGGAAAGCAAGAAACAGGTGGAATGTTGAAAATTTTTACTGGTCTTTGCCGAGGGCCTTGACCATAGCCCTTAGCAAAGAAATTCCCAGGAAAAATTAAAAACAGGTCTTTGCCGAGGGCCTTAACCATAGCCCTCGGCAAAGAAATTCCCAGGAAAAATTAAAAAGTAGGTCTTTGCTGAGGGTTTTGAACACAGCCCTCGGTAATGCCGAGGGCCTTCGATATAGCTCTCGGCAAAGAAATTCCGAGAAAAAAAAGAAAATAGGTCTTTGCCGAGGGCCCAGCGGTATAGCTCTCGGCAAATAAATTCCAAAAAAAAGCTCTTTGCCGAGGGCCTGTATGTCAGCCCTCGGCAAAGACGCCGTGGAAAATAACCGCGTACCTAACGGCTACTTTACTTTGCCGAGGGCCGCCGTTAGCCCTCGGCAAATACTTTGCCGAGTGCCCGATAAAAGGCCCTCGGCAAAGACTCCTTTGCCGACGTTTTTTTTCCGAGGGTTCTTCACCGAGGACTGCCCTCGGCAAATCCTTCGCCGACGGCTGAAGAGCCTTTACCGAGGGCTTCAGGCCCTCGGCAAAGACCCTGCGTCCAGTAGTGAGTGTTTTTACGTGGTTCGTGCTGATTTTATTATGGTTGACTAGATTTATAGAAAATATTGACAATATTTGTATCTCTAAATAAGTTTATTATAAAAATATATTTAGGGATTCGAATGATACTAATTATACACTATAAATATTAATATTTTCTTTTATATATTTGGTTAAAGTTAAAAAATTTGACTTCTCGAAAATAAGAATGACACTCTTTATAAGATGGTGGTTTTTTTAGAACAATATTAGTTGGTGGTTCAACCCGTCTACCTAAGAATTAAACAAATTAAACCGTTGTGCAATCGGTCTTTTTGCCAATATGTGTGTCTTGCTATCTCCACCAAAGATTTGCAACGTGGAGTCACCTCGTATATCTTGAGTGGAAAGAGACACAAAATTAGAGAAGAAAAGAGCCCAGACTCACATGCCACCGTTCAAGTTCTGTTTGTCAAGTTTCCTTTTTTATGACTACACAAGGAAAGTGATTCGGATAGTATGGATATATAGAGGAGAAAAGATAGGAGGAAAGGGTCTAGCGCCTATATCTGGCTACCGGTGCGACCTTTAGGGCATGTTTGGTTCTATCACTAGCGTTGGCTCCACCTTGCCCAGCAAGGACTAGGACGAGACGAAGAGTTTGGTTGTTGGGCTAGTTATTTTTGAATTCCGTGCAAGCAAGCTATTTCCTTGCTTTTGCTAGAGAGGAGTTTTTTAGCTCGCCTCGGTTGCCAAGGCCAGGCTCGCTCGAGCAGGCTAGGCTAGGCAAATCTAGCCAAGAACCACACGTGCACTTAGTCATGCCATACTCTATGACGCAGCTTAGTCACTTCAGACTGTATGACGCGACTCAAGCCTGATGCTAGTGCTAGTGCTCCTCTAATCAGGTCAATGCATAGAGCCACGTCATGTGCTTTGGCGTGATTAAGGTCCCGTTTGGTTACCAGGGTTTTTCAGAATCCAGATTAAAAAAAATCCTAGAAACCTAGAATCCTATCCAAACGAGCTAGATTTTGTTGGATTTTAGCCCCTGTTTGGCTACCATGGCTCACGAGATTCTAAGAATCCAGATAAAAAATCTCAGAATCTTAGAATCATATCCAAACAACCTTTGATTCTACAGGATTATAAAACATATGCACACAATTCAAGAAATATCAGAGATTATTTTTATGCAGAATCCAAATTTTTAGAGTTCCATTCAAACCATAGTTATTTGAACCGGATCAGACTGGCGGTTCAACCGGTAAAATACCGAACCAGAGCCTCGGCCGGTCTGGTCCAGCTTAGAAGACCGGTAAGCAATCTAACCGTATAAAACCGGTGCCAACGGTGTTTCATATAAACCGATATAAGATCTCCACTAATGAGCCACAGCTTCAGTTGTGTTTGAGTAGCGTTCCTCGTTATATTTCAACCGGATTAAATCGGCGGTTCACAGACATGAAATCCAATAAAAAATTTTTATTGAGATTATAAAAATCCGCAGGTAACCAACGGGACCTTAGCTACATCTTATATTATATTATTATATAGAATATTAGTTTTTTTTCTAAAAAGGTGTTCCCTCCACCGTCACTTCCTTTTCCGTCATCAATCTCTCGCCCGCAACTCGGACCGCTCCCCGCGCCTCCCTCGCCGGAGATCCCGCTCGCGCCGAGGTGGTCGCCTCTCTCGATCCGTCCCGGGCTCCCGGCGTCCCCGTCCCCAGGAGATCGCGAAATCCTAGCCCCCATCTCGCTCTCCACCACCCCCATGCCTCCCCACCGCCGAAGCCGCCGTCTCCGCGGTCAAGAGTCTGGTGAAGAATGCTCCCGCTCGTCGTATGTCCGTTTCCCCTCATCATGCGTCTTCTATTTTGGCAAGATAGATGTATCGAAATTGAATAGTTCCTCTTGTTTATCGGTTGCCTGGATCGAAATCAAATAGTTCCTCTTGTTTATTGTTTATATTAGACAGATTTGTTTATCCGTTTCCTGGATCGAAATCGAATAGTTCCTCTTATTTATCGTTTTGATTAGATAGATTCATATGTTTCAGTGGGATTTCTGGCCTCTGTCAGCCTCTCTCTTTGTTCTATCAACTTTCGATAAACACGATGATAATATGTTAGGTGCCGGGAGGACAAGGAGCGTGAGGCTGCACAGACGCAGTCTGAGGCATTAGTTCAGGTGTTGGAACTAGAGTCTTTTACCTGTATGTCATTAAAAAAGATGGTCTAATCGTCTATGTCCCTAAAAAGTTCGATCTATCGTCAGTGTCCAAGCTCGAAAATTTTTTTCTCTCTCACGCCATTCTGTCACTAACGGTGTGAAATGTGGGTGGCAAAGGACCTGAATGCCCCTGGAACTTTTGTTTCTCATGTGCCACTGCCTGCTGGGCGGCACCGTCCTGGAACTTTTTTAAGGTGTTGCATTTAATTTGCAGATACTCCCTCCGTATAGGATTTAGAAGTCGTTTAGGACATAGTTGTGTTTACCAAGAAGTCATTAAGTAGGAGGTATTCTTCCATGTTTGCCCTTATTAAATAGGGCTACGGGTGTTCAAGACAGTAATCATACGTAGCTCGATTGGTCAGGCTGTCGCGTCTGGAGGCCTGTGGGCAGGGTTCGAATCCCTTGGCTGACGCATTTTTTGGAGCCTGTATCCGAAGACGACGACGGCAACGTTGAGTTTGATCTCAATGACCATGAACACGCCGCTGCCTTTGCTCTGCACGACCTCGAAGATGAAGTCGGCGACGCCGGCGTGATGACCTCCTCTGGCTCCGGCGCGACGAGCTCCGCCTTGAACTCCGTGGTTTGGAGCGGCGGGAGTGGGAGGCGAGGCGATTAAAAGGTACGCGAGGCGAGGCGGCGGAAGCTGAACGTGCTGGAGTATTAGCGAGGCAACGACTTAATAATGCACGCCAGTCGAAGCGACGAGGGCAAAGCAGTCCAAACTCACGCCCACGCACCCCCGGCGACTTCCTTTGCTACGCGTGGCTATCTTCCCAGAACGACTTCTAAATCCCATACGGAGGGAGTACTTGTGTAGTTGATCTATGTTGTAATTAAGATGAGTGACTTGAGAATTTGATTTATTTTCAGAGCATGACTAATGGTAGTCTGGTGATTGCCCCCTTTTTTAAACAAAGGGCAGTGAGATACCGAGAAAGAGATGCGATAATATACGAAGGACCTAGTTCCAAGTTTCTAGGTTTCTTGCTCCAACTGCCCCTTAAAAAAAACTGCCTCCTCCATCCAACACTTTTCTACCGATGCCACCGAGTGTAGCTAGTATTGTTTGTAAATACAATAATGTAACGACAAGTACACTGAATGCACGCACAGATGCACTTGCTACTCCTCTCGCTCCAAAATCACAATATATAGTCCGATTGATGACGAGCAAATAAAGCTAAAAGTGAATTCTAGCTTTAATTTAAAGAGCCATAATTAATAATATATAATACACACCACGTACATATACGGAACTGAAGGGGCACTGTACGTTGTACGTACGTACAATTATACTCTGTCGTAATATAAGTATACACCACACGATGAGCCGGCGTTACGTTGATGCCTGCATGCATGCGCATGCATCGCGTGGCTACCTGCTAGCTGCAGATCAAGATAGAGTGATGATAGACGACGACGATACGGTGGCCGGCGACCGACGGCCGGCCGGCCGGAGTGATCGATGATGATACCGATGAGAGTACGACGACGACGACGACGTGAGCGATCGAGGTTGGTCAGATGTTGATCTTTCCGATGAGGGGTATGCCGATGGCGGTGACGATGAGGGTGGAGGGCACGCCGAAGACGATGTGTTGCCAGAAGGTGAGGTCGTAGGCGTTGCGCGTCGCCCGCCGAGCCTGCTCGCACACGATCAGGTTCGCCGCCGACCCCAGCAGTGACAGGTTGCCCGCCACCGTGCTCACCCACGCCAGCAGCAGCCACGACCGAACCACCGCCGCCGGCGAGATCAGCGCCGCCGCCGAGGTCACCTCGCCGCCCATCAGAAGCACTGCATGCACGCAGTACGGACCAACCAATTAATAATTAATTAGCACAGGTGCTGAGGAACATGCATGCCAACCAATTAATATAGCACGCATGCAGCTACGTATAAATACGTACGTACCTGTTGGGACGTTGGATGCTAGGTTGGAGAGCAGGAGGATGATGATGGACAGCACGGAGATGCCGCCGACGCTGTTGACCTTGGAGTAGGGCGCCATGAAGTTCCAGATGGCCACCGGCAGCCCCGTCTTGTTGAATCCGCTCACCGTGATGAACATCCCCGAGAAGAAGACGAGCAGCGAGTAGGACACCGTGTTGAGGCACGGCTCGGAGTCGCGGAAGTCGACGACCACCAGGGCGATGGCCGTGGTGATGGTCGTCCACGACATGTTGAGCCCCACCATGTAGGCGATCACCATGCCCACCGTCACGATGTACGCGAAGCTCTTGAGGAACAGCTTCCGCCGCTCCTCCGTGCACTGCATGAACCACGGGTGCTTCGTGGAGATGTTCTCCGTCATCAGCGGCGACATGTACCCGCTGCCGCCGTTGGTGCTGCCCAGCTGCAGCTTGGGGCTCCGCTCGACGCCGGCATGGGCCCCGGCACCCTCCTCGACGGCCTCCATCCGCTTGCCGTCAACGTCGATGGGGCTGCTGCTCCCATCCAGGTCCTTCCAGTACATGCACAGCAGCATCACCATGTTGACGGCCATGCCGGCGAGCATGGCGGGCAGGATGCCGAGGAGTTCAAATTGCAGGCGGGGCGGGTCGTGGACCGTCCACCAGCCACTAAGCTGGCCACCGAGCTATAAAGCGGGTTTTGCGGGAGTCCGCCAGCCGCAACGCTATGGCCGCGAACGGCCAATGGGACTGGCGGACAAACGTTTCAAGCCCGCTAACGTCCGCAAGCACATATGCTAGCACATATCCAGACAGCTTTGTACATATCAATAATCAGCTTTGTACGTCAAAATTCGCTTACAGAGTGCAGCAAGCAGACAAGATTGCAGTCTAGAGAAAATGTCTATTACGGAGTACAGCTTTGTACCACTTATCGTACAGCAAGCAGGTTGCAAATTCGCTTACAGTCAAAATGGAATTTAGTCTGTTATTACAGAGTGCAGGCATCACAAGGCAGCAGTCTAGCAGACAAGTAGTAATTTTTATTCCAACTGATCCTCTCCTTCACCTGTATCCACTGTTGTCTTGAAGTTAGAATGACCTGAAATAAGAAAATGTCTATTAGCCATTAAGTATCAACTCAATGAAAATGTCTATTAACTTCATTGATCTATCATCTCCAGTCAATGAAGTGCTGATATTTACAACTTAAATTGCTTCAACATCAATAGGTTTCAAAACAAAGAGATCTAATTCAGTACTAGAGTACTCTATATAGACTCTGGCACTATGCTATTGATAATAAAAGGGAAGCCAGCCTGCCATCGATCTCTTTTTTATTTGAATTCTTGAAATGCACGCATGAATGCTAGCTTTTGGTTTGTGCAGGTCGAGTGGCCAATGCCCAATAGTGCCCCCTCCATTATCTGATCAAGCTAAGCACAGCGAGTGATCCATAGCAGCACTGATCTCACTCAGCCCCCTGCTAGCTGTTTCTGGTTCTAGTTTATAGCAGTGCCGCAGGGTATAGTGCGCATGCATAGTGCATTGTTGGGGTTTTATTGGTTAAATCAGCATTGTCAGCTCACTGCACTAGCTAGCTAGATGTTGTATCTATAGTACTATCAATCATGTACTCCTGTATGCAGCAAATGCAATAGATGGTGCTTCCCAATTGTCTGGATGATTACAAGTTTGTTATGAGATCATGGCTGCTAACCAGAGTTTTTAGAATTATTTGGATAGACTAAACTTATGGTTTTTAGAAACTTATACACATCAGCAACCTATACGAGCAGCGCACCGCTCCGGCCGGTCGGCCGGCCTATGGACGTTGTTAACCGCAGCGCACCGCTCCAGCCGGCCGGCCTTGCAGCTAATTAACTTAAAAAAAACTGGACTGGTAGGGGAGAACCGCCCCTACGGCATTGCAACTTTGCAGCTAATTAACTTGCTAGACAAATGTGCAGTCATCGTATCGTATCCAACCTAGATCGACCAGAGCAGCCAAGAAGACACACCTAACTGCATGCAACCAGAACTAATTAACACATGGTAGGTACTACAAGAAGGTCAAGCAGATCAGCTCAGAATCAATTTGAAACATCAGCGGACTACGTAATGGTCTGTCCATTCAAAGCATAGCAACAACAAATCCACAATTATTGAACTATGTGGAGATTTCTAAACATATTTACAGACTAACTTAGAAAAACAGTATTTGACATCAGAACAACTACATACTGGATCAGATCATCTTGACTAAATTGGTGAATACTAGGACCCCTTATGGCTAGTTAAGCACAATTGAAAGAAACATACCTTCCGCTCTCAACCAATCTTGGAGACACACCAACGCTTCTATATTCTTGCTTGTCAGCCGGCTCCTGTACTCACTAACAACTCTGCCTGTAGTAGAAAATGCAGCTTCAGAGGCTACAGTTGATGCAGGTGTTGCAAATACATCTTTGGCCATACGTGAAATTATAGGGTATTTAGCAGAATGCATCTTCCACCATTGCAGAACATCAAAGCTCTTTTGCCGAGGGAAAAGATCATCTTGGTAATACACATCAAGCTCATTTTTTGCTTTCCTCCTTCTCTGCTGTGTAAGGTGTTGTTCCCAATCTGCCAAGTCATCTTCGTCATCAGCAATCTCATCAATTTGTCTTGGCTGTGAGTTGTTTTCATCAGGCAATGTTGGTGAATATGCAGCGAACAAATTCTTCATTGTTGTCTTCACTTGTTCAGTGTATATGGGACCTTTCTCACCAAAACCTGCAGCCAAGCGAAACGCTACAAAATTGAACTTAAACCTGGGATCTAAAACAACCGGAACACAGATTTGTAGCAGAGATAGGTCCCAATACTTTTGAAACTTCTCTTTCATCTTGACTGCCATTGCTGCAATAGAAGAATCTTTGTTTGAAGCCTCCTTTTCTAGTCTTTCTTTGACCTTCCAGAGGACATGGAAATAAAGGTTGGCTGTTGGGTACAGTGTACCTGAAACTGCATTTGTGCCATCATAGAAAATCTTGAATATGTCACAAAGTATGTATGCAAGTGCCCATTCTGGAGCTGATGGATTATCTATGTAACTCATATCCTGTGAGTCTAAAGCTTCAAATGCTGTTCTATAATCCACTGCAGACTTTAGCATTAGGTAAGTAGAATTCCAACGAGTAGGTACATCTAGAGGAGGACGCTTCTCACATGATATACCAGCTTGAACAATGATCTCCTCAAATCGCTCCTTACGAGCTTGCGAGCTTTTGATGTACTTAACACTGTCTCGAATGTGAGCAATAGCATTGTCAAGTATCTTAAATCCATCTTGGACGATAAGGTTCAGAACATGCGATGCACAACGCATGTGGAGAAGATCACCATTTGCGACAACCAGCTTTCTGTCCAAAAGATTTTTCTTTAAGTAACCAACCATTTTGTTGTTGTTCTTTGCATTGTCTAGTGTAATACTGAAAAGCTTATGCTCTAATTTCCAATCCTGTAAGCTTTTCAATAAAGCACTGAAAATTGTGAAACCATCATGTGGTGAAGCAACCATACCAAAGCTTATAATTCTTTTCTGCAATTTCCAATCATTGTCAATGAAATGACAGGTAACACATAAATAACCTAGATTTTGTATTGATGTCCACATATCAGATGTTAGACAGACCTTTGAATCTGTATTCTTGATAATTTCTCGAAGGGATATCTTTTTCTCTTCATATGACCTCACCACATCCTCAGTAACTGTAGTTCTAGAGACTATTCTGAAAAGTGGGTTCAAAGTAGCAATGAATTTTCTAAATGGTGCATGATCAACTAAACTGAAAGGTAACTCTTGTAGAACAATGAAGTTAACCATCGCTTCGCGAGAGACTTCTTGGTCAAACTTCCAGTTTTTCAGAGTAATTGCATCAGGGGACAGAGAACCTGTAGTCATATTCCCAACCATCTCATTCATTCTAATGCGTTCTTTGCATGTCTCTAAATGCCTACGACAAGTGCTTCTACCAGTCTCTCGGTTTGCAGGAAAGATAACCAAACAGTGAATGCATTTTGCTTGTACAATTAAATTTCCATCGTAAATTGGCTCAAACTCTTTCCAAACAGAAGATCTAAGTTTGCGCCTTTTAGCTTTTCTTGACACATCTATTTCATAAGTGAGGAAGTATTGATCAGGATAGGATTTAGATAACATCAAGAGTGAAAAGACCAATAAATGTGAAGTACTAATACATAAAACATTTTTTATCAATACAACTGAATAATATAAAACTGCAAGTTGCAAAAGATTGGCATATAACAAGAACTAGGCGTGAATTAAATTATAGCAGCATCCCATAAAATTCCTTTAATCTATGAACTAAGGCATGAGCAATCATAGGAGTAAAGACAATGATTGGTTCACATCAAGGAAAACACAAGTTAAATCTAACCTGGGACAAGAGAATTGGAAGTATCCATTGTTGTATCATCATAAGAAGCTGAAGATGAGGAAATTGTAGATGGTGATCTATTCATTTCATCTGATGGCAACCCAGTGCCTCTCACAGAAGGAGATCTCAACCTTGGTGACAATAGGATCCTCTTTAGTTGGGGTGACCTCATAATTTGCACATGCGACCCAGGGGACTTCCTTCGCTTTCTTGTTGGGGGCTTTAGTGCATTCCTGCCAGTCGCCTTCCGTTTCGACAACAAGGACTTCACCGTGGCCACCGCGGCCATGCCTCTTGAAGCTGCAGAATTTCCTACTTCTTGACCAACCTGCTCTCCTGGCACAGTGCACCTAAACCAATATAAAATGGACCTATCAGCAAGAATTACTGGACAAAAGAGTAGTACTGGACAAAGTACTGGACAGAAGAGTAGTACTGATTAAATGAATATAAACTCATTTTAAAGGGCTGCTTACACTGGTAGCTGAGATTCAATTTGTTGCAGGGGAAGCAACGCAGGATGAAGTTGCCCTCCATCTTGGGATCCACAGGTTTGCTGTTCGTTAGTGGGTTGGAAGTGAAAACCCGAGGGCACCTTCATAGGCTGGTGCAACTTCTACTCCATTGATTAGTGCAATGTTAATTAAGCTAAAAAAATCCACTGAACAAAATCCACGTTATCAGTCAATTTAGCTACACAACACACACACCTGGTTGATGAGGGCAGCGGATGACCTTGAATATGGTGATCTGTCCAGTGTGGTTGATGATGGCCCATCCCTTATCATAGAAGGGGACCTCAGGTGTTTGGCTCCAGAGTGGCGTATCCTTGGTGATACTAGCACCCTGTTCAGTAGCGGGGACCTCACAAATTGCACGTGCAAAGGAGATGACTTCTTTCGCTTCTCTGCTGGAGGCTTTGGAGCATTACGAGCAGATGGCTTCCGTTTCAACAGCAATGACTTCATCACATCCACACTCCTTGAAGCTGCATGCTTACTCATTTGTTCCACTGCTTCATGGCCAATCAACTCTTCTCGCACAACCTCAGATGGTAGGGTCGCCATCTCAACACCAGCACATCTGGATAGAATAGTAGAATACAATAATATGTTAAGCCAAGATAAGTTGGAAATAGAGAAGCAACAGTAAATTGATAAAAAAAGACTAATTGTTCAGGGATCAGATGTT